>OX155958.1:31268973-31722180 GCA_944548615.1 Micropterix aruncella
CCAGCAGGTACAAATTAGAAGATTTTTAGTGTTAATGTACCTACATCCTATTATATATCCCCTCCCTATCCTTTCCTATACAAGTGATAGTTCGATAGTAATTTAATTTAATTAAATTCAGTTCAATTTTGATAAATACTGCATAAGAAAATAATGTAAGACAATACTGTAAGAAACACTAAATCGGCCAACAAAACATTGTAATAAGATAATTAGTTATAATTAATGGAGCGATGTATCCCAAAGATCAAATAAATAAATATAAATATATTTGAAATCACTAAACACCTGTGGTTTAGGTAGATATTTTGTTTTGTTCTACACTTTATTGTAAAATTTCACAATGGGATAGTTTATTACCATACAATTTTCTCTTACAATGTAGTGTAATATGTATGTGTTCAAGTAACATGTGTGTAGGTGTGTGTCTTGTTATTGCATTCGTTCGACAGAAGTGAAGTACAATTCCGTTAGTTTTATCCTAACAGAAAATGGTGACCCAGCCGGGAAAAGAACCCGGAACCTTACAATGTAAGATCAGGCAACCTAACCACTATGCCACCGAGCCGTGTAATTTTCAATATTCAAACCGGAGTTTCCTCGCCAAATACTGTTTTACAGATTTTTAAAAATAAATATTTTGTTGTATATTTTATAATTTGTGTCAGAGGGATAAAACGATTATCATTTAAAGTGAAGTAAAACTACCAAAATAAAAAAAAAACGTTGGCTTACTTAGCAAAGGCGCTATATAAAGTCGATACACTTAGAAGTCTCAATTACAACGGGCGAACCCATCACCTCACAAAGTTCTAACGATAATGATCGTTCTATCTCCCGTGAGGTAATCATAGAAGACTTAGAGACGAATACAAACCTACAGTCTAGGTAAGCCAACACACCCAGCAGATGCCTATGCCTTACGGCGACGCACCGAGAAAGATACCCGGGCTGCCACGCCCCCTGACTACCAGTTTTGGAAGGATGTCTCTGTCTGGAATTAACCAGTACAGTCGATACAAAGGAATTCGGAAATATTTATTCGCTAACCTCTCTCAATTGGTCCCGAGCGTGCCTGAGCTGTGTGTCCCTGGCCGCGAGCGCGGCGGCGAGCTGTAGTGAGCGTTCCGCTTCGTCGCGAGCGTGCCTCAGTAGAGCGCCTCGCTCCCGCTCACGCTCCGCTCGCTCAGCGGCGAGACGCTCGGCTCCTGCTCCGCCGCTTCCAGAGCTACCGCAACGCATCTGCAAAAAAATATAATGATTTTATTTTAGTTGATCACACAGCTATTATAACTTTCGGATTAATTGGTTAGGGCGTTACTGGTGGAAATAGAAAATACATGATCCAGTAACCCCTAGATCAGGGGTGGCCAACCGGTCGATCGTGACTATTAGTCCAGTCGATCCCACGATCGACTGAACTAATAGTCACGATAGCCACCTAGGCACCTAGGCACCTTTCTAGCCACCTAGGCAAAAAATATAAATACGTAGAACAGACTGCGCAACGTAATCACCAGCTACTGCACAATTTCAGGCAGTTAACAGATTCAAATTAATTAATTAAATATGACACAATTACATTTAAAAACATTGAGACGCCATTTTGCCTCCTAACCGCTTAGTACGGAAGAAATTCCGATACAATGTGATATTGGTGGGCTAAAAGCGCCACGATCTGCGATAATTCTAACTGATTTATTGGTAACTTAAGGTAGTTGCCGCGCAAGAGACTTTGAATCTGTGACCAGTCTGCAGGACGAAGAAATCTGTCCAAATCTGACAGTGTAGGCGTGATGTCGGCCCGCTGGGCTCACTTCCCCAAAGCATCATCGCTAAAATGCGTTGGACTCTCACGGGTGTGTCGGTCGATCTAGACAGTGGACTATCGTTGTCCACTAAGACTTTACTCCACGGGAGGAAGAACGAGCTAATGCTGTTACAACACCCTGGGGTGACGGGTTCGCCCGTTGTCTTGACACCCGCATAAGATACGTAATTAAAATATATTTATTGACTCAACTCGTTATAGAATAATGGCTATAAGACAGGCGGACGCCGCTGTCGGGTGCAGCGGTGCGTGTAGGAATTGTCCGTTGCCGGCGTCGCGAGGTTACAAAGTGTTTGAAGTTCTGAGGTTAATCTATGAGCTGACGCAGGGCGGTTAACTGAAGTCTTGTCGTCAAGCATGTAATATAGATGTGCAATGTCTATTTGTTGTATTGTCGAGCCGGTACAACAGAAAAAAAGGTTACTCTCAGAAGTACCGTAACCGATCTCCACTGCACTAAACGAAGGTAAAGATCTGCCCCTGGTCGTTTCGTTTCTTATTCTCCCCACTGGCGTTAAAGTGAATAATAGTACGTAAGTCAGGGCCGGATCCGCGGAAGCAGAGGGAGAGCGGCAGAGTTCTAACGCATACAAAATTCATAAACCTATAATCACAATCTGCCCCGCGGATATCCGGGGTAAATTTATCCCGAATAACATTATGCAAATGCGGCCCTGTATCTCGCCGCCGATATTCTGTATTCTTTGTAGCCGGCCTACACACTACGCCTTTACCACAGATTCATCAGATATTTGTGCGTATTCGCAACAGATGCGACACATAAGGGAAGGAGGCCCAAAACGGGCCCCTTAAGAGAAAGGTGATATTATTGTTCATAGGAATGACATACATAACCTTATTTCTTATCTCGAGGAGCTTGATTTGAGGCCTTTGAATAATGTTTGGTAAAAAGTCAAAACACTAAAAACAAAAAAATACAAGGCAAATTACCAAACTCCCACTAATGCCCGCTTTGCACGCAGGGGGGCCTACAGCGGGCACGTGTTTTTCGACACTAAGTAGTTGCCATCAAGAACTAACCACAAAAGTTTGAGACAAGTAAAAGTAAATACAACTAAATCACAACCAGATAAACAGTCAATAACGAATGGGTTGTAATAATAACATAAATAACACAAAAATAGACTAAACACAAGTAAGATACCTGGTTTAAAAAAAACCTATTAAAACATTTTTTTGCACATATTCTAAACGCGTGCTCGCAGACGAATAGGATGACTACAGCAAAGTGACAAGGGCGCAGGTTTTACTCTCGCGGTACTAGAGTATGCTAATTTAAAAAAAAAAACTGTATAAACGAGCCCGCTTTAGGCCCCATACCTCTATGTATATGAATTCGGCTGACGCACACATAGCTGTATGGCCGATATCAAGTTTAAGTACATCTATTTCAAAATACCCTATTCGGCTGTAAGATTAAAATGAATTACAAATTATAATGAACTTTTATCTATAATCGTAAGAAGAAACATAAAAAAAAACAAATAAAAACCAAAGCAGTCGATTACATATTCAAATAAAAATATTCAGTATTCACTATTCAATTTATTCAATCAGAATATACAGTAAAAGAATGAATTATCAATTAAAGCTAATTATCGCATATTAGAATTCGTCAGTTGCTAGTAATATACTAATATATGTAGATATAAAACTATTAACGCAGAAATATTAATTTGACAATAGCGTTGACTAAAGTCGGCTTTACGCGGCAGACAAATAAAATTAAAAAAAAGAGTTGAAACAGTGTGAAAAAACATCAATTACATAGGTGAGGACCCAATATAAAGGAAGTATTTTTTCACGCTGAAAATATTTGTATATAAATCACATAAAAACAACTTTTCAAGCATCTAGTGTTTATGGATACACCTCTTTTCTAATCTGTGGTGTTACGCTTCTACGCCTCTACGATTCTACGCGTGGGTCCCGACACGACATCTTATTCGCATTTTTGTGATAATATCGTCGCTACGCTCTTGTAGATACGGCAGGGATCGGCCCGAGAAATTTGTCATTGCTTTTGTGTTGACATGTAACCATATGTTGTACTGACTAGATACGCTCGGCAGCCGAACAATGCAGCCTTTGGATACAGACGGCACCGAACCAGGCACTTAAGTAAACTCAAGTAAGTAACGAAATGGAGTACGTTTCATTTGTAACTGTGAAGTTACGCCAACTACCGTATCTATATCTATTTGGATAGCAAGGCAGCTCTTACGGCACTAGCCTCAAATAATATTAATTCAAAGCTGGTGCAAAACTGCGTATCACTACTGAATTCCCTGGGCGAAAAGAACAGGGTAAATCTAAGATGGGTTCCCGGACATGCAGGAATCAAGGGACATAAACAAACCGACGAACTTGCTAAGACGGGAGCAAAGAGAACGTTATGCGGCCCTGAACCTTGTTGTGGCATACCAAAAAGCCTTGCAAAAAGCCACTGGAATAACACGCCAGGTTTGAATCATTCCAAAGCGCTAATTAAGGCTTACGAATGTAAGACTGCCCGTAAGGCATTATCGCTCAATAGAAACAATCTACGCATACTGGTGAAAGCACTCACGGAGCATTGTGGCCTGAATAAACACATGCACAACCTCAAGCTCCGGGACATGAAAATGTACCGGTTCTGCCAAGGGGCAGAGGAAACTCCCCTGCATCTCATGTGCGATGCGAGTGTGGCCCGCGGATGCGTAAAAGATACACCCACTTAGGTGTATCTTTTATGCATCAGCAGGGTAAAACAATCTGGCGCCAAAAGTTTGTTGCGAGGCCTAGCGCAGAACTGTAGTAGGTGGTGAACACAATAGATCAGCAATGATCGCAGTGTTACAAGGCTTATAAAGACCTTAAAAAGACCCAAACAACAAATAATAATAATAAAAAAATAAACTTTGAAGTTGCAGATATAATTCAACACTAGCGTCACTTTTTTTACTTTTCCGGCCTACCAACCAAGGAGGGAAAGTATATGTAAACGCATTTTTTTTTCAGATTTTAGGAATGGCAGAGCTATTTATCTTACAATATTTTTGGAAGTATGATGGATACACATTAACGCCTCTATTTATAACCTTTTCAAAGCTCTATAGAGGATGAGTTTTAATTCGCCGGCATCCTTAAAGTGGGTGTAGAACATTTCAAAACAGTTCGACACTGCTGTTAACAATGCCTCAAACCTACTCCCATCGTAAAGCTTTATTCGCTCATCGGCATCGCTCCCCCTGCAATACATCATGATGTCCTGGCTAATTCTGAGCGACTAAATGAGATAGACGACCCAGGACATCCTCTGCATAGGCAAGAACTTCACCCAAAGCACCTCAAATGGTGAAAGTCATTTTTAAGCCACACAACACCGCTCCAAGGTAGCCAATCGAACCGCATCCCTCAATGAAAGGCTTCACTTGGCGAGGATGTAAAGGAAGATATAGCACCGGGGTTCTATCTCCCTATACCAACCCGCGTAGTCTCAAAAGACTGATTGTGGGTGTGACAAGATGCCGAGCCAATCTCGTCCGCAGGGGCTAGACATAGGATCCAATATGCAAATGTGGATCGCTGCAGAATGAAGACCACTTCCTATCTCCCAGCAGTTGTCAACGTCCATCACACACCAGACCCACAAGAGGCGAACGAAAAGGCCATTCAGGCCGCATACTTTTCAAGAGATATGTCCTTACCTGGCTAGGATGCATTAACCAACGAACGAGCATGGAAAACATACATGTATAGCATATCTAGTAGATTTAATTCATAAAACAGTTGTTGAGACAGATATGTATACAGTTTCTTGGTTAAATTCTTCATATTTCCCAACTGTATCTCATGGGACCAGGGTAGAGTATACTCTACCTACGAGTATATTTCTGCTACAAAGTATATATAAAAAATCTGAAAAGCATTACCTGTTCGTAGCTCCGTATAAAGTCACGTAGCTCTTTCTCTTTGTCCTCGAAAGTGGCATACAACTGCTTCATTTGATTTAGGAGATCGTATTTTTCCGCTTTCAGTCGCTTTTTGTCGGCTTTCAGCGCTAAAAAGAAGGAAAAACAAATATAAGTAAATAAGCAAGTCTCAAAACTTTATTGATTATTATTTCTATAAGTTACATTTAAATTTCTTAAATGTATACAGCGTGGTCGGGAGTTAAATCCCTAATTTAATGTTTAACTTTAAAGAAATTTAGTAAACGTGTTGTGTCTGATGTATAACTTCTTATTTTTAGTACATAACGATAATGTTATACTGTTATGTTAGACACCCATCTTTAATATTACCTATACTTGGTTTTCTTTCTTATAACTTCCTTTTCTCCTTATTTTAGTTTTAAATCTATTTTATTTTTTACACTCGATTTAACGGAATGTTTTGATCCATTTAATGCCGAACACATTTTAAGGCAATTTACTTTAATGGGCATTTTACCAAAACTTTTATATAATTTAATGTAATATTAGATACAGCGCTGTCCACCCTAGAAAGGGCTAGTCCCCAGTTCAGTGACATAATGAAATAAGCATAAGGTTAAGATTTTGCCATTCGGTTCCTGTTATCTCTGTAAGCAAATTCAATATTTTATAGTTAAAAATGGTAAAATAATGAATTGAAAAAATAATCTAAGTTTTAACGCAAAATAGATTCAACTCGAAAAATCATAAATGACATCGGAAGGCTGTCTTCTGTCATTCGAAATCGGATCCGGTTAGTTGACAATGACCCTAATATGAAATTGCAACGCTGGAGAAAGAATCTGCCATGGCAGCATACCTAACTCAAGCCGCGGATCGTTTCACTTGGAGATTATGATATCGTGGGGTAGCAATGTGGGCGGAATGCCAACGACGAAATTGTTGCTCCTAAACTTTCATAGTGGCTCTTCCGCCTTTTTATTTTGAAAAACGTGCAAAAGGCGAGCGTATTGTTATATTTTCAATTCGTAACGATTACGCGAGACAGAACAGAATGGATAATAACGTCTTACTCAAAGTACTCGCTGCTGCGGAATTCTCGAGTAATCTGTTGTTTTTTTTTTGGAGTTTACTCCTTTAGAATCGATTTAATTTAAAGCCTTAAGAGCGTGTTAACATTTTTCATGCTTAAATCAAGAACTTGGTAGTTTTTGAAGTGATTTTGGTTACATAATTAATCGGATAGCTTCTTTTGACTTCAATCATCGTAATCACCATATATATTTATTTGAAGTCTATTAGATAATAAATATAAAATGGGATAATTGACTACAAAAATAGCGGATTACGAAAGCGCGACTCCTAGATGGCGCGCGAAGACTCAATTTTGAAGTAATATTACACCAATTATTATTACTAGGTAAGAAGGTAAGAAATATTTTTTTGGAGGAATATATCCTGAAATTTAAAACGTATTAAGAAAAGTTCGATTTGAAAATCATTAACTTGTATTTTTATCACGTCTAAGAAAGTCAAAAATCTAGAAATTGACTAAAAGAAAATACGTTATATTTCATAATCAAGAAGTCATTTGACAACATAAATAATTTTATACGTAAGAAGAAAGATTATACTATAAATGTGTAAAAAAGAAAAAATATCCGTTCTAATCTTTTATGATAATAATTTTTCAAAGTAAGTATAAAATCGTGTGCCTTGAACGGTCTAAAATCATTCTCGCTCTGGCGCTCGTTGACGTAGGATCTATGTCGGTTGATCTTCCACCGCCGCGCAAGTGCCGCGCGTAATATTTACGTAAATTATAGTGCGACTAAATAATTGTGCTCCCTAAGTATTTTGTATTTTATTTATGAATCTGAACGAGGCTATTCATTTAAGCAATATTTTACCTTAGACTAAGCGTATAACAGCTATACTTAACTTATATTTATTTTCTCTACTTACAGAACATGGGTAGAAATGAATAAAAATATTATTATGGATCAAAGAAATCTGTGATGTTACGAAAATGTAACATGATTAATAATTTGCAGAAGGCAAGAGAAGCTGAGAAAATTTATGTAAGATCCTCGTTAGTCGCGAATAATCTTCTAAAATAGGAGTAAATATGAGAACATCAAACTAGGTTAGAAAATATGACCACCATAAAACAACATATACGAGTAGTGTTAGATGAAAACTCATCAAACGCGCCGCACACCTAACACATCTAACAATTTCAGCATTGGTGTACAGAGCCTATAATCTCAGACACGGCAGTTTTGCGCGTTGCCGCGGCCTCGCTTAATTAGGCAATAAGTTTGCCGTATAAAAGCCGCCCGCTCATAAAGAGATATGCGGGAGGCAAGTTTTGCGAAAAGAATGCTGCCCCGGAAACGGTCCACGCATACGGCAAATGGTATGATCGTAAAACTCCCCTATAAAAACAGTCGTTCAGACAGGTCTACTGCGGCCCATGTAGTTATTATCCCCCGGGAGTTTTATATATTTTCAGAGAAAAAATCGGGTAAAAGCTTAGTCTATAGAAGGAAAATATAGAAGCACGTTTTGATTCCCAAATCTTTGTTTTTACGCAAAAAAGTCCCCTATTTTTTACTGCCCTGCAAATGTTTATTCTATAAGACTTCAAAATCAAGCCTCATAGAAAATAAATACTTAATACGAAACGCAACAAGTAAATATATTAAAAAGAATAAAAAAACACGACTGCCGTTACCGAAAGTTAACTATTGTATTTATAACAAGGTAGAGAGGACGAGTAAAGTATTGAACATAACAACAAAATAAGATTGATTTTATTAAATTTCTTTATATTTGATACATTGATGCAATGCATCTTTCATTATCTTAATGACATTTGATTGAAACGTCAAATAATTATATAAAATTCAACGCCCTCTATACTCATTGTATGTACTCTTTCGAACTATCTTTTTACATTAGTACCATTTCTGGTCGCTTGATGTAATTTAGTGTTTATTATTGTAAACAAAATTGATGACAGCGATTTGACCCCCTTCCCATGTATTGAGCGATTTTTGCCCATAATCAACTATTCAAAAACAATCTACAAAAAAAACGTAAGATCTCCAAAGCCCAAAAACCTGATAATGCACATAAAACAACGAAAACGTCGAAAAAAACACAAATAAGTACAGGAGGGAAGAAAATGCAAGTTGTTAGAAATGAAACCGAGAAGAAGCCGAAAGTGATTTTAATTGCAGATAAGAAGGGCAAAGGTTGCGCAAGCAAACTTAAATACAGCCTGAAAGATACGACTGTAAGTGGGATTGTAAAAACACATGCTCCACAATTTTGTCTCGGTGAAGAAACTGACATCCTTGCCAAAAAATCTTGACAAAAAAGATTTTTATATTGTATTCGGTACCTCCGAATACAATATAAAAATCTGAAGCAGGCAAATCGTAGGTCGGTATGTCACAGGGTTCTATTTTAGGTCCTCTTTTCTTTATAAAAGTTATTGTGAGGGATAAAATAAAGGCGTTGATTACCATGATTTTTAATGTTCTTTATTTAATATCTCAACAAGTAAATATATTAAAAACAATAAAAAACACGGCGGCCGTTACAGAAAGTGAACTATTGTATATATAAATATTTTTATTACGGGTTTTAAATGAAGTATTTCTGGTTTATCTATTTATCCATACAGATGCATGCATATTTCTGAATTGCATCCAACCAGACCTTTCATTTGACACTAAACAAGATATATTTATGTTAATTTATTGACATTTGGACATTTTGACGTTTAGACAACTACTTACTTGATGTTGGACAGTTAAGACATCCTATAAATTTTGGGATGACATAACGATTCTAACAACAGCAGAAATTTCTAAATTAGTTTAAGCGTTTAGAAGTTATGATGAAATAAAGAGACGAAAACATACATAGATGAACCTGTACACATTATACTCTTTTTTGTTAGGCAGTCGCTTAATAAAAGTGAGGCATTCAGGAATTCATCTGGAATTCATCTCAAAATACATTTCTGTACAGAGCGTGTCATAGATATAATACAGACTTTTTAAGTGTAGACATTCGTAGTTATAATTCGATAACAAAAATTCTAGAGTCTATCTAGCTAGATGATCACAAAACATTTATACAGATGGACATAATTTTATCTCAAGTATATTAATTATAATTATATTAAATTTCATTTTATTAATATACTTATTATATTTATATCCATTAAAATTAAATATAATTATATTTCTATAAATACATAATCATTTTTTTATCTATTTTGTTTCTTCCTTTCACCTCACTTCCCATCCTGATTCGCCCATTCTCAAGCGGAAACAATATAAAATTATATTGCGTTCAATTTGTATACTTTATATTCTGAATCACATTAATGGATTTTTGTCACTTTTAAATACATTTTTATTGCAATGTATGTAGTTCTGTTTGGTTCCAGAATAAATTAAAATAAAATAAAAATAAAAAGAAATAGTCGCCAAAGAAATCATAGGTAATTGTAGTAATAAATACCTTCTACGAGGGTGTGTCTCAAAAGAAAAGTATTCATATTTTGGAGAGCGGTAAGGTGTGGCGGGGAAGGGGGGGGGGGGCGGGAGAGAGGACACGCCAGCGACGTGCAACACAGCTAGTTAATATATACATTATATTCATAGTAAAATATGTAAATGTAAAATCGACAAAAACGTCAAATAATGCGCCAATAAACAGAGCAAAATCGTGCATCGAAAAAAAAATATTTAGTAGGTATAGGTCCGTAGGATGGATCGTATTTTTTTCTTCAGAATTTCAAAACCTTCCTATACGAAAAATATGTTCTATGGTATATAGATCAAAGGAGAAATAAAATAAAAAAAATTGTTTTTGGTTAAGTACTGGCACAAGAGGGATGAACTTTAGGTGTTCCAGCGTTTTTATGATAAAAAGTTAAAGTGATTTGTATTACAGGAAAACAGGCTTTTATTATTATATGATATTTATATAAGAGGACACATACTTGTAACCATTTGGTTACAATAAAAAACTTCGGATACGTTTACCAGTTTTTGAAAAAAAATAATTCAAGGATATCCTAAAAACCGACAAAATTAAAGTCGACGGTATTTATAATTTTATTTGTTGTGTTAGGCTTTTCTAAGGTCTTTATGAGCCTTGTAACACTGCGACCATTACTGATCTGTCGCATTTATTAACAAACCTGATTACAGTCGACGGTAATCAGGTTTGTTGTTGAAAACTAGCATGTCCTGCTTCCAGGCGATTTCTTATAAACCTGTCTCCATATGGTCCGCAGACTAGACTGACTGACTGAGACTATTTTAAACATTCGTTCTGTAGTTTAGTGTGGCAGGTAAACCCCTCCATACTAGGAAGTAATACCGCCGTGTGACCGGGTTTTTCCACGTGGCCGGGTCGTATCACGTGGGGAATACTTCAGACGTGCCGTTTACATCTTTTGAAGTGGTGACAGGATAAAACGGGACACGAAAAACTGGATTTGCCTCTCTATCAGTCTTTAGTAATAATACTGCTTTATATGATTAGCGGACTGATTCGACAGGGCGGGGAGGGGTGACATGTACGTAAGTACATTATATTATTAGTTACTCAGTCTAATCGTCATTTTGGTTATTTATTAATAATATTTACATTGCAGAAAAACAATTATTTTGAGTTTAAAATCATTAATTAAAATTAAGGATTTTATATTTTTTCCCATAAATCGTGGCAATAAATAAATTTTGCAATCGTTTTTTTAAATCATTTTTCTCATAACCTCCATACTAAATGCCATATTTTGAGCATAGGGAGGTTTCGATAAATAACATTGTTTTCCTCCATACAAGTGCAATCCACCCTAAATTGTCTGGCAATTTTAACCCCTCTAATTTGAGGCGACCGGCTCGGGTTGCAAGCCTAACTACGGCAAAATGTGAGCCGACCAATTACAGTTATCATTATATACGGAGGTATTCTTAGTGAATGCCTTGTTATGTGGCACTGAATACTAGTATATATACATTAACAGTTTAGCAGAGTAGCGGATACTCGCCCGTCATAATAGGACGTTGCAAATGCCGCTGTTCTCACCGGCGACTGTCACGGCAACAAAAGGCGGACGGACAGACTTTAACGATAAAACTAGCGCAAAATCTACCAGCGATTTTCCACTTTATGTCGCTCAATCTCAATGGTCCAGCGCCTTTCCGTGAAAGGGTTTTTATTCTGCATAATTTTACAGCAAAATTTCACAGCGTAAAATGCATCACAGGTTCGAAAACTTTTTTGTTGCAGTTTCCAGGGGCGATATTACAAAAAGTGATATCCGTCGCTTTTCTGATTTTATAAAGAAGTCAGGAAATATAATTTTGACAAATAATAAGTGTCTTTGGAGTCTGTCACTTTATAAGGTCTTTGAATTGAAAACTTCGTTTTTTTGTGATATTGAACATTTATTTCGAAGCAAATTGGAAAGTTGCATTCCATTCAATGTATTGTCCATCGCTAGCTATGACGTTCTCCCATCTTTCTGGCAAGAGACAAATTCCCCGGCGGAAGAAGTCTTCGTCCTTGGGGGCTTTCCACGATTCCAGTCATTTTTCAATATCCTGGAAAGACCGGAAGCGCTGCTCGGAAAGGCCATGGGCCTTTGGTCAGAACAAATAGTAGTCGGATGGCGTAATATCTGGGGAGTACGGCGGGTGAGGTAGGATGTCCCAGCGAAGCGTTTCCGGGAAGTTCTTGACCTGCATCGCGACGTGTGGTCGAGCATGGTTATGCTGGAAAATTACCTTGTCGTGCCTTTTAGCGTATTCCGGCCGTTTTATCTTCACAGCATCGCTCACATTCTTGAGCTGAGCTCGATAACGATCGCTCGTGATGGTTTCTCCCGGTTTCAGCAGCTCGTAATAGATGACACCCTTTTGGTCCCACCTAATGCAAAGCATTACCTCGTAAATGACGTTTTGTCGGCTCAAATTTCGACATCTTGGAAGCTAATAAAATTACCGTTGTTGACACTTCAACGAAATGACACAGACTGACAATTGAAGCCTAATGATGATGCTTTGACATGAAGTATTTTACAATTTGGTAAATGACTAGAAATATAAGTTACGGTATTTTTTAGGAAATCGAAGTTTTCAATGCAAGGTCCTAATATAAAGGTTTGAGCCTGGAGCATTTAAAAAAGATTCATCTCGTCCGGATTCCAGGCAAAACAAAGAAAAGTGGGACAAAAGCGACGACAATATTGCTGAAGCGTTTGCTGATTACTCCAAGTCTATAGCATGATGGGGCCGGCACTCGATGTTGATCTGTCAACTTGCGATGCAGACATTAATCACCCGATATTCAGTATAAGTAAGCTATTTTTGAAAATGAAATATTAAGTGAAATAACGTGTACACTTTCAAAACTCACTCTCAAGAAGTGTTTTGGGTCGCATAATACCAATATTTCATGGTATACATGCTATTGATAAATCTACATACAAGTACATATTCTTGCTTAATGTGTTTCTTCAATTCTATTTTCTTTTTATGTAAGGATCCAAAGGCATTTATTCTCACTATTATTATTGACTTTTCTTGTGAAGAAAAGACTTTCAAGACTTTCGTTGTGAAGATTTTTACCAGTGGAGGTTAAGAAGACCATAGTTCAAACACTGTTATTGCCCATACTAGATTATGCTGATGTTTGCCACCTAGACGTCACTGAAGCCATTCTCGACAAAATGGAGCGGTTCCAAAATATGTGCATTAGGTATATCTACAATGAGGAAAAAAATTATCACGTCTCTGAGTATAGAAGCAGACTTCATTGGCTTCGAATACGTGAACGTAGAAACCTGCATATTCTTTCCCTTCTTTATAACATCCTCAACAATCCTACCGCTCCCTCCACATAACCGAAAAATAGTCTTCCACTTCGTTTCAGTCAGGATAGTAAAATTGCGATTCCTATTCATAATTCTTCTTTTTTCACATATTCCTTCAACGTTCATGCAGGTAGGCTATAGAACAAGCTCCCGTCAAATACCAGAAACGCACCAACGGTTTCTACTTTTTAAGTGTTATTGAAAAAGCATATTATATCTCTAAATTCCTAGTAATCCTACGTCTCATCCCATCCTCTCATATCCCCGCTCTTTACGAATATTCTCCAAAACATACTTATTTTTTAAAATAATGGCATTATTGTTATTTGGTTATTTTTTGTTGTAATAATTGTAATAATGTATAAGTTTATTTTGTTTATTTTACTCTACTGGCACCTAAATTCTTACTCTTTCACGAAGGTTGGCTGTAAGTGATTGTTTTTAGGCAATAAGTCCGCCTATTGTATTTTATAAAAAATATGCAATAAAGAATTTATATCTATCTATCTATCTATTCTATATATCTACTTAAAGATAATATTATTATATACTACTGACCAAAAGTATACATATATTATAGTAAGGTTGAAAATTCTAACGAAAATTTAATGTTCTGCCATGGCAAGGAAAGTTGCCGGATTTAACTCCTGAAATGACTGGCAATTAGCTCGGGTTTGCCTACGGCAAAATGTATAGAAATTTATATTTACATTTACATTTACATTTACATAGAGCGGGGTTTACTATATAGCTATAGCATTACTATAGAGCGGCGCACATTTACATTTATATTTACATTTATATAAATTTATATACATTTTGTATACATTTTGCCATAGCATCCATTATTGGACGCCTCACATTTGAGGGGTAAATCGTATTAAAAAAATAGGTGATAAACTTAGAAGAAAAATATACCAAAATCGTCGCAAAATAAAACGAGACTTGAGGAAACCATAAATTAAGTTTGGAACAATGAAATACAGAAAGAACTGTTGTTGATTCCGTGCCTAAAAGAGTGATCAAAGCCAGAGGCGGTCCAACAACTTAATAAAAGCTTTTAGGTTAAATTGCTCTCATTTATTACACGACTGCCCAACATAAAAGAAGTGTAATGTGTTCAGGGTTCATCTATGTATGTTTTCCGTTTCTTTATTTCACCATAACTTCTAAACGCTCACACCGATTTAGAAGTATGTGGTATTATTAGAACCGCTGTCATCCCGAGTGTCATATGGTACCTTAACTGTCCAAATATAAAGTAAATAGTCGACTAAATGTCCAAATATTGAAATGTCAGTAAATTAACATAAATATATCGCATACTGTCAAATGAAAGGTCTGATTGAGTACATTCTGAATATATGTATGTATCTATATGGATGAATATATAAACCACAAATATTTTGCGAAAAACCGCAATAAAAAGAATTATAAAATGGGTAACTTACTATTTGTAACGGCAGTATTGTTTTTATTCCTTTTAAAATATATACTAGTTATATTTTCTGCTCAGAAGAACTTGGGCAAACTTTAAATTGTTTGTTTAATTCATTTTATTCCGTGATGCCAAAATATATGCTGAATTTTGATGACCTCTAAATTTATTTGTAATAAACAAATATGTTTGTTCAGTAACCTTCTGAAATCATGTCTTTTAACTAATTTGACGTATTGACATTTTAACATGATAATTTTAAAAACATCAACCTTATTGGGCTGGGCTTCTTCAAAAAAATGATAGAAATTTCAATCTGGTAATATATTTAGTCTGGAGTGTAGCTATTAAAAATAACGACCCTATAAGAACCACCCGCCAATTTAACTGATTGCCACGTTTTAAAGCGAATGCATTCATAAATAAAATGCGGTTTTTTTTAATAGATAGAGTGATTCAAGAGGAAGGTTTATATGTATAATAACATCCATTAAATAGTGGAGAAGTACTGCTATTTTTGAGGTTTCTAATGTGATGTCGTAAATAATTACATTTTTTCCGCTTACATTGCAAACGCAGGCTGAACCCTACGAGTTTTATCAAAATAATGTACTAAGTATTGTACACATTGAAAAGGTCTACAGAAAAGTCCGTGATGGTATATGTCTATCTCTTATGGATAACCCACAATAACTTTTTTTTGTCATTTACTTTTTACGACAAATAATGGCTAATTTTCGAAGCGATTTTAACCAATACAGCATTAATCCTTAACCAATTAAATACCTTGAATACATTGTTCATTTAATATAGATCTATATGGCCCTTTACACCGTATGATTTAAGTGAATATTTTCGAAGATATTACAGATTTAAAAATTGCGGGACGTAGCGTTTGCGGCGGTACCGGCCGGCCGCCCGGTGCGGCAAGAGCGTGCCTATAAATAGCGCGTCTGAGGCCGCGGTTTTCCCTATAGCACTTTGAATTTAGCAGCGATCGGACGCGTTTATTATATCGGAGCTCTCCAGCGAGGAAAATAGCAATACTTAGGTAATAAAAACGTGCTTTTCAGCGCGACAACTTATCAGTAATTATAAGTAAGTTACGATAAATAATTGTATGACAGTAGTTTTAAAATATAAATTATATTCTATTCTAAGGTTAATTTTTAAATCGCACTTATAGCAATTATAAGTACCTACATAAGGTGAGATAAGATTAGATTAAATAAAACCATAATTTATGGATTGCAATTTTCTATTAAGATCTTGATTAAAATTTACAGTTAGATCAATTTAATATTAGGGAAATTATTTTCAAAAATCGTGATTTAAGGTGAGATATGTAAGTTCAGAAAAAGTACTTAATAGAATAGGTATCTTTTGTTGTTGATGATTGTTGATTATCTTTTGTTTTTAGTCGCACGAATAGCAAATTATTTTTTATAATTAAAATCGTTGTTTAAGTTGAGGTATTTCAGTAAAAAAAAAAAGAACTGAATAGAATAGGTATCTTTTGTTTTTTATGATTGCTGATTATCTTTTGTTTCTAAATGGTAAGAATTTAGATATTTTTTACTGCGGCACATACTAATAATATGGCAATTTGTGCATAGGTAATCATACATATAGAACTGAGTAAATTTTGTACAGAAATTATAAAGTCATGTCTGGAAGACGTCGTCGTTCGAACATAGGTCGTAGTACAGTGAATGCCAGAAGAGTACGTTCAGCAAGAGATGAAGAATCGTCAACGGAACGTGAGGCTCGCCTCAGTCAGGCTCGGGATAGATATAGAGCTGAGAGAGAGAGAGAATCTTCAGTAGAGCGTGAGATTCGCCGCAGCCGGGATCGAGATAGGCATACGGTTCAGAGGGACAGAGAATCGTCAGTAGAGCGTGAGGCTCGCCTCAGTCAGCTTCGGGATAGATATAGAGCTGAGAGAGAGAGAGAATCTTCAGTAGAGCGTGAGGTTCACCGCAGCCGAGATAGGGAAAGACATCGAATACAGAGAGCCAGAGAATCATCAGCACGAGTTACTAATTCATGGGTGAATAAAGAAAATTCTGCCATGAATTAAGATTCTTCGATTTCTTACAAGGACGATCGTATAGTATCAATAGGTACTATGTCAGTAGTGTGTGAACATTGCTTGGCATTGAAATTCAAGGACGAATCGAAAGGCATGTGTTGCTTACAAGGAAAAGTCAAATTAGAAGAAGTTCTCCCTCCACCTGAACCACTTCACTCTCTTCTTACGGGTGATCATCAGAAATCCAAGCAATTCATGCGCAATATACGCCGTTATAATAACGCATTTCAAATGACCTCTTTTAAGGGTAAGCAAGTCGTTGAGCGTGGGTTCATGCCTACATTTAAAATTCAAGGGCAAGTGTACCACTTAGCTGGGAGCTTGCTACCACTTCGACCCGATGATCACAAATTTCTGCAAATATATTTTATTGCAGATCCAGATACACAAGCATCTACGCGGTGTACAAGTGTTGCACAGCCAATTGATAGAGATTTGATTAGATCTCTCCAAGATATGTTACATTCTCATAATTGCTACATACAGTCTTTCAAAACTGCGATTGAGAGTGTTCCAGCAGATACTCCTGACTTTAATGTCGTAATCCATGCAAATAAAGTTCCTGTTGGAGAACACAGAGGACGATACAATGCGCCTTCCACGAGTGAAGTAGCAGTGGTGATAGCTGGACAGCAATTTGACAAAAGAGATATTGTATTGCATAGTCGTGATGATAATTTGCAAAAAATTTCAGAGTTACACAGATCTTATGACAGCTTACAATATCCTTTGATGCTATGTCGTGGAGAAAATGGTTATGCCATTAATATTTCTCAAGTTGACCCAATCGGTGGTACACCTCTGCGTAAAACAGTGTCATGTATGAACTACTATTGCTACCGTATAATGACAAGACGTAACAATTTCAATACTTTGCTTAGATATGGAATGTTAACAAACCAATACTTGGTAGATCAATATGCGAAAATTGAATCTGAGAGATTGGCCTACATCCGTAATAATCAAACTAAATTGAGAGCTGAAAATTACGTTCATCTTCAGGATGCTTTACAGGCGAATGAACACCGCAACGGCATTGGGCAGTTGGTTATACTACCTACATCATTCACAGGTGGACCTCGATATTTACACGAAAAATCGCAAGACGCCATGACTTTCGTAAGAAATTACGGCAAACCTGATTTATTTATAACTGCAACATGTAACCCAAATTGGCCGGAAATCAAAGAAAATATTAACACCAATTTAACTCCACAAGACAGATACGATATAGTTAACAGAGTCTTCCATTTAAAAGTACAGAAACTCCTGCACCTCATTAACAAGTCTCATATATTCGGTCCGCCGCGCTGTCATATGTACACAATAGAATGGCAGAAACGTGGCTTGCCACATGTACACCTGTTGGTGTGGTTAGTGAACAAAATTAGACCAAACCAAATTGACAGGGTTATTTCAGCTGAATTACCGGATAAAGATGAAGATCCTATCCTGTACGAAATCGTAAAGAAACATATGGTACACGGCCCTTGCGGGACTTTAAACCCGAATTCTCCATGTATGCGAGATTTTAAATGCAGCAAAAAATTTTCGAAGTCGTTCCAAACTCAAACAAGTACTAGCGATGACGGATATCCCAAATATCGTCGACGATCGCCAGAACAGGGTGGGCAAAATGCTACCGTCCGAAACCATGATATTGATAACCGATGGATCGTTCCCTATAATCCGCTCCTTTTGAAAATTTTTGATGCCCACATCAACGTAGAGTTGTGCAATTCAATAAAGTCAATTCAATATGTTACTAAGTACATTAATAAAGGCAGTGATCAAGCCACTTTCAGCATACAATCACCAAATGAAGTGGAAAAATATCAGTCTGGACGTTACATCTGCAGCTCTGAAGCTGTATGGAGGATTTTATCATTCGAAGTGCACGACCGGGCTCCCAAAATTGTCCACCTTGCAGTTCATTTAGAAAATGGACAAAGAGTATATTTCACAGAGAACAATATACAAGAAGTTGTTAATAACCCGCGGGATACAACATTGACAGCATTCTTCAAGTTATGTGCTCAAGATGATTTCGCGAAAACACTGACGTATGACAGAGTTCCAGGTTACTATACATGGAACCAGAGTTCTAAAACTTTTCAACGGCGAAAACAAGGTACTGCGGTTGATGGTTTCCCCGGAGTAAAAAAAACGGATGCTCTTGGCAGAGTCTACGTGGTTCATCCCAACAACAGCGAATGCTTTTATCTGAGAATGTTATTGCATATTGTAAAAGGCCCGACATCCTTTGCACACCTAAGAACTGTACAAGGTGTTGTTTACAATACTTATCAAGCAGCATGCAAAGCTATGGGGCTCTTGGAAGACGATTCTCACTGGGAAAACACATTATCAGAAGCAGCTGTTTGTAGTTCAGCTACATCATTAAGATATTTATTTGCCGTCATAGTAGTGTTTTGTCAAATAACTGACTCTGTTAATCTATGGAATAAATTTCAAGAAAATATGGCCAGTGATATTCTGATTCGGCGACGGCGAGAGTTAAACTCAGATGATGTACAATATGATCAAAACATATTTGACGAAGCATTATTGGAATTTAACAAAGTAGTGCAATTACTTTCGGGTAAATCGATCAAGGATTTTGGGCTGCCGATGCCAGCTAATACTACTAACTCAGATTTAACTAACAGTGCCGAATACACAAGAGAAACATCATACGATCAAACGAGACTTTTACAAAATATAGCTCAAGATGAGCCACGATTAAACATCGATCAGAAAAAAGTATTCACTGCATTACTATCAACAATTGATAACAATGAAGGGAATTGTTTTTCCTTGATGCCCCAGGAGGTACAGGAAAAACATTTTTAATCAATCTGCTTTTAAAAAAAGTGAGATCTATCGGAAAAATTGCGTTAGCTGTTGCGTCATCCGGCATTGCCGCTACGCTTTTGGAAGGAGGCCGAACCGCACACTCTACATTCAAGCTCCCGCTGAAAATCGCCACCGATGATAATAACAGCGTCTGTAGTGTTTCTAAACAGAGCAATACAGGAAAATTGATGCGTGACTGCTCATTAATAGTCTGGGACGAAGCTACCATGTCAAACAAGACGTCTGTGGAAGCACTGGATAGGACAATGCGCGATTTGCGCAACAAAAATTCACCTATGGGTGGATGTACAATTCTGTTCTCAGGAGATTTTCGTCAAATCCTACCAGTTGTGACTCGAGGAACACGTGCTGACGAAATAAATGCTTGCCTAAAAAGATCCAACCTTTGGCCACATGTCAATAAATTAAAGCTTAAAACTAATATGAGGGTTTCGTCATCTTCACGTGAGAACAGGCTATTTCCAGAGATGCTGCTAAAAGTTGGCAATGGAGAGTTAACACAAAGTGAGGGAAGGATTGACCTAGAAAACCTTTGCGTTTTGATAGACAACATCCAAGAGTTAGTCAACAATGTCTATCCTGACATTGATAACATAAGTTATAAGACAATATCTTGGTTTAAAGAGAGAGCGATTCTGTCACCAACTAACGAACAAGTAGATAAAGTAAATAACTTGATTCTTTCAAAGATTGATGCGCCGACGAAAATATACTACTCGGTCGATACTGTTCTCGATTTGGAAGAAGCTGTTCATTTTCCTACAGAATTTCTAAACTCTTTGAACCCGTCTGGACTCCCTCCTCACAAAATGGTGTTGAAAGTAGGTTGTCCTGTTATTTTATTAAGAAACCTGAATCCACCTAAACTTTGCAATGGCACGCGTTTGCTGGTAAAATCATTGAAAACTTTCATAATAGAGTGCACAATACTCACAGGATGTGGTACCGGAGAAGATGTATTGATTCCCCGAATCCCTCTGATACCATCGGATTTACCCTTCCAATTTAAACGTTTACAGTTTCCGGTAAAGACATCTTTTGCAATGACCATTAATAAATCGCAGGGTCAAACCTTCAACGTTGCAGGCTTAGATTTGAGCGTTGACTGTTTTTCACATGGACAACTGTATGTCGCTCTTTCAAGAGTGACCTCCAGAGAAAACATGTTTGTATTGTCTAATGACAAGAAAGCTGTGAACTTTGTTTATAAAGACATTCTGTAATATGTTGTAAAAATAAAATAAATAGTTAAAAATGTAAAAAGTAAATAAGTAAAAATGTAGTGTATGAATTTAGATATTCCAAAGATAGCAGGAAATCTTCATGGTATAGGGAAAGGGGGATTGTTTTACTCCAAATTTAACGCGTGCGGGCCACGGGCAGTAATGAATAAATCAAAACTACTGGATCGATTTTAATCACATAGGCTATATATTTTATACTCGTGCGAAGCCAGAGCGGGCCGCTATGTTTTTATATACAACGTTCACAGTTTTTCTGTACTGTATTTAGTATCAGCATTGCACCCGTGCGAAGCCGGGGCGGGTCGCTAGTAGCCTATATAATAACTTTTAGTAGGTTCCAAAGTTTCTTATATACTACATTTTTTTTTCAATTTAATAGCTAAATTCTTGACAGCGTATGTATGTTAAGTAAAGACTAAAGTAATAATGAGACTTAGTACCTAACACTAATATTTTGACTCGTCCAAGAGCGGTTTTTAGGCGTCAATTGAACACGACGTAAAGGTAATGTGATGTAAAAAAAATCGTTTGCTTTTTTAAAATGATAAAAGATAATCTACATTTTTTGTATCTCAACGTAAAGCATATGCATATATACGCAATCTATATAGAATATTCGGGACATCGTTTTTTTTAAGGGGTTATTCTGGGCATTTAACTGAATAAAAAATATGAAAATTAGCTTTTTGAGATATTTTACAAAATTGCAATTCTCTTATAAAAACAAAATTTTAATTCTCTAGTTGTTTGTGTTGAGTTTGATACATATAATCACCCATTAAAATGGTTTTATCGAAACAAGCTATATAGAAGTATTTTTTTTATTTCTTTGATTGATTGAAATACACAGATTTGGATTTTTTCTATCGTTATAAGTGTACATATATTTAATTCCATAACACAAGGCGTTCACCAATAATATATAAATATATAATGATACCACATTTATTAGAATTAGCGGACATATAACTAATAAATTAAAATATATATATATTGGGCAATTTCGGTCCGTTTATCGGCGCATTACTTGTTGTTTTTGTCGATTTTACTATGAATATATATGTACACACTAACTAGCCATGTTGCTCGTCGCTGATGAGTTCTCTCACCCCTTCCTCCTTTCTTTCCAAAATATGGATATCTTTCTTTTGGGACACACGTCATAGAATGGCTACTTTATAGGTAAGAACTTATAGAATAAACATTTGCAGGACAGTAAAAATAGGGTCAAAGTCTTTCATAGAATAAATTGGCTACCTAATAATAATATCTTCAAACTTTTTATTAAATTAAACGTCTCCAATACCCCTGACACACGATAGAATCTTATTAAAAAGGTCTGAAACAGGAAACAATTTTTAACCTCACTTAGTCGCACTTTCCAGGTGCTTTCGCCAAATAGCTCACCCCTATACCGATTTATGTATATTGCAGCCAAGTCAAAGGAGGAATTCCAGTAATATGAGATATGTATAGATTGGAATTTCCATCTAATTTTCTATACATAAGGCGATCGATCGCCCCAGTTACGGTAGAATGCTCGATTGCCCCACCTTACGGTACTCACAAATATGTATGTACATGTGCTGCATAACCTGCATATATACGAACACGTATGCATGGGCGAGTAAACTCGAGAATACTTGTGCATATAGCTGAAATATACAATTGAATTGTTCTGTATACTCTAGCGCGGGGTATACAGACATTTCAGCTGTTTGGCCAACAGTGTACTTCCTTTTTACTCTTATAACTGTTTTCATATTTTCCCTCCAATTGAGGTGCGCCACCAATGAAAAGTAGCGCTCACATAGCTTATTCTTTTGATTGTGGCAATGCCTCAAAAGCGGAAGCAAAAGCTATAGTTTGTTTTTTCAATGTCTAGGGTCTAATCGCATACTAACATCATTAGTACAAATGTCCAGCATCTGTCCCGGAGGCCTGTAGCAACCTAAACAGGCTGCTAACCTTCTGGGACAGCCTGGGTTGGCTGGAGTAACATAAATAGAAACATGAGCCACGCACAACGGCCCAATCAACGGCCCAATCAAGTGCGGGAAATAGCCCAGTAAAACTAACTAACTAACTAACTAGTACAAATGTCAATTTCAGGCCCAGATGCAGTGGCCGGGGATATTCCAAGCCCTTATTTATTTTTTTTAAAGCCCTTATTTTATTTAATTACTTAATTTTTCATTGAAATATGTATCTGAATATATTCGTTACAATGGTGTACAACATTGGTTCAGGTACATGTTCAAGACTGTGGCAAGACAGCTGTCCTAAACCTACCACAGACGGTCGTTAGTGCAGAGTGCACCGCTCCCCCCCCCCCCCTCCCCCTCTCCAGAAGTGTATCAACAGTATTCTTCATATATGTTAAGTTAGCATCTACTCGCAAATAATGTTCATACAATAGTATACGTTAGCTCTAAAATATTGCCTGCAGGCAATAAACCCGCCTTTTCTTACGAATAGACCGTTTTATAATTACTATATTGGGCCCGACTACGGTCGGTTAATTCCACGGCAGCTGCGTTTGTATTCTATTTTATTTATTGACATAATTATTACGTTTTACTGTAGACTCTATATCCATTCGTTCAAGAAAGCATTTCAAGAAAGTCTGTCGTTGGAAATAATAATCAATGTTCAATTCTCATTATTATGGGCCCGACTGCGGTCGGTTAATTCCACGGCAGCTCTGTTTGTATTTATTTTTATTAGCCGACTTCAAAAAAAGGAGGTTATCAATTCGGTTGCATCTTTTTTTAATGTTTGTTAACTCAGAAATCTGTCGTTTATGAACCGATTGGAAAAAATCCTTTTTTGATTGAAAGGATATTCTTGCAGATTGGTCCCATTTTTATCAAAATCCTGTTCTGATAATGGGATCCATGAGTAATTGAGGGAACTCCTCAGATATTATCATATGAAGTTGAAAATGTACACGTTGAGTTAATTCCGATGACAATGTATGTTTATTTAACGTAAGCATGACCTGATTCTACACCCTGGAGGGGACCCCTCAACGGTCAACAGCACAGACATGACATTTTGTATACTCATTCAGTTATGATAGCCCGTTTTGAGTTTCATTATGACATGGCTGATGCACCCAGGGCTGGCTCCCGAGGAGAGGACTCCTTAACGGTTAACAGAGCAGACACGAAATTTTGTATAAGCTTTCAATTACGACAGCCCTTTCTAAGTTTCACCAATACAGGACTGCGGCACCCAGGGTCGGCTTCCAAAGAGGAAACTCCTCAACGGTCAACAGCACAGACACAAAATTTTGTATAGGTACGCATTCAATTGTGATAGACCGTTCTAAGTATCGCCATGACATGGCTGCTGCACTTATTAAAAAAATGGAGTCGTTGTTTTTGTGTTAAAATTTTGTATATTATTTTGGTCTTAATTACATAATCTAATTTATTACAAAAAAAATAAATAACAATATAATATACAACTTAAAAATAGGTATTTAATTTATTTTTCATTAAAACCTATTTTCCTGGCATATCCCACTCCATCCATCCCTTTTATTTAGGTCTAAGTATAATATGTATTTCGTACGAGTTCATAAATCGCATGTTTACCCACTATGGCTATAAGTTTCTTTAAAAGTAGTTTTTTGATACACGAATATACGGATTCTCGGTAGTAATAACAACAGACTACTGAAACGAGAATCATGTTAGGTTAAGTGAACGGACGAATCCAGGGTTAACGCACAGTAATTTCGAGAGGACGTAGAGCAAATGTAAAAGTCTTAACCCGATAATGACGTTGCTACTTCTTGTCTCCATGAATGGAATTACGTGCCTGGGGTGAATTCAATGGTATGATAAGTACAAGAATTGATTATATAGCTTATTAGATTAATCAATTTTGTTCAACAATTTGGCAACCAGGATTATACTACGAAACGCAACGTGTAGATGGCACACATAGTTCAAAAAATGGATTAAGCTTGTATTATTATTATTTTCAATATGGCGACTTTCGTGGTATAACAGTATGGCGGAATACTGTAGATGGCGCTATAAACACGCTTATGCGGTATAAAACAATAATATAATTGCAAAAGAATTTTTGAATCACAGTTATTATTATTTCAAAATTACTTACGTAAAGATGTCAATATTTTATTTGGTTTACAGGTTTAAATACGTAATAATTACCTTCGCATGTTCAGATAGACTAATATATGAAATTCAATCTCTTAGAATTATTTTTGTGATTTATTCCGCCTATATATAAAAAATGGGATAGGCAGTACTAATAATTAGATGTTATTATTGATATCATTTCTTAAATTATTGTGTTTTTATAATTATTATTTATTACTTATTCCGTAGCCGGCGATTGGGGAGGGGGTCGCCCTCGCAGCCAATACGCTGCTGTCGGTGCCGCTGGATCTCGTACTCCATTCACGATTCGATTCCATTCTTGACGATTTTTTGCCACGTCTCGAGCATCCCTATCCGATAATCGTTGATTTTTAAGGTCGTCTTTGATGTTATTTAGCCAGGTTTTCTTCGGTGCCGATTGCTGAATTCTCCATTCTGTCGGGCGGTTTCGCCAAAGAAGTTTACGTGGCAAGCGATTATCGTTCATTCGGTAAACATGGCCGAACCATCGTCTTCGACGTTTTTGTACTTCTTCTTCGATCGTTGTTACTAGATCGCATCTTTCTCTAATGGTCTCGTTTCGAATTTGGTCGCGGAGTGAGACACCGAGAATCTGCCTCAAGCATCGCATTTGGAAGACTTCGAACTTTTTGAGGTCCGATTGTAGTAACGTCCACGTTTCCGATTTATAAAGAAGAACGGGAAGAACCAACGTTCGGTATAGTCGTACTTTGGTTTTGATGGTAATATACGTTCGCTTCCATATGCACGCACCACTTGAGCGAGGGGAATGTTGCTGTTGCCTGACCGATCCGGCTATGGACATCGGCCGTCGATGCCACTTTATTTTCCGTAACCAACGATCCTAAATACTTGAATCGTGGGACCTATTCGATTTGGGTTCCATTGAGGAAAACGCTGGCCTTCGATCCGTCCGTAGTGAATTTGGTATTATCCGCAATGATTTTTAATCCATATGATTGAGCAATTCCGGATATGTCGTATAAAATGTCCGTTGCTTCGGCATCAGTGTCGGCGAAAACGGCGCTATCATCGGCGAACATCAAATCGGTTATGACGTTTGATTATGTTTTTATAATAAATCAGATCTCATTATCAATGTTATTATAGATGTCCGAATAATTTGTGATGCCGTCATTTCGACGTTTCAGAAAAATTGCCAAATCGTAATGTGGATTTAGGCAATATAATAAATACCATATACCCGTAATCAATTATACCAGTCAGTTAAATTCGAATACTCAGTAAAAATAAATATATCAAAATTACACAAATTTTAAGATGGAATTGGTATTTTTTTACAATTTTACCGGTGTCCCTAAAATATCTGAAAACGGCCTGTGGCAGCACGCCACGCGAGCTGAGAAACGCATAGAAATAAATATTTAAAAAAATGCTTAGTTGAATATAACCACCGATACCATTTACAGGTTAAAAATATACGACTCTGAGAGCGCGAGAAACTTTATCGAGTTTCAGTTTTTCTTCAGTCGTTAGAGTGGCGCGTTTCAGGTTTTATTATAATTCTAATAATGCCTGACACCAAAGAAAAGTAAATATAATCATGCCTGAAATGAGGTAAAGATATTGTAAAAATAGCCAATTGTGGATAACTGATCGTAGCATAGACATTTTTTCTCCTACCTCAAATATAGCAAAAGTTAAATATAAACAAACAACCAAATTGCGATTGGTGTTTCGGTTACGTTATTATAACCTTACCTGTACATATTTTTTATCTTTCTCTACCAAACACCAAAGAAAAATATTGCCGTCACAAGTACAATATTCTGTGTTTTAAAAGGTCCCACAAAACCAAAAAGTGATTTTAAAAATACAGTATTATGTTTAAATTCTTTTTCGTTATTTACATATGCCACAATTGTCCTGGGTGAGTCAAGAATACAAAGAAGATAGATGTCATTAACGTGATATTGACGCACAATGGACGCCATGGTCCGCAATAGATTCATACAGGATCACCGCTGTTATCAGGTAGAAGCCGCGGAAGCGACTTCGAACCCGTAACCAGACTGGAGAACGGAGAAATCCGGCCAAATCTGGTAATGACAGCGTGAGGTCGGCGCGCTGTATTCACTTTCCAGGGTTGGAATCTCAGGGTTTTGTCGGTGGAAATAGACAGTGGACTGTCCTTGACCGCTAAGTCTTCACGTTCACTCTATAGGAGATAGAAACTCCCCGGGGTCACAGATTCGCCCGTTGTGTTGACACCCTCCAGATGGGGTTATAGACTTCGCAAAGATTCGCTTTTCTCAGCCAATAAATTTTATTGATGATTCGGCTTATAGTTTCTGCCTTTATTCTGCCTTCACTAACTAATAAACAAAATTCGGTGATCATCGCGCTAGATACGACAAGAAAAACTAAACCAATACCGCCGGCATAAATTGAAGCGTAAAATGATTTAGTAAGTTAACAGGAAAATTCTCACCATCGCACGTCCGAAAATCAAATTATCAGAAGTTGCCAGCGGCGTTGGCTTTCGTCGAAAGTTCCCATCAATTTGCACTTTTTATTGCAGCCGGAAAATCTCTCAATTTTCCTGCACTATTACCAGCGCTGAACAAGTCGTGAAGCGAATTTAAAATTTGTGCTAGCTTGTCGATTCGAAATGAAATATAAAACCTTCGTTTCATAAGACTCGTGCCATTTGCGGTGTGGAAAACATCGAAAATAAAAATTTCAAGCACTTCTCTAAATAAATATGAATGGTAATATGGATAGTTTTAATCCATTCATACTTAAACAGCCGAATGTGTCTCAGTGATTTTCGACAAAATAGAATACGTTTACCAAAATCAAATCGCGTTTTTTTCTGTAGTAAACGCCTTCAGCTGCAAATGACATCATCGACGAATAACCACGACCAAGACTATATAATGTAAATTGGCACGAAGGATTAAACTTACTCGATATATCGTTTCCCAGTTTCTAATTAACGAGTCTACTCCGACTGCGTCGAATTGCTTGCATCGTCAGAACTTGCGGCTTATCAAACAGCGAATAATTTATCAATCTCAAGTTGAGCTGCTGGAGGAAGCTTTCATCCATACATTATTTCATTAGAAACATTCATCATCTTCTCAGAATGCTTTAGCAGCCGAAAGAGTGATATCGTGCTTTCGCCGAACCTCTGTAAACGCGGACTTGCATTTTATATATTAGGTCCCGGATATCTATAGTATAATCTACACTAATATTAAAAAGAGGTAATGTGTGTAAATTTGTAAGTTTGTATGTAGAGGATAATCTCCAAAATTACGTATCCGATTTAAAAAAAATATTTCACTAATAGAAAGCTACATTATCAGAGTAATGCTATAGGCTATATTTTAATGCGATTAATAATAGTTTTTAACACGAAATCACGATATTTGTAAATCAAGACGGAAAAATGAGTGGGTGATGTGTTTTATCGGTGTGCGCTGACGAAACGGTTTGGTATATTTAAAAAATTGTGTATAACAAAAACGTCAGCCTCAAAGAGATCTATAAAAAAGTCAGTGACAGCATATATCTAACTTTTATATTTAAGCTACAATAATTTCTTTTATGTTTAAAAAAAATAAGTGACGCTCTCTATTAGAATTCGCTTGAACCACTAAGCTGAATTCCGTTGAGAGCTTC
Source organism: Micropterix aruncella (assembly GCA_944548615.1). Classification (NCBI taxonomy): domain Eukaryota; kingdom Metazoa; phylum Arthropoda; class Insecta; order Lepidoptera; family Micropterigidae; genus Micropterix; species Micropterix aruncella. Next base: position 31,298,108 of record OX155958.1, read on the forward strand.
GCGCACGCCACACTAGGAAAAAAAACACGCCACAGTTGAAAAAAACCAAAAATTTTTTTTATTTTTTTTTGTTATTTTCAAAATTTGAAGAAGTTTACTGTTAAATAAAGGTTTGAAAAGCGTTGAAGCGCGCTGTGCCTTTTTGCGGTAGGTAATATAGCGTGAATAAACAATATTAGCGACATTTTAATTACCGCTAGCTAGCGCATCGTAATCACAATTATTCATACTACTTAAAATAGGTTTTTTTTTTAAAATATTTTATTTTATTTTATAGTATTTAAAAAAATATATATAAAAGTTCTTACTTCGTTGTACTGATTTACCCACTAAAAAAATTCCCGCCTAGTAAAAACACCTGTATACAACTTTTATATGTAACCAAAAATTACTGCTTTTATGTCTCAAAAAAATAAGAGAAATAAGAAGGCAGTGTTTGTTGATAACATTAGCAATAAAATAAGAATCTTTATCAAAATAAATTAATTCATTATCACGAGCGTTGAATAAAGATAAAATTAGCTATTAACTGAAAGTTTCTAGGTGGTATATATATAGAGATATCATGAAAATAGTAACGCGTGTCAGCACCTCGAAATATCTAGGTCAGCATTCATCTGAAGGCGGCGCGGATGGCGATGAACAAGACGCGTACGTCTACGAGATAGGTAGCGTGCATCTGAGGGGGACGTCTTGCACTATATATCTAAAGGTAGCCTATAAAAAGGCAGATAAACGACACAGATTAACAAATCGATTCGAAACTTTAAGCGAAGCGAAGCCGCGAGCAACAGCTAGTAATATTATAAAGAAGTAATGTTTGTAAGTCTGTATGATTGTAAGTTTGTATGTAGGGGGTAATCACCGAAACTACCCATCCGATTTCAAAAATTGATCACTAATGGAAAGCTCCGTTATCGATGAGTGCTATCATTCATTTTATAAATCAATGGTGCTATATTTTGTTGTGATAAATATTGGTTTTCAATATTAAATCATGATATTTGTAAATCAAGACGGCGAAAAATGAGCTGGTAAGTTGCTTTATCGGCGGCGTGCGCTGACGAAACGGTTTGATATTTTTTTAAAAACAATATTTCGCACCATCGGTAGAACAAGGGCACAATGTGCAATATTGCAACTTTACAGGAGAGCCATTTTAAGTTTATTTTTGCATTCAATATCGTCTTGCTTTGCTTATATTGCTTTGAAATTAATCTTATTTGCATGAAATAAACTATAAACATTTATGAATAAAGGCATTTTTTTACAGGAGCTAAATATGTTACATATATTTTTTATTTATTAATTTTTTTTAAAGAAAGGTGCACACTTATTATTAAATATTATATTTAAATATTTTTTTAATTTTAGCCGTATTTTCACTGTTATATTGGATTATTTTGGAATTAAAATTAATTATTTTTTATATTTATTTTCTTATTATTAAAAGTATGTTAAGGGACTTATGTTGAAAACGTCTTGAAATCACTATTAAAAGTCTTTGGGACTACTCCTCGATTTTTTAAAAATTAGACATAACATCAATGATATAAAGAGTTGTCTGCGTCTTAATCTTTGTTAGTAATCAGTTTTTATAATTGTTTAAATCATAATTTACTTTTTTTGTACGACTCGCATTCATCGCAATGTTTTATATGGGGGTACAAACAGACAAAGATTAAAATCGGAATTAAATATACATACATAAATACTTATATACATATACACATGCACCTACATTACGCACATACGTTATAGAACTTGCCACAAATGTAATATCGTTTTTTTACGGATTTTTTGGACTCGTCAAAAAATAACTGAAATTGTGGAATCCATTTTCTTGAATGTGTTATTTATTTTATTCATATATATATTTCGCTCTCTACTTCCATCCCTTTATAACGTTCTCAAATAGAGTTGACAGAAATTCTTCCTTTTTTAGCGCTTTATGTACTTGTAATCATTGGATCCACGGTAATGATACAATTTAATTATTTATATTTTATATGTCGCCCCAGGAGATAAAAAGAAGAAAAAAGAAGCTGACAGTGTGATTATACTATTTTTACTTAAATTTCTGTTAAATTGTTTGTTAAAATTCAATTGCAGTTGATCCATCTCGTTAGTTTTAGTTACTTTTATCAAAATACGAGGTAAACTGCCATTCAAATGCTAAACCTACCTACTTGTACGTCTCAACTTACTATATTGTTACTATCTCCCAAGTCACGTTGCGTCTCCAGTCATGCATTAAGCATCAAATAGAGATAGAAACTCGACTTCCCGAAACGGCATCGGCAGTCCAATCACGATAGGAAGAGTTTAACCGCCGAGAAACAGCATAAACTCAATTAGTGGGTCAACTTTGCCCAGCCGATAAGCAAACCAAGCCCTTATTTACCCTCGTCCTACGGGTCATTTGTCATTTAACAAGTTGCGACCCTCTAAACGCCTGTTTGCTCACGCGCTATTCGCCCCTAATGAGGGGAATGCAAGAGGTCATTGTAATGATGATGATGATAGTGATAAGGTTAGATAAATAATTGTTTCGGAAAATATTCTGACTGCTATGTAGTCTTGGCATGGTCGAGAATCATTAACTTACCTTATGTTAGACTTTAGTTTTCAATTTATTCATTTATTCCTATATTCCTAACCTACGAAGTTGCTGTTCTATAAAGAAAATTGAAAGCCAAAAACTTTATATGAAAAGTATATATTTAATAAATAGAAATATTGACCCTATTATCCATGCAGATTTGTAATTTTAGTAATACTTACCAGACCTTGCTCCAAGAGAGTTTAATTTTTTTTCAGAATTTAGATAACTTTTTACAAAGAAAACAAATCAACTTTGAAAGTCGGTGAAAAACGCCTTCAAAGCATTCATTGGTTGCTAGCAGTCCACGAGAGTTTTACAGCAGAGGAATTAAGCAACTCCCTTTAAAATTACAAATCTGTATAGTATATATATATATATATATATATATATATATATATATATATATATATATATATATATATATATATATATATATATATATATATATATATATATATATATATATATATATATATATATATATATATATATATTTATATATATATATATATATATATATATATATATATATATATATATATATATGATAAGGTTTGTAAAGAAATCCGTTTATAGGATGATGTTTTTATTTTAAATAAAATTAGTAAAAGCTACTTAAAAAGTAGCGAAGGAAATCCCAGCTTGTATTGGGAAATGCTTATGTTTGAATGAGATATACTTACGGATGTGCACGACTTTCGACGGTGCAATGTAAGTTTAAAGGTCCTTTTGCAGTCGACTAACGATCACTATTCATCCATATATCTCATAAATAGGGCTTATCCTTATGCAACACAAAATGCCTTCAATTGAGACGAATTAAGCGAAAAAATAAAAAAATAAACTATTGATCACTTCGGCAAAGCCGTTTTCTAAATGAAAGTGACATTACGAAATAATTCAAATTTCGAATGCTACCAACATTTAAAATATATATATATATATATATATATATATAATATATATATATATATATATATATATATATATATATATATATATATATATATATATATATATATATATATATATATATATATATATATAAAAGCCACTTACATAGCTGGAAGGTCTTCCCGGACTGGATTGGGAAATGCTTATTTTAAATGAGATGTATGCCTGGATGAGCACACTTTCGACAGTGCAATGTAGGTTTAATGGGATCCCTTTATCGCTAGCGAACGATCGCCCTTCATCCACATCTCAAAAACAAAGCGTATCCTTTTGCAAACCAAAATAAAATGTCTTTATTAAAGACAAATTAAAGCAAAAACAATGAAAAAAATCACAATGAATCGTCTCTTAAATGCCGAATGACATACCGAAAATTCGATTTGAGATTCGAATATATCCACTCTTTAAAAGGACGATATACCATTGCTGGGCTCGCTATCAGCCAGCCATTAATGAAAATAAAAATAAAATACTTCATTTGCTCGTTGCCATGAAATAAGATATAAATCGTAATTTCTGGTCGAGAAGTGTATACTTACGGCTATATGATATTTACAACAGTTTAAAACATAAGATAAAATTGTATAATATTGTTAATATTTGATTGGTTTTTTGTAAAATTTCTTTTTTAAAAAATTCGTAGGATGACACTTTGATGAAAACATAAAAATAATGAAAGCCACTTACATAGCTGGAAGGTTTCCCGGACTGGATTGGGAAATGCTTATTTTAAATGAGATGTATGCCTGGATGAGCACCACTTTCGACAGTGCAATGTAGGTTTAATGGGATCCCTTTATCGCTAGCGAACGATCGCCCTTCATCCACATCTCAAAACAAAGCGTATCCTTTTGCAAACCAAAATAAAATGTCTTTATTAAAGACAAATTAAAGCAAGGGATCCCATTAAACCTACATTGCACTGTCGAAAGTGGTGCTCATCCAGGCATACATCTCATTTAAAATAAGCATTTCCCAATCCAGTCCGGGAAAACCTTCCAGCTATGTAAGTGGCTTTTATTATTTTTATGTTTTCATCAAAGTGTCATCCTTTAAACGAATTCTTAAAAAAGAAATTTTACAAAAAACCAATCAAATATTAGCAATATTATACAATTTTATCTTATGTTTTAAACTCTTGTAAATATCATATAGCCGTAAGTATAAACTACTCGATCAGAAATTACGATTTATATATTATTTCATGGCAACGAGCAAATGAAGTATTTTATTTTTATTTTCATTTAATGGCTGGCTGATAGCAAGCCCAGCAATGGTATATCGTCCTTTTAAAGAGTGGATGTATTCGAATTTCAAATCGAATTTTCGGTATGTCATTCAGCATTTAAGAGACGATTCATTGTGATTTTTTTCATTGTTTTTGCTTTAATTTGTCTGTTTAATAAAAGTTTAATAACCAATATTATAAACCAATATTTATCACAACAAAATATAGCACTCATCGCTAATGGAGCTTTCCATTAGTGAAAGAATGTTTAAAATCGGATGGGTAGTTTAGGAGATTACCAATTACATACAAACTTACAAACAATCAAATTTACAAACATTACTTCTTTATAAATATTACTAGCTGTTGCCCGCGGCTTCGCTTCGCGTAAAGTATCGAATTGATTTGTTAATTTGAGTAAGGTGGCGTTTATTTGCGTTTTTATATGCTACCTTTAGATATATACTGCTAGACGTCCTCCTCATTTGCACGCTACCTATCTCGTAGACGTACGCGTCTTGTTCATCACCACCCGCGCCGCCTTCAGCTGAATGCTGACCTAGGCATTTCGAGGTACTGGCACGCGTTACTATTTTCATGATATCTCTATAAATATACCACCTAGAAACGATATTATATATTTTTTTTATACATATATTTATAGGACAAGAAATATATTTCTCTTCCGGATGATTTCGTTATTAGAATCTGAAATGATTCACCTTGTAAATATTATACATACATACATACATATGTGTAATATAGCGTATACATACATGTGTATAATATAGCGTATTAGATTGCTCAACGCCGTACTACGATTGAGCAGCTGGGATTTTGCTACAAAACGCAACGCGTAGATGGCCCTCATGGTTCCGAACATTCATTGATCATCTCTTATGTGCAATATCGCGGCGTTTGTGGTATGGAAGTATGGCGGCGCATTATAGATGGCTCTATAAACACGCCTTTACGGTATTCTATCTCGAAATAAAATAATAAAATATAATACCGAACGAATATTTAAATCATATTCCTTGTTTTTTAAATATTATTTACATAAAGGATAATAAAAAAATGGAATATAGGTTTCAGGTCAATGGTTAAATTATTGGGTTTTTGTAATCAATCAGTCCTTTATGAAAAAAAACATTAGCCAGCGCCACCTGCATGCCACCGGCGCAGAAGGGTTGCCAAAACCTACTGTAACGTTCAGGAATCTTTTACCCTATATATCCAATGGTAAAAAATTATTTGCGATATCTGCGTTGAACATAAAAGCAAGTGTTTTCAATTTTAACATACGAGGTTTTAACTATAAGCTATAATATTATATTATAACTATGGAGAAAGCAGAAAGCCCTTGCTTATTGATTGGTTTACGCTAGAATGTGTAACGTCCCTCCCGGGATGCAAAAGGTACGGCCGAGATTTTACTTCACAAGTTTAGGGGTTATTGAGAAAAAGTCAAAGATAGAAAAATTTTCGAATCCCTATGTATTTTTCAGTTTCGGCAGATACGCTCTGGTGTAGAATACCCGTAAATGGCTCAGTTCCATTTCATATATTATATCATTATAGACTTTCCTCATCCACTCATACCGGTGTCACATCGAAACCCCCTTTTCCCCCTTGTTGCCTATCGCCCAAGTTATAATTTGACGTTTGCATTGGGGAAAATGTTCGTTCGCAATTTCCACGTATTTCGCAGCGATTTTTTTGCGCGCTTACGGCAAAGTTCTGAGTCGTTTCCTTTGTTCTCTTTGCTCGGCTGCGGAGCGGCTTTCTATAGGAAGCGAGGCGTGTTTTGCTTCAATTTGACAAGTTATACTCGTACATCGCGATTTCAATAGACGAAAACGAATGTTCGGAGCTGTCATATGTACATATACACGTATGACACCGGTGTTGAATGTGACGTTTTCATGCGGGGTGTATTTATTAATATAAAGTATAGAGTTAAAATATATAGATTCTGCGACAGACAAGAAACTAATCAAAATTCCTGTGCATTTTAGAGAGGCCCTGCGCCGAATACTATATTTAATTATACATACATTATGTAAACCTTTCTTTCCTTCCAGAAAAAATCATTATGTTACACGAAGTATGACGTAAATATGAAGTCTCGTATTCGAGCGAAATTTAGAATTAGATTTTGCACCGGATCTCCACGTTTTAAATACCTAACAATCCAAAACAGTGATTTCTGGAAAATTTCTGACTGTTTGTGTGCGTGCGTGTGTGTGTGTGTGTGTGTGTGTGTGTGTGTGTGTGTGTGTGTGCGTGTGCGTGTGCGTGTGTGTGTGTGCGTGTGAGTGTGTGTGTGGGCTGTCTGTACCCACTGTATCTCAGAAATTACACGACTAATTAGGACCGAATTACGTACAAAAATAGTTCATCCTAATTTGGAGACTTGAAAACCTCATGACAGATATCAGAAACGGCCGCTATTTTGAACAAATAGGGCGGTTGAAAAATCGTCGAAACGTCGGATACTACAAACTCCACGCGACAAATCCATTTTAGTCTTGTTTATTATATTTAAAAACGTCAAATTAATAAAAATTCCGTTTCTGAACGAAAGCATAAAGCGTCCCCGAGATGGTTAATCGCGATTGTCAATTGTTACATGATTGAAACTCATTGATGCGAAAAATTATCGTTTACTTTAGGCAATTGAAGCGATTGTCAATGTTACTACGGAATCGACAGCAAATAATAAAAATTTTGATTGATGGCAATTGACGCGCTATACATTGACGGTCAATGATAGCAAATGACAATCGCGACCGCGCCACCGAACATGGCGGACTTGCCCGAATCAAAGATAATATTGTATAATAATGGCCCGAATACAAGCTCGACGGGACCTTGGCCGCTACCGCGGATATACCAGAGCGCGATTTTGTCTTGCTACTCATATCGCTGTACAGGGATTGTCCTACATTATGGAAAATAAAAGGCAAAGAGTACATCTACAAACACAAACGGTCCATTGCAATAGAAAGTTTTACAAAATCACTACGGATTTATAAGCCGTCGTTCACTAAAGACCAACTATAAAAGAAAATTAACACGTTACGAACGAATTTCAACAAGGAAAAAAATATTTGCAAATGTTCTTGAGTAAACCGATATCTCAATTTGTACCACTCCTTTGAGCAACGTCTGGTTCTATTATTTATTTTCCTAATAGAAACTGCAAGAGTTATTGCAAAAAAATCCGCATCAGCGTTTGAAGTCATGATAATATTTATGAGCGACGTTAATTTACTCAACACAGTTCAGCGATCGACTAAGACTTGCGCGATTGATACATCTTCAATTAAGGACCGTTATCTCAAGGTGATACATCAGGTTTATTTTAATAAATGAGATTCTAATGGTTTCATTTACTTCAGTGAAAAGAAATTTCTAGAAAATGATAGATTTTTTTAGCAGGTGCAAAATGAGAGTTTTCTTGAAAGTTTCATCCATAGATCATTACTGATTCTATGTCTCTTGAGAAAAAAATACGACTATCGAAGATGATAATATGTCTGTGTATCGAAGATACACAGACAGTCCGAAGTCTTGTAAATATAAGAAGAGTCGAGGAATCTGTTACAAAATTGAAATAAATGTTGAAATTACCATGGAAGATTTAGACAAATACAATAAAAGTATCGTTTCTACAATACAATACAATAGAGTATTTCTACAATAAAAGTATTGTTTTGATCAAAATAAGCGCTTAATTAACTAACATATTAAAGAACGCATTCACCAGATGTAGGCACAATTTAGCATTACCCCGTCCATCTCTGGAATTATTCAAAAGGGATCCAAATTACGTTGGAATGGCGTGTTACAATAAACTGCCTGAGAATATCAAAAGTATATGTAGAAACGGAAATATCACCCAATTTAAATCGAAATTAAAAGGCTACCTTATTGCGAGAGAATTATATAATATTAACGAATTATAATTAGATTACTGATAACTTGACATTTGTACCATTTTATTGATTATTATATTATTACTATTATTTTTAATTGTCTCCCATAATCAATTATAATTCTTACTTACAGGACCATTTAATTTTAATATTATAATTTCATGACCATCTGTAGTTATAAATATCTAATATAACTCAATTATGTGGTGAGTCTCTAATGAAATATTTAGTATACATTTTAAAGTTATTTTAACATTAAGCGGCTATAGAAAATGTCTAAACAACTATGTAAAGTTTTTTTGAAGACAATAAATGCGATTTGATTTGATTGATTTGAGAAGATTTGTCATTATAGTTATCAGTATGAGTTTAGATTTGTTGATATCTGACTTAACAACTAACAACAACGTGTTTAAATTAAATGTAATTCTTAGTAAATGTGTTAAATAAAAGTGTTCATCTTGCAAAAAACATTTTTTGCTGATGTATCATTTAGAGAAAACGGTCCTTAATTGGAGCTTTAATTGCTCATCATTTGAAACCTCCAATCACGTAAAAATTGACAATGGCAATTGACCGTATCGGGGATGATTGATATCAAATTTTAAAAATATATAATTTTAGCTGCAACATTCTCCAAGAGTATGTTAAATACTCACAATTCATGGCCTCCCTCGCGATGACCAACTCGTTCTCCAGCCTTGAGACCTTGTCATCGTCAGCCGGATTCTCGTCTCCTGCTTCAGCTGCCCCAGGAGCTGAGGCAGCTCCTCGTTCAGCAGCGGCGACGACTACCCTTCGGAGTCTCGTGACTTCGGCTTGGAGACGTTCATTTTCGGCTCTGAGGCGCCTGGCGACCGCGGCCGCTGGATGCATCGCTGGAGACATAAGCGCTGAGCCGCTGCCAGCGAAACCTGGACCTGGACCTGCGCCCGGGGACTCTGCGGAATGGCGGGAATCACCGGAGCGGGGTGATGGTTGTTCTGCAACAAGGAAAAAACATTAATGGAGATTTTGCTGTACATGTTGTTTAGGGAGTTAATGGGCCCTTGCTGAAATAGCCATGAAAACCCATTCTGTTCAAGGTTGGTCACACTCACAGGTCAACACCTATCCGACGGCCTCCACGCATGAAATGCGAGCCTGGCGTCAACCTTCCGGCGCTCCGGGACGGTCTGCGCACCGTGCGGCGTAAGCCGATCGACTGTGCACTCTGACTAACAGTCGGGGGAGTCTGGAAGCATTACTGTTTCCTATAGAGCGGGGGTGGTTGCGGACCTTACGGCGACTGCTCTTGAAACGACCATCGGCTATCCGATCCTGGGTGAACAGCCGGGCAAAGGACGCTGTGGTCCGTGATAGATTCGGTATACACCGTTTCACCGCTTCGAAGGGGAGAGGACCGCGCAAGCGACCTCGAACTCGTAACCAATCGAGAGACTGGAGTAATCTGGTCACAATTGGAAGTAAGGGCGTGAGTGTAAGCCCATCGGGTAACACTCCTGGCTATCTCGCGCTTAAGGCGTTGGCCTATTACGGGTTTGTGGCGGAGCAAGACGGTGGACTGTTTTGTCCAAGTCTTCTGCGCTCACTCCAGGGAGATAGAACGACTAATCGTTAAAACTTCCTAAGGTGACGGGCTCGCCCGCTGTAGTCGACAACCCTAGTTGTGCATGTTGTAGATAAAAATAGTAGTTTATATAAATTAACTGAAAACTTGGATGTAGGTACTTAATTACAGTACACACTCGATAATCCGACCCGTGAAAATCTGGCTACTGGCGAATTAATGGAAGCAGCAAATTTTGCTGTATAAATAGGTCACGTTCAAAGTTTTCGAAGCTCGCCGTCTATGTAAACATTTAACAAAAAAAACACCGTTTTAAAACGGAAATCTATTGCTGTAGAATAAAGTTATTTCATCTGTCATTTAATTTGGGTTTATTTATTTATTTATTCAGGAAATTTACCGTTTCCAAGTCTTCTACGCTCACCTCACGGGAGACAGAACAATCTAATATTGTTAAAACTTCCGAAGGTGACAGGTTCGCCCGTTGTAGTTGACAGCTCCAGTTGTAGAATAAAGTTTGTAAATTATCTACCTGTCAATTATCTTTTCATTGTGGAGTCATTTTATAAATTGTGTGTCTGCATTCCGATGGAATAAACACGTAAAAAATCATTATATTATCCACAGAAAATGCCTATTGTCTATATGAAGAATGTACTATCATTGATCATACTATATTAGATTGATCAATGCCGTACTATGTTTTGGCAGCTAGGATTTTACTATGAAACGCAGCTTGTAGATGGCACTCATAGTTCTAAACATTGATCAATCTTCTTTTATGTTCAGTAGAAAAATAGATGGCGTCCTAAACATGCCTATATGGTATCCTATCTGAAAATAAAATAATAATACAATAATAAAGGAAGTTTTAAAAACAGCTCTTATTATTTTAATAATGTTTGCATCAGAATGCCAATTTTAATTTGCTATACCGGTTTAAATTCATAATAACTGTGCGCTTTAATGTTCAAATAGATGGCATTCTAAAATATCCGTATTATTTCTGTGATGTAATCAGCCTATATAAAAATGCGATAGATGGCAATAACAACTAAATGGTATTATTGTTATCATTGGTAAATTATTGGGTTCTTATAAATCAATCAGTCCTTTATAAAAAAATATTCATTATCAATATTATTAATAGATGATGGAATAAATTATTATTAGTTTCGCCAAACAATGTCATGTCGCCGATGTATAAGGGTTGCCAAAATGTACCATGGCATTGATCAATCTAATACCCTTTATATGGTAGTATATAAGCTATGGAATCATTGGCTGGGGACCCTGTGCAAAAACGACTATTTACCCAGCAGAGGTGGCACAGAAACTAATTATAAAAATCATCACGCGTAAGCCTTACAGGTACTCATCGGAAAAATTGTTTTTGGAATATGAAGTATTGGATTTAAGACAGCTTTATTTAAAATTTTGTGTAAATTTTATTCAATTCAAATGCAACAGGACTTTCTCACAACAAATGCATCCAACAAGGCGATCCGTTGCTAAAAAAATAGATATTCCCCGAATGATGACCTCTTTTGGTCAAAGGCATTTTACTGTTTTGGGCCCCAGGACATATAACCTTTTAGAAGATGGAATTAAAACAATTCAGTCTAAAGATTGCTTTAAGAAACAGAGCCATATGTGGCTAATAAATGAAGGCCGTGAAAAGAGCCACAAATTATTTGACTATCTAGTATGATTTTTATTTTTTTTCCTATTTTATTTTTATTTGTTTATTTTACTGAGTAGGTATCTATCTATCTATTTACTATTATTATAATTTCGATTTTTATTTATTTACTCGATAATTTTATGATTATAATTTCAAATACTTCTTGATGATATTTTAATTTATTTTTTTAACATGTTTAATTTTTAAGTTTAGTTGTTAATTTTTTACTTTTTTTGTGTGCACAGGTAAAATATTTCCTGGTACACCTGCCTTAGTACAGGCCTAGGCCTAGTTAGGCGGTGTTGACGCAGTGACCAAGATACTGCAGTGTGCTCTATTTTTCGCTACTGGTCCAAACACATTTTTTTTTGTAATGCTGCAGTAAATTATATTTTTTGCTTTACCTTTAATAAATAAATAAATAAGAATAATATAAGTATTGGGGAAATAATTATTTAAAAAATGATATGCGAACTTAGCACAGTTTGTGGTATCGATTTTTGGTGATCACGGTTTTCTCAAGCGACCACTAATAAAGCATTGTCCGAATGGAATCGCACAACGGCCGCAATCTTCCCCATTGTAAGGCTCTTAATTGAGACGCAATACCGAGAGCGACCTCCACAAAAGGCGGTCCGTGGTGAATATGATCAATGAGAAATTCCATTAATTTTATTAGTCGACGGGAGAAATTGCGAGCTGAACAAGATCTAGAAATAGACATATTACAGTAAAATTTACGATGATGTCTAATAATATTGGTCAAGATTTTTAGAATCATATACGAGTATGTCTAATCGATCCCATATGTGTTCCCATATATGATCGTAATCCTAGTACGGTGACGATAATCCCAACTCGCCACCATAAATAGTTTTAAATCTTCACCGGCTGCAATAACTTTTGGTGTAGCGCAAGTTTCAAATTTGGGACCATTGCCTTATATGTTTTATGTAAATGAACATTGCGTTAAATTATAATGCCCACATTTGTTTTACGCGGATAACCTCAACATTTTTAGACGAATCTTCTGTCCTTTTGACAGCGAAAAAAATCAAAACGAAATGAATACTAGAATGTGTCGTGTTTTTGATACAACATGTAAAGGATTAGACGTATTTATGATTCCATTAATTAATTAAAGATTTGATCATATCTAGCCTCTTCTTCTCTCTCATATCTAGCCTATCTCCTACTTCTTAAGTTTTCACTAATTGCCTTCCTACTTTACTGTATTATATTACTATTATATTATATCATACCATTACATTATGTCATTTTACTATATGTGTATTACATTTTAGCTTTATATACATACCCCTTTTTCGAAGTTACTTTATTAACAACCTACCATATTATTATTTTTCTTATCCATGTATTATTATTATTCTTATTACATTTTTCTACTATCAACGTGCTCACGTTATTTTTAAAAATATTTGTTATGGAAGCTTTATAAACTGTTTAAATCAGTGATTTACAAAGTGGTCTATATGGACCCCCAGGGGTCGATTTCGATTCGCAGGGGGTCCATGACAGCGAGAAACAAAAATCGGGGTGCACGAGATGTAAATGGGGGTCCACGTTAGTGGACTCCATCTAGGCAGGTCACCATAAGCATTCAGGCGATCCGTTAATGTCGTATCACTTCTTAAACAGATTTTGTATACAGCATAGTATTTTAAAATTATAATAATAGCAATAAACAAACGCGCGCGTCACAAGTATCACGGAATGAAATCAACACTCAACTCAAATTGCATCACTAGTCGATTGAAAAGGCCAGCGCACATGACTAACGAGGGAAGGTGCGAATGAGATATGTGAAAAAATTGCGCTTCAATGGGTATCCGTGCGAGCGAGAAGGATAAACGCGCCACATGAATGAGCAAGCGAGATAGTGCACTTATGTGCTTTTATGTGCGGCTCTCCCAAATGATTCGTACTTTAAGGTCGTGGACGCTTAGGAATAAACAAATAAAAATTGTACATATTTTTATTTTTTTACAACTGTCCACATTAGCAAAAACCCTGTGTAGGTTTCAGTACTGTTCCAGCTGTCAGTACTGTTCCAGCTGTCAGTACTGTTCCAGCTGTCAAGAAACCTTTAATGTTAGTAAGTTCGGGAAAATTCAGGCAGGGGTCTACGGAAAACAGCAAGGGGTCTACGAGTCAAGAAAGTTTGGGTACCTCTGGTTTAAATGATAGTTAATTAGTTTTGTTTAATTAGGTTTTGAACATACTCGTATCCTGTATTTACTATCTGTAAGTTTACAATAAAATAAAAACACATACAAGAGAGAGCTAAAATCTTCGGGTTTTGCAGGCATTACGAAATCACTAGGTAGAGTTTCATCTATAATAGATAGGATTAAATTATCAAAATATCATAAAAACCGTCATTTCACTGTTTTTAAAAGCTATAAAAATATTTCACATTTAATGGCCAAAACGTTTGATACTTAAGTTATATTAAGTGGAGTTGGCTGGCATTTATTGTATATCGAATACAACTTGCACAGTACCCAGGTAATACTACTCAAGTACTGAACCGATACTCCACTGTAAATTTGGGAGGGAGCTAATGGAACCTATTGCAGTTAGGCCACTAAGACCCATGTGTGAAGGTCGGCCAAACTCACAGGTCAACACTCATCCGGCAGCCTCCATGCAGAAGTGCGAGCCCTGGCCTCTGGGCCAGCTCCCCTAGGAATCGTTCTTCGGGCGCTCCTGGACGATTTGCGCACCGTGCGGCGTCATCCAATCGACTGTGCATTCCGACTGATAGTCGGGTAAGTCTGGAAACGGCTTTGTTTCGCATAGAGCGGGGATGGTTGTTTACCTTGTGGTAGCCGCTCTTGAAACGACTGTTCGGCTACTCGATACCGAAAAACAGCCGGACAAGGGATATCGTAGATTCGGTAGACACCGAATCACCGCTACACAAGGGAGAGTACCGCGCAAGCGACTTTGAACATGTAAGGCGGGAGACCGGAGAAATCTGGCCATAACTAAATTATATTACGTATTGTTTTTTTTTAATACATAAGAAGGACAGCAGGCAAGGCTACAGACTCAGCAAATAATACCACAGAACTATATATCCATCACCCCAACACAGGCGTATACCTAGTGGGGTGATGTAATCCTGACAAGTTAATGCCCTTCCGCGATTTTCTTCATATGTATTCTTTTAAAATGTGTTAAAAAAAATGAACACAATCTTTTTTATGTAACTATAAAAAATAGGATAAATAAATAAATAAATAAATAAATAAACTCGTAGCGAGGGCGCTTGGTCTGCCCACCTGGGTTAACTACTGGGGTAACGGTTGGACTCTCGCGGGCTAGTTGGCGGAGCTACATAATGGATTGTCTATTGTCTAAGTCTTCTACACTCATCCCACGGCTGAAATTACGATCACATATCGTTATACCAGCCTCGGGTTTGCCCGTTGTAGTCGACACCGCCCATTTGTGAATTCGGGAATGAAAGTAAGAATGAAGACAGGTACTCGAGCATTACTCAAGCAATCGAATCTTAAGCATCAACTATATATTGAGATGTGATTTACTGTGCTTCTAGAATGCGAGACTAGGTGTTCCATGCATAGACGAGGTAATCTGAAAGTAGAGCCGTTTTCAGATTCAGGGAGTGTTTTCATGATTTCATTTTATCTTTCAGAAAATATTTCCCTTGGCTGCTATTAAATAAAAAAATAATAAATCAAATTAATCATCGACTGCCTCTCGGTTGTGAAGCAAACAAAGGTAATCCATATTTCACGGTTGGCTCGACGGCGGTTGGCTTGTTGGATGCAATTACGCAATTTGTCTTTATGACCGAGCGTCTAGTGAATTACGAGCGAAAACGGAAAACCACCTGCGCTTCGCATCTACTGCACAACAGAATTCTGCATATGTCCAGGATAATATTATTATATTACCTGCAATGCCGTCTTTTGCAAGAGCTTGTCATCTTTAAGGGTGCCTGCATGACAGAGTGCTAGACATGTCAGGCCGTGCATAACAAGCCTGCTAATGGAATCGCTTCTGTGTTTATATCTATTTATTTGTCAACTAGCTGACCCGTGCCCACTTCGTTGGGCGGTAAAACAATGGTAAAACTTTTTACCTGTGATGAAATTATGAGTATGGTTCGGTTAGTACTGAGTGCTATGATTTATTTCCTGACTGCCTAAAGAAGGGTTATATTTTTACTGCATATGTAGGTATGTAAGTATTTGCATGCCAATTTGACTATAATACCGTTATTTGTGAGTGTCTTCTTGTGAGTGTCTTATTTGTGAGCGTATTATCTCTTGAACTATTGATGCAGTAAAAGGGAAATTATATGCAGTAAAAGGGAAAAGTCTTTTGTTTTAAACACTTGAGACGATAAATTTACTTATTTTGATAATAATTCATAATTGTTGATAATATTACCATTAAACATGACCTAATGATTTAATTTTTAAAAAATATAAAATACTGCTTTTTGTGACTTAAATATAAAATTTAGACATATGCTGTCGCTGACTTTTTTGTAGGTATTATCAAGCTCTACAACTTTTCTCTGGAACTTAATCATATAATCGTTAAGGCAGCGTTAGTTAGAAACGTTTTCGTTGGACCGCTTATTCTCCGATTTACTTTGCAAATCCGACTACCACGAAAAAGTCTTTTAATTTTTCGGATTAATATATAGCCTATGACACTTACAAATAACGTGGCTTTCTATTCGTAAAAGAATTTTCAAAATCGGTTCTGTAGATCCAGAGATTACTTCCTACAACTTCACAAACTTTACCACATACTAATAATAATATTATTAGTATAGATAATTACAACCGCCAATGACCTTAGCGAAAATAAAATAAAATCCTATTATAATATCAAAACATATTTTAAATGAATATGACGTTTATTTCAGAATAATACGATAAGTATGAAATCGGAGACTATCGCGGTTGTTTGATATTATCTGCGACGTTTCTACGTGGAACATGAAACACCCGACTTCTACATGGAACACCCGACGTTTCTAAACGTCTGGTTCTACAAAATTCACAAGGTAAATTCGTTTTTTATCTTATTTATAATGTCAAACAACCGCGATAGTGTCCGATTTTATATTACGAACCTCTATGGAGAGGAAATTTCGTACAAAGTGCGTCAGTTTACGGAAAAAACGCGCCCGAATCTTGTCGTCGTTGGTGTTCTTAAAACAGTACCGTGATAGTAATTTAATTTCGAATTGTGTACGTATTTATCCACGAAAAGATATCCCGGGCTCTGAAACTATTCTCCGTGTCGCCAGTGTCAAATTGCTTCGGAAGTTCATACAAAACAACCAGTACTAGCTTGATAAGGTCCAAAACGACATATTATTTATTCATTTACAATTAAGCAGTATATTAAGTGGCGAAGATTTTAATAAGTGCGACAGGGTTTCCTTCAGTCAATGTCAACGAACCTCAGTACTCTGTGAGGAGTCGCATAATGCTAACTTCTTGCACCTGGCAAACGCAGGGCAAGAACTTGAAATTTTACGCGAAAATCGTCTTAAAGTATGGAGTTTAAATAATTTAATTCTAATAGCTATTTTAAAAAATATTTGAAATCGGAAAAAGTATTTTTGTATAATTTGAAATTTTAATAAGAATGTTATTTTGTTTCATAAATTCTACCTAGAATACTTTAAATGTTATATGCATGTTAATTGCCTACGGTTCAAACATATTATATGTTATAAAATTTCTGCTTTTTAAAGAACTATTAATATTTCCTAATATCGTTGCTATAAGTTTCTTTGGTAAATTATTTTGTCGTATATAGTCGAATGCAACTGTGGTTTATAAAGCCGAAAGTAGCTCTGGTTTAGCCTAAGTTGGACAAACGAAACGGCCCATAGCAACTCGATTGATGGAACATATTAAAGCTGTTAAAAAACATTCAGCGAGAAAAATCGGCGATCTTCGAACATATATTGGATAGCGGAAGTAGCCACTGGCTGCAGTTTCAAAATCCAATTGTGCTATTCAAAGAACAATTCTACTTTCCTCACATGATCCGGGAAGCCATTGAAATAAGAAGAGCCCCGAACTTCAACAGAGACGACGGTTACAAATTCTCTTCTACGTGGAACCCTCTTCTTAAAATGTTCCCACCGCCAAAAGCCGAACGCAAGGACGTAAGACTGGATACAGTGAGTGTTGTATGCACGACGTATATTCGAAATTCGCGCGCGCTGAGCCCGCCCCCCCCCCCCCCCCCCCCCCCACCAACACCGTTATAATTTACGCAGTGGCGGCAGCGGTATGCGGCCTACCCGCAGAACAACGGATTGACAGCTCTTTCAGTCTACCCTAGACAACGGCAGCTGCAACGTCGCCTGCTACAAAATTTACGCGGTAAATTCGTTTTTTATCTTGTTTATAATACGATAAGTGTTTACGGAAATATTTAAAAAAAAAATTGAGACCGCTCTCGGTGAGATGACGCAGATAGACAAAATTATGTGCCATACTTTTGCAGATATATTGCATTACATATTTTCCAGCCATATGGTGAATTAAAATGTAGTTATAGCCGGGCTATAGTTGACAATATTGTGGCAACATATTGCAGTACAAGGATAGCCCGTTTAGGAACAATGGCTATATCTTGACTTGTGACATATTTTTTGTAGGATTGGCTGACATATCTCCAATATTGTCAATTCGGAATAACCGTGTAGCGAAATTGTTTTATGTCACCCCATTTATAGATCCACCTTCATTTTAAAATCATAATAGATAATAATTTATGTATTCAACGTATGTTGAATTCGTCATGAGAAGGTGGGTATACCAAAGGGAGATATTCGCTAATGCACAAAGGTGGATTTACTTCCGCTGGTCCAACTCAAAGCCTTTGAATCGTGTATGCAAATTTCAGCCGTATCGACGACGGAATGTCTCAGCACCTGCATTATGCAACGTGCAGAGTGACGGAGATCTTTGTATTGTCAGACGGTTCAAGCGGAACGTTACGTCTTGATATTTATGCACGATTTCACCTAAATAAACAAACGAGAAACAGATTAATGTAACTAGGGGGTGGTTTTTTGAAACGATAGAGAAAATGTCGTATACGAGATGACGTCACGCTGACCACATATTCTATCGCTTTTCATTTGAAATTCGAAGACTGAATGCAAAAATTTGTTTGTTTGTTTCTACTCTTTATTGTGAAATTTCACATTAGGCGGGTTTATAATCAAACGATAATATCTATGAACCAACCCTGCTATGAAGTGATTATATGTATATTTGCGTGTAACGTGTGCGTAGGTATGTGTGTTGTTATTGCAAACGAATGACAGAATTGAAAACGCAATTCCGTTAATTTTATTCCAACGGAACATGGTAACCCAACCGGGAATCGAACACGGAACTTTACATTGTAAGATCAGGCGCCTACCAGTATGCCACGTAGCTGTGTGAAAGCAATAATAATAATAGTAATAAAACTCTATTTTCAATAAAAAAGGCTACATTATTTTATTTAGGAATATCTATTAGCTAACCACTTAAATGTATATTACAATGTCTGAGTTGGATATACAAAATTAAAATTGAAATGATAAAATGAACAGAAGAGAGGAAAAAAAATGCAATAACAAAAGAAAAACAAATTATAAAAATTAAATAAAGACGCAAAGGAAAGAAAGACACCGAGGCAAGTTAAGGAATACGAGAAGAAGGGGGGGGGGGAGGAGCTGGAGGCCTTGATCGTGGTGGTGCTGGAGGCTGTTTTGATATTCTTCGGCAAAGCATTCCACAGTCGTGCAGCTTTCGCGGAAAAGCAGTAAGAGCGAAAATTGCTGCTATAATCGGGATAGAGATATCCTTAATTTCGTAAACGACATTTTCAAAAATCAAGGCCTTGTAGCTCAACTCAAGCCCATTGCAGGAATAAATGTTGCAGCGCGTCGCGTTCATAACGCTAGAGTTGTCACTCTTTGTAATATTATTTTGTGCTACATTTAACGTTACCCCCCCCCCTCCCCCGTTCATGCAGAGGCCGACCATATTTACAGGACCGTTTTTAACGGATCCGTCGCTACTGGATTTGATGTTCACACAGCATATTCTGTCGGTTTCGTTCTCTGCCGATCAGTATACCACCGACATTCTACACGCAAAAATAAACCAACCAACCGCCATAAAGGATACAGTATACAGCAAAAATAACGGATCGTGTCATGTGTGAAGGCACCCATACTTCTCTATACATCTTTAGGTACGGATCCGGTTTTTTACTGTTCCTGCATCTAGTTTTTGATGATAAAACGGAATGGCTTATTTTATCGGATCGGTATTTTTACTGGATCCAGAATACTGTCGTGTGTGTGAACTCGCTCATACAATTCCATGCGCCATCATCGAAAAAAAACGTATCCGATAAAACGTTACATCTTGCGGTGTCGACTACAACGGGCGAGCCCGTCACCACAGGACGTTTTAACGATTAGTCGTTCTGTCGCCCTGCAGTGAACGTAGAAGACTTTGGACAGTACAATTCTACGTCCAGCTACGTCACAACCCGTGAGAGTCCAACGCCTTACCGCGAGTTAGCCAGGAATAAACCCGGCGGGCTCGAGATACTCGCGCCCTCACTTCCAATTGTGACCAGATTTCTCCGGTCTCTCGATTGGTTCCGAGTTCGAGGTCGCTTGCGCGGTCCTCTCCCTTACGAAGCGGTGAAACGGAGTGCACCGAATCTGTCGCGGACCAAGGCGTCCTTTGCCCGACTCTAAACCGGGATCGGATGGCCAATGGTCATTTCAAGAGCAGTCGCCGTAAGGTAGACAACCACCCCCGCTCTGTAGGAAACAATACAGTTCCCAGACTCCCCCGACTGTTAGTCGGAGAGCACAATCGATTGGCTTGCGCCGCACGGTGTGCAGACCGTCCAGGGGCGCCAGAGGTTTGATTCCCAGGGGAGACTGGTTGACCCAGTGTCCTACCCAGGATTCGCACCCCATACGGGGAGGCCGTCGGATGGGTGTTGACCCGTGAGTGTGACCGACCCTGAACACATGGGTCATCGTGGCCACCTCATCATGGGCCCGTTAGCCCCCAGGTAGAGAGTTACAGTGTGATCGTACATATATAATTTGAACTATTTATATAAGCAATAAAGAAATGAACACAACCCATACGATCATTCTAGACGAATGCCCAACTAGACCGAACAGCCTGTACGAAATATACTGCCTTTGTTTTTGAGTAGTACTAATGTTTGAGTAGTACTGACTAATAGACTGCTTTCAATTCTAACACTAAGATAATGGCATAAAATAGTACACATATTAATACAAATACATATGATAAAGGGTTAGTTACATACATATATACACATATACACATACAAACATACACACATATTTAAAAAAATTGTATGAAGCAATTCTATTTCAGTCTTTGCACGACCTACTTCGTAAAGAAGCCATTTTTTTTACTTTTATCTTTATTTTTCTTACTTTTATAGGTGTACATTTTGAACATTTTTTACTGACTCATCTAAAGTATTTTTTTTTGGGGCGATGAAATACAACTGTCTTTGTGCAAAGGTTGTATGTACGTGAGGAATTACATAGTTCGTCCCTTCAGCCATTCTAGTTGGTCTTTGCTGCTGGCTTGGGGAACGTTTCTCTAAAGTCTTGTAAAAATATATTAGGCATTGTTTCGCGAACAACTGACGAATATCCAAAACACTTGCTTCGCTGAACAGCATGCAGCTGTATGAACGAGCGGTACCGGCCTACCAACCGACGAGGATGTAAAGTATTGTAAACGCGTAATTTGTTTTTCTCGAAATGAAGACGGATATATACATTTTACCCCATCCCCCCCCCCCCCCCTTCCTTCCTCAGAGCCGATTAGGGCAATTTCCAGACTGATGTCTTTTAAATAAATAAAAAAAACTTACCACAATCTTGCATGAAACTGGCTCCACCCCTCGGCGACTGCCCCCCTTGGCTGCTGCTGACCTCAGAAGACAGAGGTCTGTCGCTTCCTTGCCGGATCAATCCTTCGCCGCCGACGCAGTCATCCTCCTCGGAGCTGTCGGCATCGAGGATGTTCCTCTCGGCGTATTTGGACACTATCACCACGGCTTCCGTCTCCCCGTTCTGCGGATCCTGGTGGCTCGGCGACTCCATTTTGCCATTGGGCTGAACTCCGTCGTCGCTTCTGGACCTGTCGCTGGCCTCGCTGTGGTTTCCTCCGTTCACTTTGTCCACGGAGCCGTTGTTCGATGGCTTTGTCGACAAGGACAGCTTTGGTCCGCGACCCGAGTACTCTTTCTCGTCGCTCGTGGACTTATCAGTTCCATTCACGCTCTTCTCGAAAGAGTTGTTTCTGCTTATCCTCTCCGTAGTTTTGCTTCTGCACGTCTCCTTCTGCTCTGCAGAATTCGTGAGGGAGTTGCTGAAGTTGATTTTGCGATCAAGCGCCAGCGCCGTCTTCTTATCTTTAAAGAAATAGAAGATACATTGTAAATAATAATATGTCAATTGTATAAGTAACATAATACCATTAATTATACAGGGTATTCGATTGCTCAATGCCATACAACGTTTTGGCAACGTTTTGGCAACGCAATATTTTACTATGAAACTAGGGTGGATCGTTTTTCTTTTCTTCTGAATTTCAAAACCTCCCTTTGGGGAAAATATGTTTTATGCTATATAGATCAAGGGAAAATAAAAAAAATATATATTTCTAGGTTGAGTACTGCCACAAGAAGTATTCATTTTAGGTGTTCGAGCCTTTTTATGGTAAAAAGTCAAAGTAATTTGTGTTACATGGAAACAGGCATTTAGCACTTTATAATGTTTAAATGAGAGGACACATACTTCTAACCATTTGGTTACAATAAAAAAAGGCTTACGACCGTAAGACGGCCTGTGAGGCCTTATCGCTAAATAGGAACAAGCTACGCATACTGGTGAGGGCGCTCACGGGGCATTGTGGCCTGAACAAACACATGTTGAACCTCAAGCTCAGAGACACATAAATGTGCAGGTTCTGCCAAGGAGCAGAGGAAACTCACCAGCACCTCATGTGCGAGTGTGACCCGCTGATGCGTAAAAGATACACCCACTTGGGTAGTCATTACCTCCAACCTGAGGAGGTAAAACAATCTGGCGCCAAAAGCCTGCTGCGGTTCTTAAATGACACGAGGCTTAGCGCAGAACTATAGTAGGTGGCGAACACAATATATCAGCAATAGTCGCAGTGTTACAAGGCTTCAAAGACCTTAGAAAAGCCCCACTCAACAAATAAAAAAATTAAAAAAAACAAATCCGTTTACTAGCCTCTTTTTAGAATTAAATAAAGAAAACTATAAAAAACCGCAGAAATTACAGTGAACGGTAATCACATTTAGTGTAGACAACTGGCATAAGGTGTCGTGATTCCATGCGGCTTCCTATGAACATATCTCTATATGGTCCGCAGACACAACCAGATGTTGCCCTGACTATTTTGAACATTCGTTCTGCAGTTTAGTGTGGCAGGGAAACCCCTTGATAGTATGTAGTATTGCCACCGGGTGATCAGGGTTTTCCACATGGTCGGGTCGTATCATGTGGGGAAGACATTCAGGCGTAGCGCTTCCGTCTTATGAAGGGGTGGCAGGTAAAAATAGGACTCGGAAAAACCACTATATCTGTCTATAGTAGTGTTACTGCTTTATAGTATTAGCGGATTGATTCGACAGGGCGGGGAGGGGGAGTTGCAATGTACATATGTTGTATTATTCGCTACTCACTATTCAGTTATCATCGTTTTAGTTCTTTATTATTACTAATATTGCAGAAAAATATTTTTTTTGTGTCTAAAATCTTCTAAAAAAAAATAAAACTTTTTAATTTTTTTCCGAAAATTCAACCCTTTTGTGGCAGTATAAATTTTTTAATTATTTTTCAAGTAATCTTCATACTATAGAACAGGACTTCCCAACCGGTGGGGCGTGCCCCCCGGGGGGGGCGTAGAGATCTTAGGGGGGCATGAAGTAGTGCAAATTAAGACTAAGCAGCGAAATCGTCTTGCAGTCGATAATGATTTGATGATAGCTCTGTCAAAACAGAACCTGATATCGACCAACTGGTTCAAAAAATGCAGGCACAAACATCCCATTAATAAATAATAAATCGGGAGAAATAAATATTGTAAAAATAATTTGTGTTTTTATTGAAGCAATGAAGAAAACTATAGGGGGGGGGGATTGATTTTTTTTATAATCCGGGGGGGGGGCACTATGCAAAAAAGGTTGGGAAACCTTGCTATGGACCATATTTTCAGCATAGAGAGGTTTCGATAAATAACATTTATTTTCTCCATACAAGAGTGACACTCATAGTTCCAAACATTGAATAATCTTCTCCTATGTTTAGTAGCCCAATAGATGGGGTTCTAAACATGCATATACGGTATCTTATCTCGAAATTAAATATGAATTTAATACCAAACAATTTTTTATTCACTTAAGGGGCCGTAACTTTTATCCGATTTGAAAAAATCTTTCCTCAACTACTGTATCTTTCGCCAATTACTATTATTTATCACACGTTCAGTGGATATTGTGGTACAGTTTGCTAGATTGCTAGATTTGATATCGTTATTAAATGATTTTTTGTGAGATATATAAATAATCATCAGACGCTAGTATGAAAAATCTAATAAATCATCAGAAACACCATCATAAAAAAATAATATTCGCATTGTATTCGCCTTAACATAACAAGTTTTTCCTAAGATTTTCCCCTCACTTTGGAAGTGAATGTTATTCAAATGGCGAATATACCGCAAATGTAACGGAGCGGAACAAATACGGCATTTGTAAGAGATCTTTTATCAACGATTGCCGATACAGGCCATTAACTTTTGTGATTGAGATTTACCCCAAAATTGTATTGGTGTATGAGGGGGTGGGGTTTTGTTTACGGAAAGAAGTTTGCAGTGCTATCGAATCGGTTGGTAAATTGAAATATATATTGAAAAAAAACCGAACAGAGGGTCGAACACTGGGTCGAACGGTTCCATGCAGCTTGGCCAGTTTCTGTTATAGGTCGGCCCAACTCATGGCTCAGATCTGATTTGGTAGACTCCTTGAAACGGGAACTACCAAAAAGTGCCGAACACCACAAGAAGTCTTTTGTCTGTTCCGAGCAGCAGCATTCAGAATAAAAATTGGGAATGTCTCGAAATGGAGACGGCACTTTATGAATCACCTAACCTTTTAATACGATACATTTTGTATTTAATTACAAAAAGGATGGAGCGGTGTTAAATAGGAATGTTTTGTCTTTCCCTACCAATTTACAATCGGCCATGCGCATTGGTAAAACGAGATAGCATCTTATGATTTGTTTCGATTTCTAGTTCACAGCACGCAATCTATACATATATTCTATTTGTGTGTACTATTAGGGAGTTAATGAGCCCTCTTTCAGTTAGGCCACTAAGACCCATGTGTAAGGGTCGGCTAAACTCACGGATAAACACCCATCCGGCAGCCTCAACGCAGAAGTGCGAGCCCGGGTAGAAGTCTGGCCTGCGGGCTAGTTTCCCCTAAGAATCAACATTTGGGCGCTCCTGGACGGTTTACGCACAATGCGGCGTGAGACAATCGATTGTGCATTCCGACTGCTAGCCGAGAGAGTCTGGAAACGGATTTGTCTCCTATATAGCTGGGGTAGTTGTTAACCTTACAGCAACTGCTCTTGAAACGATCAATCGGCTACCCGATACCTGGTGAACAGCCGGGCAAAGAATGCTGTGATCCGCGATAGATTCGGTAGACACCGTATCACCGCTCCTTAAGGGAGAGGACCGCGCAAGTGACCTCGAACCTGTAACTTGTTGGGAGACCGGATTAATCTGGTTGTAATTGGAAGTAAGGGCGCGAGTATCGGCCCGCTGGGTGATTAACCTGATTATCTCGCGGTAAGGCGTTGGCTTCCTACGGGCGAATGGCGTAACTAGACAGTGGACTGTTTTCGTCCCAAGTCTTCTATGCTCACCTCACGGGATACAGAACGATCTTTCTGGGGTTAAAACTTCCCGGGATGGCGGATTCGCCCGATGTTTCAGCTCCAGTTGTGTCTATGAATACGTTTAACTGGCTCAAGTTAAGATAATCGATATGTAAGTACCTGTATCGATGAAGTTGGGTGCAGCATAGTGCTTGGAGGATCTGTCGTGGGTGCGGTTCCTACTGGGGGCCGGCGAGTGCCTGGGTGCTACTCCAGCCCAGGAGTCGACGGCCGGCGTGATGAGAGGATCCGCAGCCTCGCACTCTCCGGATGAGACGTCACAGTCGGCGCGTGCTGCCACCGCCATGTTGTCGTCCACCATCTTGCGTAGTTTCGCCTGACAACAAAAGAAGCATACGCTGTGGTCAGTTTGTAAGGTTAAACTATAAGAAACTAGAAATTATGAACGTCAAGAACTGCAATTTTTATCAGCTATCTGCACTGACGATGTTGGCCCATAAAAGATCAAGGTGAATAATCTCCTTATCTATACTATAATATTATAAAACTGTAAAGTTTGTGAGGTTGTAGGAAGTAATCTCTGGATCTACTGAACCGATTTTCCGTTCCGTTCCGTTTCCGACCACAGGACGTTTTACCGATTTTTCGTTCTGTCGCCCTGCAGTGAACGTAGAAGACTTGGACAGAACAATCCAACGTCCAGCTACGTCACAACCCGCAAGAAGCCAACGCCTTTACCGCGAGATAGCCAGTATGTTACCTGGCGGGCCGACACTCGCGCCCTTGCTTCCAATTGTGACCAGATTTCTCCGGTCTCTCGATTGGTTCCGAGTTCGAGGTCGCTTGCGCGGTCCTCTCCCTTACGAAGCGGTGAAACGGTGTGCACCGAATCTATCGCGGACCAAGGCGTCCTTTGCCCGACTCTGAACCGGGATCGGATGGCCAATAGTCATTTCAAGAGCAGTCGCCGTAAGGTAGGCAACCACCCCCGCTCTATAGGAAACAATACAGTTCCCAGACTCCCCCGACTGTTAGTCGGAGAGCACAATCGATTGGCTTGCGCCGCTCGGTGCGCAGACCGTCCAGGAGCGCCAGAGGTTTGATTCCCAGGGGAGACTGGTTGACCCAGTGGCCTACCCAGGATTCGCACCACATGCGTGGAGGCCATCGGATGGCCTCCACGCATGGGGTGCGAATCCGTGGCCGCGTCATCGTGGCCACCTCATCATGGGCCCGTTAGCTCCCATATAATAGATACAGACAAGTGAAATTACATTGGTGGAATGTTGTGTTAGGGAAGTTACAGTCGTGTACAATGTCCAACGGCTTTAAATCGCATGATCTGGCCGGCCAATTCTGATTACCAAAACGGAAAATTTCACGACCAGGAAATGACTCATGCAGTAATTTATTTTTTCCTCGGGCTGTATTGCATGTGGCAAGGTCTTGTTGAAATAACATATCGTCCACAACCATGTCTTGCAATTTAGGCTCAAAAACTGGATTATCACGCTACGACAGCGAGCACCATTAACTGTTATTGACTGACCAGCCGCATATTTGAAGATAAAATGGTCCGACGATACCTTCAGCCCAAAATCCCGTAACACGGTGGGGATAAATTTGTTTTTTACCCCTTGAGCTGCAAACGGGACAATTGTCCCACAATTGAAATTACCGTAGAGCGG
Organism: Micropterix aruncella; assembly: GCA_944548615.1. NCBI lineage: Eukaryota > Metazoa > Arthropoda > Insecta > Lepidoptera > Micropterigidae > Micropterix > Micropterix aruncella. Next base: position 31,325,828 of record OX155958.1, read on the forward strand.
CAAAGGGGACATCTTTGCCAGCCGAGATCGGCGCCGATGTTTTCCAATTTTTTACCCTTGATACCTCACATAAATCATACGGCCTGTGGTATGTGCGAAAAGAAGAGAAGATTCTCTGTCGTTAACTAGTTGGTTCACTATTTTTCATACAGTCGCCATTTTTTAGTCTATGATTGAACCAAACCAAACCAAAAACTTCAATATTCATGTTGATTTTCAACACCGAATATTTTTTTATTTTTGTATGGGTATAAGTAAAACGAAGTCATAGGTTGAATGAAGCATATTATAATTATTATAAATTTTCACAATTTATATTCACAATTTCTTGCATAGGGTGATTTATTTCCAGAAAAAACATAGAAATGTTGGACAAGGCAGTTTTTTCTGTACCACAAATTTGACAGATATTTCTGAATAATGCTTATTGCTTTACAAAACGACGTTACACGCATCTAATAGCAAATTTCAACAGGAACATAAAACAGGTGTTTTTTATACGATCCGTATAGTAGTTTCGGAGTAATCGTCGTTTTCCTGAAACGCTATATTTTTGTTGTGATGTAATCTTCTTCTTCGCGTTCTCTAAGAGAAACTACAATTCAAACGTCAGCGCTCGCTTTTATTATGTAGGTCGACCTGTATGTAACTATGTAATGGAATCTAAGGTAACTAATTTAACCACCTTTCAAGGATCGTAGCGTCATGAAAATTGGCAGCTGTATGTGGTTCTGATGACAATACAATAATATAGTACTGTCAAACTGTTCTGATGATGGAACTGGAACTTCATGATGGAACATCGTATCATTGCTGTGTTTGGACTTGTTAGAAAAGTCTTGGAATGAACTTTGACCACGAATAGGTTTCAAGGTCTGACGATGAAGCCGTAAGATAGGCACTGGCATTCCATGATGAAATATCGTATCATAGCCGTGTTTGGACTTGTTAGAAAGGTCTTGTAATAAACTTTGACCACGATTAAATATCATTTATAAAAGCGTGTTTTTAGTGTTTTTTTTTTAAACTATTAATTTATTTAACAATCGTGGATTGTATGAACCCCAAATGCGACAATATTCACGATTAACGAAGTCATCCAAATGAAAATGAGACTAATCGCTGGAAATGATTTTGTTTCGAAAAATGGTCTATAATCCATTTAAGGAAATTTCGCTGTGCGTGATCAGTAGGTTACAGTTCTTGATTCAATTTAAGAACCCTGAACTGTCAGCTGTGGTGCGCTACATGGGTATGGGAGCGGAGGGGAGGGGGGAGAGGAATAATAGTGGAAGGGGAAAGAAACGGATACCCGAGCATCGCCAAGTAACATTTCACTAGTAAAATATAAAAAATAAACAATTTCAAATCTTTTAAATAAGTCAAAACTCCCCCCTTCCCAAACATTATACATTATATCTTGCAGACATTCAGACAGAAAGAACCCTTGTTTCATAACGAAAAACTAAAATTGCATTTGGGTCTGCTTTCGACTTTCGTTATTAAATATTTCTTATTAAAAGCCTGTTATGGTAATAAAGATCATTTAATAAAAAAATTCTTTTGAAAATTAAATGCGCATAAATAAAGCTCCCCTATGCGGAACAATGGATGACAAACCACAGCCAATCAACGTTAAACCTAATCCCTGAAAGATAAATCGCATTAAGGATACTTTATATTTTCCTTTATCGCTCTCTCAGCCCATGAATATTGTAATCGCCCTCTCCACCCTCCTATTCACCCATCCCCCCTTCCCGGTCTGTTTACGGCGTCGCATCTTCTGAGGAATTATTAATCTCACCTAATCAAAGGCCCTGTTGAAGTAGAAAATTTCTGGAGCACAATGTGGTATCTGCTATTTTTACTAAAACTGCGTTGACACATACAATACATATTCTAAAAAGCTGAAAAACATATAAATATATATAAAAAAAATAAAAAACACGACTGCCGTCACAGAAAGTAAACTACAATCTGACTTCAACAAGTTCGAAGTCTTCCAAATGCGATGCTTGAGGCAGATTCTCGGCGTTTCACTCCGCGACCGAATTTGAAACGAGACCATTAGAGAAAGATGCGATCTACTAACAACGATCGAAGAAGAAATACAAAAACGTCGATTACGATGGTTCAGCCATGTTTGCCGATACGATAATCGCTTACCAGGTAAACTTCTTTGGCGAGAACGTCCAAGAGAATGGAGAATTCAGCGATCGGCACCGAAGAAAACCTGGCTAAATAACATCAAACGATTATCGGCTAGGGATGCTCGAGACGTGGCAAAAAATCGTCAAGAATGGAAGCGAATCGTGAATGGAGTACGAGTTCCAGCGGCACCTACAGCAGCGTATTGTCTGCGAGGGCGACCACCTCCCCAATCGCCGGCTACGGAATAAATAATAATAGTAATTATTATTATTTTTCATTACGGTTTTTTTATTAAATATTCGTAGTTTATGTATTTATCCACACAGATAGATAAATGTATATTTCCGTAATGTTCGCAATCAGACCTTTCATTTGATATTAAAAACGTTATATTTATTTTAATTTATTGATATTTAGACATTTAGCTTAACATTTTTTTACATTTGGACAGCTTAGGTGCCCTATGACATTCGGATGACATAGTGATTCTAACAATATCACACACGTCTAAATCGGTTCAAGCGTTTAGAAGTTAAACAAATCGGGGTTTCATCATTAATACATACCGGATTTTTTCTAAGTACAATTGCATAGTTTCATATTTTTTTTAAATGTTGGATTGGAATAAATTCGTAAGAACTAAAAACGGTTATTGAAAAATCGGTAATATTTTGTGGAGTGTAATAATTAAACACTGTATAATTTATTTTGCTAAATTAATATTCCAAATATTTCTCTTCGTAACTAGAATACCGGATCTATTCCTGGCGGCCGCGAAGAGGAAGAATGAAAAAAGCTAAACTGTCAATTGATGAATGTCACTGCTTTCTCCTTAAATGAGAGAGAGAGCAAGGGGTCGCAGCACGTACCCTATGACACTCGGGAGGACGTTTAAATGTTATAGAGGGATATAAAAATAATATATTCTGGAATATAGGAATATAGAACATAAATGCATTCTTGAACACATAACACTACTTTTCGGCAGTCGTGTAAAAAGACAACCTAATAAAGACTGGCTTCGTGAAAATATAGACGTTATGTCGAAAAATCATTATATTCGCGGCGAAAAATTATTTTTATTATTTTGTTTCTTTACGTGGCGGGAACGAATCCTTCAAACATTACGGCATTTTAGTCTCCAATAGTTTAGGGCATCTTAACAATTCGTTTTCGAAACCCCGAAGAAGCTGACCAATCGTTCAAAACGGCCATTTTAATAACTCTAGCTACTAATTGAAATTAGAGTTTCAACACTAATAGATTTGATAGAATTCGGTAGAATACATGGATTTTAATAGAGAGTAGTTTGAGAAGGTAAAAAATATGTTTTAATTATTTTCTGATTTTCGTTTTTTTTATTCCAGATCAACTGAGGGTAACAAACACAACTGGCAAACCCGCTACCCCAGGAAGGTAAAATAATGTCGAGCCATTCTGTCTCCCGTGGAGTGAGCGTCAAAGACTTAATGGACAGCACAATCCACAGTCAAACTACACTATCAGCCCATAAGAGTCCAACACCTTACCGCGAGACACTCGGTGCACCCAGCGGGCAAACCTCGCGCCCTTATTACAAGATTTGGACGTATTTCTCCATCTTCCAGTCTGGTCATAGATTCTAGGTAGCTTGAGCGGCCTTTACCGGTAATTAATATATTGAATTGATCACGAATCCGTGGCGCCCTTTGCTCGTCAAGCTCACACGAGATCGGGTGACCAACGGATCGTTAACAGGATAGCTGACGCCAGGTCTACAATTACCCCCGCTGCCTAGAAAACGTACGTTTCCAGACTCCCTGTCGATTGGCTGATGCCGCAAGGTGAGTAAAGTGCTAAGTTCCGCCCGAGGTGTTCCACCGCTTTGGAACTTTCGATCCCAACTGTCCACGACTCTAGGTTACAGCCACATGCAGAGTTCAAAGCGACCCTTTAAGGTTAGCCCCAAAAGACAGCTAAGGAAGCTACCAAAGGACAGCTGAACAGTGAGTTGAGCCGACCTTGCCGATCTAGACAGGCCATCAGGCTCAAGCTGCAACGGTTCTGTTAAGAAACATTCCAGATCAGCCTTAGATTGCACGTCAAGACTAATCTTGAAGATGCCCGTTTTACTAGAAGTTGGTTCTCGGCTTCCCCCAACCACCACAATCAAAGGCAATCATGTAAATGGTAGGATCAAAATGACCCCAAGCGACGCCTATTCGCGTCTAGCATTAAAGACAAACTTTAGGAAATTGAACTGAAGAAATAAATTATCGCCGACGAAAGCCGCGAGCCAGTTTGGCGGTGTTTGAAATTAATGAATTGTTAGTCGGCTAGCGCAGTTAGGGGTCGTTTATGCCTAGAGACTGGCCGGAATTACTTTCTTTGTGAATCTGATAATATTAATTTTGATCATTGATAATTACGATAAAATAACACTAACGCTGGTATACTCGCCAAAGCGGTCTATTCTGGTTAACAACATTTAGAGATAATTGCAGCTAAACTGAAATATCCTCTGCTAAATCACATGTATGAGTGTTCCTGCTTCATTGTCAATTTTAAATTATACTAAAATGATATTCTTTGAGTAAGATAGTAGAAGAAGCTTTGTCTAGGCAAAAATATATATTTGCCATACCGCGGTAAACCACGTCGGCTCGTAGGCTAAACCTTGTCGGGGGGGCCTGCACGCTTCGGTGGACAGGTCTGATTGCGGATACCTCCTGCATAGTGTACGAAGACTGGCCCGGCGAAGAAGGCAACTCGACAGCTTATAAGCGATGGATGTTGGCGGAAGCGGCGGGACAGCACGGCATCGTGGAAGGCCTAGGGCGTGGACGGTTGAGGGCTAAAAACCGGCGGCCAGAAACTGCATCCCTCTTTCCTCCAATCGTGGCGGATCTCCGCTCCATTGGCGCGCGGATTACAGGGCCGAGAGAGTGAGTCTGCACCAGCGCAACCGCTTATTCACTGTAAACTATTCAGATGACCTCTAGTTTTTGAACATCAGACCGGACTTGTAAGAAGTCCTGTCAACCAAGAGGTCGCCGTCGTCGGATCACGATGAGGAGGACATCAAAATCAATATATTTGCAGTCTTTCGGCCGTCATGAATGCCGTTTAGTCAAAGCCGGATCCCTTCTGCTGCTTCTTCGATAACCAGATGAGTTGACGATCTCTCCTAGAGTATAGTTGAATATTGACAGGACAGCATTTTGATACTCCAGTGTTCGGGCTGCCAAGGTTACGAATTTCGTCGAAAGCCGAATTGTTAAGGTTGGTTATTTTTGGGTTTTCCGCGTAATATCTTAACGACGACTGCTTTTAGGTTCTCCTTGAAGGACTCAGGCACCCCAAGGAATTCGAGGTGCTTGTTTCTAGCTTCAACATCCACCTCGTCTTTGTTATTTGATACAGCGATATGGCTACTAAGAAGATCCATTTTTTTATTGTATCATCTCTAAATGAGAAGAATTTTGAAGTGAGATACTGCAGAGTACCTATACTCTTAGGTTTGCTGGAATCGGTGCAGGAGACCATATATCCTCATTTATTTTCGAATTCTGTCATCTAAGTTGTGTAATTCGCCTTTAAGTCCGCAATTTCAGTATCCGCATTCATTGTTATAGGTAAGAGAGCCAGAGTTAATGTCAGTTTTAAACAGGGTTCAAGGTCATGTTAATTATTGTTTTACGGTCGTAACGGTCTCCGTTCCATCGGGTTCAGAAGAGGGAGGAAGAGAGAGTGCACCCGTGGTCGCGCGCCCACCTGTGCACTATAATATAGCCTGCGCACTTGACTGCTTCCGAACAGTAGACTCTGAGAAGATTAAAGAATTCACTAGAATCTACAATGCAGTCGCTATGGCCGAACACGGCTAGAAGGATATATATAATTATTGTTTTAGATGCATTGCATTTTATTTTATACGGCAGTAGAATAACCAAATGTTTTAAACTACTTGCAAACTCAACATCATATGTTTTGACAGTTCAGATATAATTGGAAATGTTTAGGTTATGATTTTATTGTAGCTTTATATACACAATATGAATTGTTTCACTTACTTTTTGTAGAACACTAAAATCCATGTTTTTGTTTAATATTCCAGCAATAATTATTAGAACACGTATCGTAGAATAGGGGGGAGCATCAACCCCTTATGTATTTCGCGAGTCTTGAAAAACACGCTCCGTACAAACGTGTTTCAAGCAAAGGTATTTAATTAAGAAGTACATCGGCATGACACCGGGAATAAAACCCATTTCCCCAAAACCTATCATACCGCGTATGGCCAATTCCAGGCGACTAGTATCTAAATATAACTTAAACTTTTTAATAAACTGCTTGTTGAATTAAATGAGATAAAAAACATTGATATTTTCAAGAGATTCATCCGTGTCATGCTTATAATCGACATGTATCCGAATAACGATCTTTTGAAATATGTACTTTGAAAACAACATCGTACCTACCAATGTGTTTTAATGTACATTTTTTAATGTCAATTGTTATAGTCTTTCTTGCCAATTGCAATAATTTTAGAGACATTTACTCTATTACTACTGTAAATATAATTTCCGTATATATTGGGTAACTAATTTAAGATTAATTACCGCGTGAAGTTTGTAGCGCCGGCTGTTTCGGCGATGTTGCAATCAGAGTAGATTGAAGCGCTGTAAATCCGTTGTTACGCGTGCAGCTTGGGCTACAAGATCAATTTTATTGTCGGATCGGCTTAACTCGCGATTCAGCTCCTATTCAGAAGCCTCCTCGAGTGGAGGCTACCCCGGGTAAGACTCCCGTGTCTCAGGTCTCAGAGCTGGTGGACCGGTTTCTTCCGGCGGGATTGCATCTCGGCTCCACCGGACGGTTTGCGCACCGGTCGGCGAAGCCAATCGATTGTGCATTCATACTAATTGCTGAAGGGGTCTGGAGACTATAGAAATACACTGTTTCCTAAGCAGCAGGGGTGGATGCTCACCTGTTGTCATGCCACTCTTGAAATGACCTTGGGCCACTCGATCCTGTGTGGCACTACGGGCAAAGAACGCCTAGGTCCGCGATAAATTCAAACTGAATACGGAGATAACTCGTAAGTTGATACCACCACCACCTCACACCGAACAAATTGGAGTCTAGTGAGGGGTGGTTCCTCACAAAGCCAAGACACATTGAGTTGTAGCGCTAATGATGATAATGACCAGTTACAATGATTCATAAACTCGCCCAAACGGCCATACTGGCAGTGGTCCCCATTCACAAGTCCCGTTTTATAGGTGCAACGAAAATAGATGTCCGTCGATTTAAAAAAGTTAAAGGTCTTTAGTTAGTTCGGTCGCTCTCTATAATATGGTCCGTCCACTTTCCTCTTACTTTGCCTGTCATTTCGCATGATATTACTATCAGTCCTTAACATGCAAATTGCTTTCATAAACCAATTTGTGTGAAAGCTGTTTGGAAGTCAACTCTTCACAGCAAAATTATCCAAAATTTATCGGTTGTCCTGGTTTTAGTTGGGAAATTTTAAGCGTGTAATTAAAAGACATTAGGTAATTTTGCACCCACTTGCGAAGTTTGTTGTAACACTTTGCCACATATACCAAAGTAACGCTTATTACAAGTGGACATTTAATTCTACACAAGCTAAGCTGAAAAACGTGCTTAAAAAAGGTATACAGTGTTAAAATTTGAAAATATAGTAATAAATAAATGCTTTTTTTAGAAAAAATCCTTATTTACTTTGTTTAATTAAAATAATAAAGTTATTTATATTTTTTATAAACAAGGCATATATATATAAAATCTCACAAAATATAAACCTATATAAATATCAACTATTAATGTTAAAAAATACTGCATAGTACCGAGTGAGTACTTTTATTTTATCCCGAAAGCTAAAGCAGTAAATAAGTATATAGTTAAAAGAGTAACAGCCAATAAGTAAGATAGAGATAGACGATCAGTGTGTGGGTGTAAGGTAAGATTTCGCAATTGGGCCCTGGCGGAATTCTTTTGTTTTACGTTGGGGTTGTCTGAACAAGTGTATGGATGAAAGAGACACAGAAAATAAGCAAGATAGAGATAGATACTCAGTGTATAGCTGGCAGGTAAGATTTTCCGCCTGGGACGTTGTCATTCCTCCGTTTTACGATGGGGTGTTTGAGTGTTTTCTTGGCCGTGAGCAAGCATGTACTCTGCTCGAGATCGGTCACCTCCATCACCGGACAGACTTGCCTCCCAGAAATAAAACAGTCATGCATGAAGGTGACAGCCGTCCTGCTGAACGTCATCACTGCGTATTTCGACAGGTTAAAGATCAAATTGGGGTAAGCAATCCAGCTATATACTGTATCTATATCACGATGGAGAGCTTCACAAGCTGACGTTCCCGAGAAACAGTTTTAAATAATCCACAAACAGTAGACACGATGCTGTCGTGTAATTGTATCGATGAAAAGATTAAAGAGAAGCGGATCTAAGTTCGATCCTTGTGTAACACTAGACCGAGTGGCATACGAGGATGATAGAAAACCGCTGTAATGAACGAATTGCTGACATTCTCTGAAATAGTCAGCGAAGACAGCAGAAGCTACGGAGAGAAATCGAATGAGGCTAACCGGTCTAACAGGATATACCTAGATGACCTGTATAGCTGTATGTATAAGTAGTCATCGTATGAGTAGGTTGTGAACGAATGAACGAATCAACACACTTTATTCGCTCTATAATAAATACAAACGGAGCTGCCATGGAATTCACCGACCGGAGTCGGGCCCATCATAAAACTATTTTTTTTTCACTTCTGGGGGGTGAGCAGTGGATTCCGGACTTACGAACCGGCTGTGGTAGGTTTAGGACAGCTGTCTTGCCACATGTGAGCGTTCACCTTACCACCCATTCACTCCCCCTTCGAAGCCATAGAATTTGAGATGTGCAAATCGCAGTTTTAGATAATTTTTCTAAGAAAGAGTTGATAATTTTTCTGGAAAGGCCAAGATCTTTAAAGAGGTGAAATAGAGATTTAGCTGGCAGGCCACGAGCGCCAACTTCCACCGCGTGAAGGTGAACAGTGAAGCCGTTCCGGGTTACGGCATTTGCAAGATCATGGTATTTATTTAATTTGTACTCGTGGTCTTTTGGGATATTTGATTCCCATGGAACAGTTAATTCTACAATAAGAGCCACCTTCCGATATAGAGAGTAAAGAGTTATATCTGGACGGAGGGCTGTGCAGAGGGGCAATACTGTGGGGTATTGCTACAGAGGGACAATAACTATCCTCGGCAAAGCTCCAACGAGCGAGGTTACTGGGGTCTGGAAGTGTATGCTGAAAGGCATTCAAATAAAATTTCAGCATCTCTGGCGTCCAGTCATAGAGCATTACCTTCCAGTGCATTGGAGGCGGAATGCAAAAGTCCCCAATTGTTGTCCAATCATTCTGGCATTGAAGGCCAAGAGCATGAGCCATACTGTTGCTGTCGTAATATCCCCGCAAAAGAGACTTTTTCAAGTCCACGTCGCTCTTGGTTGTACTGCCATCGCCAGACCAGTGCCATTCTGGCTGATTCCAGTAAGGAACTTTTTGTGGAAGTCTACGCGGGCTTGTAGATCATTTGAATCACTACGGCCACTTATTACGTGCTTCGATATTGTCGGATCTTTGGGATTGCACAAAATCGAATTTTCGGTTATTCTGGAGTTGGCGTAGAGCAGAGAGGGCAGTTTTAGCGCTAGCCCAAAATTTTGTTTAGACCTGAAGAGAGTCGAGGGGTCAGTTGGTTTGGCTAAGGACAGCCAGGATTTTAAACTAGCTGTCACCAGCGCATCTAGACGGGACAGTTGGGTTTTGGTAAAATCGTAAATAAGAAAGGGCCATGACAAATGTGACGTTAGATAATTGTCATAGATCCAGGCCTTACGAGGGCCAGAAATTAGCAAGGCATCTATTTTTGCCAGGCAACTTTTGAAATGCTCTATAACATGATCGCCCGAGACGTCTTTTCCCTGATGGGTGATTTTTCTGCCGAGGAATTTGAAATGATTGTTTGGGTCTATAAGGGAGATATTAGAGCCCTTATAGACCAATTTGGGGTCATAGGATGTAAATTTTGTGTCTATGCGGGCGAGTCCAAGGCAAAAACATTTGGAGGGCTTCACTTTTATACAGCCTGACCAGTCGCAGAAAAGCTCCACTTTCTGTAATAGCAGGGAAAGCTGCTTGGGGCTTCTGGTGATGAAAGTTAGGTCGTCGGCAAAAGCGAGGCACGACGAGGTGTATTGGCCGTCTGTTTTAAAACGGTAGCCCCACTTCCTGTCAAACTGGGTCAGGCTTTCCAGCAGTATATTAAAAACTATATTAAAAATCGTCGGGGAGAGGCAACAGCCCTGAAATAGTCCAATTGAATATGGTATAGAGCGGGTAGTCCATTCTTGCGTTTTAACATGGAACGTCAGACAGTTGTAGTAGGAGGCTACAATGTCACGCACGACTGGTGGGAAGTTGTACCAGCGGAGTGTAAAGTGGAGGAGACTGTGTCGGACTGACCCAAAGGCATTCTCTAGGTCGAGCCAGCATAAAAAATATAAAATATAAAATACAAAAACCCGTATTTTATTTGCTCTTAAAACTATTTGCCAAATTGCAATATCTTGTAACTAGCAGTACAGTGGCCCTTGCACGCGTTGTGGAAAAAATGTTATTAACCCTTCAGGCCTCGGCCCCTCAGCCGATTGACAAGTTGATGTCCCAAAAATTTCAGTAAAAATTAGTAAAAAAATTGAATTATGACACTGTCTCACCAAAACATTAATTACTGCCAAACCACTGTACCCATAATTAAAATAAAACATATTAACATAATAAAATAAAACAAATTAAATTAAAATTAAATTAAAACGGGGCCGTCACGCTGAATCGAGTTGTGGCCGATATCGGCCAATTGGTGCTCTAGCGGTTAAACTGTTATGAGTAATTCTGCGTAAAATGTAAAGTATTATATTTACAACTAAGAATGCCCGAGGAGAGAAAATCGGGAGAGGAAGGAGAGAGAAAGCGATGAACTGGTTACTTATTAGAAAAGTAACGCTTTTTGAGGTGATTCTAAAGGAGGCGATTTTCGTATATTTGCTGGGAGATAGTTCCAGAGTCTTGCACTATCGACACAGAATGAGTAGCAGTAGAAATCAGTATTATGAAGATGAATTTTGAGTAAATTCTCAGAGGCTGACCCAAGTACGTGACCGTGGGATGCTTCGATAATCTCCTAGAATATGATTTATTTATTTATTTATTTATTTATTTATTTTCATAACAAATCAACATTACAGTTTCTACCAATCCGTTGATATGCAATATACACATAAATATAAAAAAAAATAATAGAATTCTTTCAAGTACATACATAACATGTTTAAATAAGCGTTAATTACAAATACCGGCATTAAGAATAGAAAAACTTACAAACTTACAAACTTACAGTACATAAGAGTGAAAACAGTTTATATTATTCTGCCATAAACAAGTAGCGCAATGCCCACACCTTGAAGAGATGCGGGCTCGCTGTAAAAATATCAAAGTCTGGCGCTGTCGAACATAGCGCATTTATGTGCCGCAATGCTCGTGTAAGCAGACTCCATCGACTTAGGTTGGTGCGCGAGGACGGCTCCGCAAATAGATTATGAATGCGAGCACGATTATAATTGTCCGGGACAAAGAGACAAACCTTTGCTAGCATGCTAGGATTATCAACTCTTCCCCTAATCAGCTTGAAAACGTAGGCCATGGCGAGCATTTCTCTACGCAACTTAAGAGAATTATAGCCCACCATGCCTAGTAGGAAACTAGTAGGGTATAAGTACGGATAATATCCGTACTGCTTAAAATATATAAATCGTAAGAAACATTTTTGAATTTTTTCCAACATAGTGATATAAAGATCCTGATGTGGATTCCATATAACTGCATTCGTTTCCAATCTGCTTCTCACAATTGAATTATACAATGTATGCATAACCCGTACATTGTGAAAATGCTTTAGGTTGCGAATAACAAACCCTAGTAGCTTAAAAGAGGACTTAGACAAATTAGCAATATGCTCCTTGAACGTAAGCTGGGAATCAAAGAGAACTCCTAGATCCTTTACCTTCTCAACCCTAGTTAGCACCTCATCAGTGATGGAGTAATCATAAATCAGAGGTGCGGTCGGGTGTTAATTGGGAGAATACAGGATAGAGAGAAAGCATATAAACTTTAACCGTAGCCTATATTCGGATACATGTATTCACGAAATTGTCTACTGCCAGATCCCATAGATACTCATCATTTCTCGTGATTATCCTTTCAACATGCTTTCTTATATTGTAACGTCGTCTATTGTTATCTGAACTGCTTTGTTCAACAGTTATTTTTGATCCATTCCATTACCGTGTCCTTTGAACACGCCTCTAATAATGCTTTCAATGCCGAAAGCTTTATCTACATCAATAAAAGCCAGAAAGTGGATAAAAGTCTTATTCAATCATTATTTAAAGCCCCCATGGCATGTATATGAGTTTAATTGAATGATTTACAAGCGCCTCGGCAGATAATTTATGATAATAAATTGGTAATATTTGGTGCATCGACCCATTTACGTGGATGTTCGAGTACATGCATGCTATTGTTCATTTGAAACGCGACTCGAATTGATCTACATTAACCTCATGTCATTAGCATCCCGTTTGTGAGCTGTAATCCAATTTGCTTTCCAATTTACGGATATAATTAATCACGTTATTGCATCGGGAATATCTAGTGATAAATTAGCATGTGTCGTTTTCCCATCTTTGTTTTCTGATTTTCCATCGTATCCAGAGTGGAAAAAGAAAACAGGGTTAAGGCAGAATGACTGCCTGTATTCTCTTGTATTGAACATGGTACTCGATAGGGTCATAAAATACATCCAGACCCCGAATGATAGTGCAAAACTCAAAGACCTAACAATACTTCCGTAACAAGGCTTATACGCTGCAATGAGATACATATTACCAATTTAAATTATATTAACATTTTAATTACTTCCATAAGCAAGATGAAGACAGATATATACATTTTGACCCCCCCCCCCCAAGACAATTAGGGCCATTTCTAGACAGAAGTATGTCTGTGTGCCTGTGTAGCTGTCTGCTTATGTGTATACCTCCACGATAGCGCCCAAACGCTTCATCCGATTGACCTGAACTTTGGCATGCAGACATCATTTGGTCAAGGCAAGAGTTGAAAATGTTGTGGTTGAAATCGGTCCACCAAGGAGCGAAGTCGTCATATTTCAATCTCAGAATATTGAACTTAAAGACTTGAAACACACATGCTTCGTTAAGCCGAAATCGCATTAAATTTTAGCCGGTCAATATATTTGGGTAAACGATTGAATCGGAAGTGTTTAATGAATTAAAGTCTCACTATCCGATGTAGGTGAAGTTTGGCATGCAGGTATCATTTGGTCGAGACAGGGCGCGATAGTTATACTTTAATCTCGAAATATTCGACCGAAATCTCGAAAAATTCGGTAGACAGGTGCCTTGTTGTGCCGTAATTACAATGTAATTTTTTTGTTGGAATATATCATTTATAAGCTACACTAATAATATTTAAATGCCTCCGTATATTGTAATAAAAAGCGTTTTTTTTCATGATATTCGGTATTTAGCCGAATAGTACCTACGCAGTATTCGGTCGAATACCGAATATTAACCGTTGTACCTATACGAACGTACGTGATACGTTCGCTATATTATCATATCGAAGAAAATTACAAAAAATAATAAAATGATATATTTACAAATTTATATAAAACCGATATATAAAATATTAAAATTTTGTCTGGCATATTTTAAACAAGTACTTTTATTGAGAAATCTAATGAAAAAAAAACGATTATTTACCTACTTTTTGAATTATAAAAACAAAAGGTTAGGGCGGTTAAAAAAGTGGCCGAATAGGCCGAATACCGAATAGTACCGAATATTCGTAGCATCATAAATTATTATTATTATTATATATGTATGCCTCTATACCTGTGCGTCACCAAGTATCCGTCGCACTAGCGCCATGTGTGCTCTGAGGGGCTCGGCGTGGTCGCGCGCTGCGCTCCTCGCCCATGACCCTCACCCTCTACTCTCGCCGCAGCTGCCGCTGAGGAGGTGCCCTAGCCTGCGAACACCGAGCTGCTGCAATCGCTGCCAATCAACTCCTCCTGCTGTTCCATGACTACCTGCCGAAGAAAGATAGAGGAAGTGAGAAACGTGAAAGATAGAGGAAGTGAAAACCGAAATAACAAAACGGTACCTAATGTAAGAAAAAATCCAATATTTTTATGAGTGTTCATAAGCCTAGATGGTACCTACTTATACTCGTAAATTTTTCATGGGATAATGCTAGCATATTCTCGTGTCCCGGCGCTTGAGATCGTACATGTTTTTGTTCCTCCAATGCACAATGAAAGAAGATACTTCAATCTTAATTTCTGGCAGAGAAGTTTATACTGAAGACTATATAATAATATCAAAATAAGGTAAACTTGTATAAAATTGTATAACATTAGCAAATGTATAAAGAAACATGGTAAAAAAACTGTATAATATTTTTATATTTGATAACGTTTTGTAAATAATCCGTTCATAGGATGATGATTCGCAGTAAAATAAAATTAGTAAAAGCTACTTGAATAGCAGCGAAGGAAATCCCAGCTTGAATTGGGAAACGCTTATGTTTGAATGAGATATACTTACGGATGTGCACGACTTTCGACTGTGCATGTTAGTTTATGGGCCCCTTTACCGTCGACGAACGATCACTCATCATCCATATATCTCAAAAATCGAGCTTTTCCTTTTGCAACACAAAATGCCTCCAATTGAGGCGAATTAAAGCGAAAAAACTAAAATAAAACACTTTGATCACATCGGCAAAGGCCGTTTCATAAATGGAGGATGACGTTACGAAATAATTCAAAATTTCGAACGTTTCCAACATTTAAAATATGACATTATTTAGCTGCGTTAGTTATCAACGAACCATTAAATCGAAATAGAAATAAAAAACCTCCAATGCACAATGAAATGAAAGAAGATACTTCAATCTTAATTTCTGGCAGAGAAGTTTATACTAAAGACTATATATTTTATAAATATATAAAACTATACTATATATTCTTTATAGATCTACCTAAAAACAGACAAAAGGCAACACGAAAGTAATCAAACAAGCAAGTCGCACAAAAAGCAAATGCATTAAATTACATTTTCCTGTTGAACTGCAAAATGTTCAATATAAATTCGGGAATAAATACCATTGTTTGCTAATTAATCCTGACGTAATCAATTATTAATTAATTATCCTGTAATTCAGGATATAAAAGGAATGATATTTCGAAATAATATCATTCGGCTTTCGACATCAGTTTAACGACATCTTCAGTACTTAACGGTCTTTTTCTAGTTTCGATTGGGCGAGATCCCAAGGTGAGATTTATTTATTTTAATAGTGTGATTTATTTGGAGATAGTATTGCAATGTCATCTGTAGATACACTTTTGAGGTTTCTTGTGAAATTTGAAAAAAAAAATATTTTAAATTAATTGGATTTTTACCGCTGGAAAGTTTGAAGCAGCTAGCGCCATCTGTTAACCGTATTCGTCACTGTTTAGCCGCGGCTGGGGTTCGTGTCTTCGCTTAGATGCCGACGAGCGCTTTCAAATTTGTTTCACTAGATTTCCGCTGGTGTAATGTTATGGTTATAAATTCCAATGTTGTTTACTAAGATAACGCATCTTCCAACATTCTTATGATAGTTAGTGTTGATTCTGTTAATTCTAGGAAGTATTGCTGGGAAAGACTTGGGGTGATACAACAGATTTTTTTGTATTGATAGCTGTAAATAAATAATGCAAAATTGTTATTATTTTTAATCAAGGCTTGCAGAATGCCGCCTCACGCCGAAACAGGTGCGACAGGAGTACTCTTCGAAACTGACGTCCAAACTACGGACGGTGGACTGGCTAAGGATGTGGCCGGTATGAAACATGCAGGAAAGAAAGAATACGACCTGGTATATGCTAATATTATCTGGTTCATCCTACTGCACATCGCCTCCCTGTATGCAGTCTATGTGGCGTTCTTCGACTCTAAATGGGAGACAAATGTATTCGGTGAGACATTTCTTCTTACTCTTAGTATCGACTAAGTACTCTTTTATTAGTTGTACTACTTATTATTACCACTTTTATTAGTTGATATTTTGGAGGTATATAATGCGAATAAAATAGGACCTAAGATCGATCCTTGCGGTACGCCAGGTATAACCGGATGAAGAGAAGATTAAACTAACTATACAGCTATTTAATACATGGGCATTAAATAGTTGTTTAGTTAGTTTATTCTATACAACTATTTATTACATCAGTATTAATTAGTTGTTTCGTTAGTTTTTTTTCTCTTCGTCCGGTTATAACCGCAAGGATCGATCGTAGGTCCAATTTTATTCGCATTATCAACTAATTTCAGATTTATTCTCAGCATAATTTTAAGCGGATGATAAGGATCCCGTTGATCTTAATCTGTCTAGTTCAACCCCGAGTAATATCACCGCTAATCTAAGAAGATTAGCTGCTTGGTCAGATCGACATAGTTGAAGATCAACCCGGCGAAATCGTGCTATTATCGGCTAATGGTGCTTTCTTTTATCGGCTTTAGGGATTTAATGGGCCCAGTGCAGTTAGGCCATTATGACCCATGGGTTAGGGTCAGCCCAACTCACAAGTCAGCACCCATCCGGTAGCCTACTCCGGTAAGACTCCTCCGGGTAAGACGGGCCAGTTTCCCCTAGGAGTCAACCTTCGGGCGAAACACCACTTATATAAGGGAAAGAACTGCGCAAGCGACCTCAAACCCATAACCAGTCCGGAGGCCGGAGAAATGGTGGCGTAACTAGACAGTGGACTGTTTCATCCCAAAGTCTTCTACGCTTACCTCACGGGAGACAGAACGATCAAATGTCGTTAAAACTTCCTGAGGTGACGGTTTCACCCCTTGTAGTTGACACCTCCAAAAGTCTCCGGCGACACAAATTTAAATAATTTGCCCTAAAAGAAAAGTTCACAGAAGCAGTTAAAGAATCAGTCGCAAGATTCGAACTGTATGGAACATGAAACTAAATAAAACTGTATTAAATTGAGTTAGATAGTTTTATGGATGGCCCATTTATAAAAAGTAAGAATTTGTTTGACGTCTCCTTTAAGCCGCGTTTGGCATCAATTCTCAATCTTTCTTGGGCGTGGCTTGACGCTCCCAACGGACGTCCGTCCGCTTTCGAAACAGATCAACAACAATTTTTTTTTATCGCGACGGCCCTATTTATTGGACGAAATCTCGCAGGTACAGGACTATAGTACAGGATTCCTTCATAGTACAGGACTTTTATACAAGGCGTTTATTTCGAAAATAGACCAAAATTTATTTATTTTTATTTATTTATTTATTTATTTCCCAAAACATAATTAACCTTACAGATGATTCCAAATCGTTAATTATTTTTCTAGGCTCTAGATTATAACTATTATTCTACTATAGACTATTATTATAATTCTACTGTTAATAATATTATTATTACTCTACTCCATTACTATTACTATCATTATTATTCTAATATATAAATCATTATTCTAGACCAGTGATCGCCAAACTTTTGAGCCAGTGAGCCAGCATAGCATTCATAAATCTTCTATGAGCTACCAAGGAATACTGGGCCAAAGAAAGTACACAACATTAAATTAACATATTCTGTTTATTGCCTATAAACATACAATTCTAGTATTATTCAAATAATAATTAAGATAGGAAGTTTTACAACAAAGTTTCTAAATTTACATTTTAATGAGACGAGTGGAACTGTTTTTGGTCATCAAGTATTTTCTTGTAGTTTGGAGAGTATGTTGTAGCCGCCATTCTGATGCAGTTATCCAAATGTTCATCGGTCAGTCTGTTTCTATATTTGTTTTTTATGAACTTCATAGTAGAAAATGATGCTTCACATAAGTATGTAGAGCTGAACATAGCTTTCAATCTCAATCCAACTTGAACAAGAATTGGATATTTTTGTTTGGGAACTAGAGGCCAAATATTTCCAGTGGTAGAAAGGCTTCTAAGAGACAGATCATTTTGAAAATCAACAACTTCCATTTCCACTGCAGCCTGATCTCCACCGAAATTTTTTACAACACAAGTTGAGAAATCTTCTGCATCGATCTCAACAAAAGGAGAGTTGACGAACTGTGTCAATATCAATATGTTTTTAAAATATTGGAATCGTTGGTCGAATTGTTCTCTGAGGTCTGAAAGAATATCCACGTAATCTTGGCTGTTCCTGGGGTGTTGTGGAGGGTCTTGTTTGTCAACAATCTGCTTCAGACTGGTGAAATGCTTGTATTCGAACTGGTTACAATTTATTTCCCACAGTTCGAGCTTTTTTGAAAATGTCGTTACATCTGAAATTATTCCACCAATGTCCTTATCTTTGCCTTGAAGCTGCAAGTTCAAATCATTCAACTTTTCAGTTATATCAGTGAGAAAGGCAAAATCTTGTAGCCATATGGGATCTTCGAGTTCAATGAAAGGCTCACCCCGTTCTTTGAAGAATTTTACTAATGCAGGAAGCAACTGTTTGAAACGTTGCAAAACTCTGCCTCTGCTAAGCCAACGAACCTCTGTGTGAAGCAACAGATCACCATACTGGCATTCTAACTCTTCTGTTAGTTCTCTGAACAGTCGTCTTTGAAGTGCATGCGCTCTTATTTTATTTACTACTTTGACAACTGTTTTCATGACATTGTTCATACTTAAGAACTTTCCACATAATGATTGCTGGTGTATTATGCAATGATAAGACACAAACTTTGGTATGTAGCTGTCTTTTGGACACAAGGCAATAAATCCCTTTTCCACGCCTACCATTGCAGGAGCTCCATCCGTAGCTAGGCCCACCAACTTCTTTACAGGAATATTTTCAGACTCAAGAAGCTTTTTAAATGCCAAAAATATATCCTTTCCGGTAGTATGTCCAGTAAGCGGCAAAACTTTAACCAGCTCTTCTTTTGTTTTAAAATTGTCAAAGACCATTCTTACAAAAACGGCCAACTGAGCTGTATCAACTATATCAGTTGATTCGTCAAGTTGTAAAGAAAAATAACTACAGCGATCAAAGTCTGTTTTAAGTTGTGAAACTACATCAGAGCTCATAGCTTCAACTCTTCGCATCACTGTATTAGCAGAAAGCTGAACAGATTTAATAGCAGACATAATCTCGGCTTTGTTTTTGAAGTTGTCAAATAATGTATCTGCAGCTTCCAAAAATGCAGTTTTAATCAACTCACCATCTTCATACGGTTTCCTATGTTGGGCGATAACCTTGGAAACCCGGAATGACGCCTCTGTGGCTGCCTTGTTCTTGTCCAGTGTCTTAAAGAAAGTAGATTGTTGGGCATTCAGTTGAGATTTCAACAGCATGACCTTTTTGCTTCTCAGCGTTGAATTCGGCGGATAGTCTTTTTCAATTCCACTGTGAATGGTCTTGAAATGACGCTCAACATTTCCTTTCTTACCGACTGAGACACTCACATTACAAAGTAAACACACGCATTTATCTTTCACTTGCGTAAAAAAGTAATCGGTCTCCCACTCTGCATGAAAATGATATATTTTTGGCTTTTTGCTTGAACTAGCCATTTTAACAACAAACAAGGAAAGAGCCTAAACGTGTGCGCATGAACTGAACACACACAACATAGACATAACCTCACTCTGAAGCGGTGACAACTGACTGACTGCGTACTGCGCCGTGCGCGGAGGCGGTGGTGGCTGCGTTCCGTTACGCGCAAGGGCCGCACAAAGACTGCACGGGCTGTGCGCGCAAGAGAACGCGTTTCTTTTCGTCGCGACGCACAGCGCCTGTTCGAAACGGAATGAGTCTGTGCACGGCGCTTTCAATTGACAACTACAAACGACAATATGATCAATTAATTAATTTCATTTTAATCAATAACTACTATGTGCACATTTGATTATAGGTACAATGATGTTAAAACGTGAAAACCTGTAAAACCTGGCTCATCGGCCACAGCCGGGTTGAGTGTGGCCGCGAGCTACCCAAAATTGCTCCGCGAGCTACCGGTCGCTCGCGATCGACGGTTTGGCGATCGCTGTTCTAGACTATAGCAAACGAGACGGAGACATCCGTTAGAGCGTAATATTAAACGATTATAATTTACATATGTATATCTAATGTTTATCTAACCTTTTTTATTATACTAGTTACTCCTTTTTAACAATTTTAATACTACATATTTATCTAATTATTTGATTGCTAAGAAATGCCATTACCATACTTTTCAGTTGTGCTAAGTTCACCGTCCAAATATCCAATTCTGGCTCAGTCGAACATAGTGCATTTAGGGTACGAAGCGTCCGCACAGTGAAGCAGTGTTGAACGATGTTAGTTCTAGCTCGCAGTAATGCGAACAATACATGAGTCCTAGTACGGTAGTAATTGGTGGGTACGAATTAGAGGAAAACGACTAACTTTGACTGATTTTTAGTTCGTTTTGAGTGTTCTTCAACTCACAGCTTTTTGTTTTATATCAATGTAGCGATTGTACTAAGATGGCCTTTTTGATCATGAATTTATCGATGCATAGAATATAGTATCACAATAGTTTTGTAGATCATACTACCTATTTATGGACTACCTATTCTATGCGAAATACTTATAGACTGCCCATGGACTACCTGTTCCAGGTCTACCAATTTATATAAAATTTGTACCAGAATCGTTTGCAATAAGGCTTGTTTCTCTCCTACGGCAAGTACTGTTTTTGCCCGCGTTGTTGCTACCCCTACTAATACAACTGAACAAGAAATCTGACTATTTACCATAAAGTCCACTTTCTTCATGATGTTTTTATGGGAATTAAATACACAAAAAAATACACAGAAAATAGAAAAAATGCTTTAATTCTCTAATGAGAGTGTATTACTTTAACTATATTGAATATTATAAAATGACTCGATCTCATTATTTTAGAATATCTTACAACATCAGAGAAAGCCCATTATTGATACGTCAACCGAAAAATATTACTTTCTTGAGCTCTGCATCTCTGCAAGTACATACTTCTACCGAGAAAACCCGCTTGTTACTATCTTTTCAGGAAATTTTTACGAAGAACTATAGGATGTTCCGGTGCCGCATTCTAACAACATGTTTAATTTTCAGCACTTTCCTGCTACTTCATGTCTGGAATGGGAATTACTGCTGGAGTCCACAGACTTTGGGCTCATCGAGCATTTAAGGCCAAATGGCCGCTGCGTTTGACTCTGATGATTTGGAACACCATGGCTTTTCAGGTAAGAAACTATCTCGTTTAGATTTTAATCTATGTAAGACCTCAACTTCTTCCAAGCTCTAAGCGATTTTTTTTTTTTTTTTTTTTCTCTTTATTTGAAAAAACAACAGATTTACATCAGTCTTACGTACTAGAGATAATATTACATTAAGTTATTTGATATAAATCTAAGAACGTTTTCTACTTATTGATAATTTACCTATTTTGTTATACTCTTCTAATACCTTAAATATTTTATTTTAATTTCAGTTTGGTGTTTTTTTTTTTTTTTTTAGTCAGTTATTTTTGCAGAGGCGAGTTGCTTGAATTGTGATTTACTAAGAAGCATACCATCAAAGCAATTAACAATTTTCACATATGAGTGCAGAGACTTCTGTATATTCAGAGTATGACTATCTTTACGTTTGGTGATTGACCACAGAATGATTGATTGGGAATTAAAAGCCGATTTTTTGGCAAAATAGGAACCCTGCAATATAGCGACAAAAGGTTACAAAAATCGGAGAGACAGCAAACTCACTAATACTTGCATAACAATACTAGGGCAGAGTTAATAAAATAAACTAGTATAAAGGAACTCCTAAGCTACTAAAACTAAGCAGGAATCAGCTACGCATAGTTACAGAAATCCTTACGGGTTATTTATTAATTTAATTTATTTATTTATTGATTTGCAGCTGTCGATATGAAAAAAAGTATTATTAAAAGAACAGGTTGAATAAGCATCTACATCGGATGACAGTATCTGGAACTGATTTTTGTTTAATCGTAGATATCGATCCAAACTTTCTGTTTGAGTGTAGACCGCTAATTAAACCAAGGAGCCGTCAATTAGGAAAGACATATTCTGGGCCCAAGAGGATAATAAATAATCATTAATCACTAATGAATTTACTGAATTCGGAGTAACCGCATATAATAGCAATATTTATTAGATAATTTGGGTGCTAAGGGGGCATCCACATATTACGTAATCACGTTTTTGAGATTCTTGAACCCCCCTCCCCCATGTAAACAGACGTAATCAGGATTCCGTGGTCCGCGATAGATTCGGTTTACACCGTTTCACCGCTGCGTAAGGGAGAGGACGTAACCAATCGAGAGACCGGAGTAATCTGGTCGCAATTGGAAGGGCGTAAGTGTAAGCCCGCTGGTTAACCTACCTGGCTATCTCGCGGATAAGGCGTTGGCCTCTTACGGGCATGTGGCGAAGCTTGACGGTGGACTGTTTTGTCCAAGTCTTCTGCGCTCACTTCACAAGAGAACGAACAATCGTTAAAACTTCCTGAGGTGACGGGTTCGCCCGTTGTAGTTGACAACTCTATTTGTCTAATACCCTTTATAATCAATTGCCGTAATTTAGATACCACTATATTGTCTCGATAACAAGTTTCATGAATGTGAATATATGGACTTCGATCAGCGGAGCTTTGTTCTGGCGTGTACTTTGATACGACTGACAGGATCTTACGGCGATACGGAGAGCAAGTTTTATAAATAGGAACTCCACCAATATCTCTAAATCCCTTTTTTGAAGAATAAGAAGAAAAGATCTCTCTTACTGTCAGTAGAGTCGCCCCATAGTGGAAGCATGCACGGTATGTTGATAAAGATAAAGACCCACTTTCTAGATGTTTAACCATTCGTACAGCATAGTTCGTCAATAAAGGGTTTCCAATTTAATTTAATTCCAGTTTAATTTTCTTTGTTAAAAGTAAGATGAGCATTTTGCTCAAATATATGATCGGTATATATCCTACCTTATCCAACTATCATAGAATCTGATCCAAGAACAGGACGAGAAAATAAACTATATGCAAATTGAGACCCAAAAGATCTTGTGGCGGGTTTATTATTATATGAAAATCTCTTATAACCAACCCTACTATGAAGTGTTTATATGTATGTGTGCTTGAAACGTGTGTGTCTTGTGATTGCATTCGATCGACAGAATTGAAATGCTATTCCGTTAATTTTACCCTAATGGAAATTGGTCATCCAGCCGGAAATCAAACCCGGAACCTCACATTGCAAGATCAGGCTACCTAACTACTATGCCGCTGGGCCCTCATATCGCAGAGCACCTGGGCACAGAAGCCCAACGTCTATTGTAACTTCAACTACAACTACATTCGGTATATCCATGGCCTCAGAAAATTTGACCACATCACGGAGTACAGAGAGAAGCCTCACTGGCTGTCGACCCGGGAGAAAAGAGACATGCGAGTACTCTGTATGCTTCTCAAGATCTTGGATGGCGTCGCTCCCAATTATCTTACCGGCAGATTTACTGCACTATCGGCTCATGAACGCCCTCTGAGATCAAAAAACAACCTGCTACTCTCTGTCCCTAGTCACAGCAGTGACTTCTTCTCATTCTCTTTCACCGTGCATGGAGCCCGTCTTTGGAATGCTTTGCCGAAAAATGTGAGAACCGCGCCAAGCATAACAACTTTTAAAAACAGACTCAGAGAGCATTTGAAATCCTCCAGATAAATTCCCTTTCCCCTCCCATCCCCCTCCTTTTAAAACTTTAGCGTCCTTATAGGTGTTAGATTATTTTGATGTGGCAAATCTGTGCCCACAAAGAGTAAAGTATATACTTCTTTCTATCCTCCTCTATTTTATTTGTCATACTCTTTATATAGGTTAAGTTATGTGTAGTCTACTCGCAAATAATGTTCTTACAATAGTATAGGTTAGCTCTAAAATATTGCCTGCAGGCAATTAGCTCGCCTTTTCTTAAGAATAAAGAGTTTTATTATTATTATTATTATTATTAACTACAATTACCGCTTATGAAAAAAAGAAGAACAAGTAATTTCATCATGTTCTTCTTATTCTTCTCCTAGGATTCCGTCATCGACTGGGCAAGGGACCATCGCGTGCACCACAAGTACTCCGACACCGACGCTGATCCCCACAACGCAGTTCGCGGATTCTTCTTCGCCCACGTGGGCTGGCTGTGCTGCAAAAAGAGCGACGAGGTCAAGGCCAAGGGCCAGCAGATCGACATGAGTGATTTATATAGTGATCCAATATTGGCTTTCCAGAAGAAGTAAGTATTTATGACGCTTTTTGGGAATTCCATTGATAGTTGATTCGACCCTTTGGGGGCCACGGTCTTCCACTTCGATCAAGCCGGGATAACACACTCACCATTCTATTACATCACTCTTCTGTTTGCACGTAATCTTCTACGATTCATTCTGTTCGTTTATGGAATCAGCACATGCACCTTCGTTGCTCATTTCCAAAGGGAGTTAATGGGCCCTTGCTGAGTTGGCCACGAAGACCTATTCTGTTCAGGGTTGGTCACACTCACGGGTCAACACCTATCCGACGGCCTCCACGCATGAAGTGCGAGCCTGGGTAGGACTCTGGCTTTATGGTTAGTTACCCCTGGGAATCAACCTTCTGGCGCTCCTGGACGGTCTGCGCACCGTGCGGCGTAAGCTAATCGACTGTGCACTCTGACTAACAGTCGGGGGAGTCTGGAAGCAGTACTGTTTCCTATAGAGCGGGGGTGGTTGCGGACCGTACGGCGACTGCTATTGAAACGACCATCAGCTACCCGATCCTGGGTGAACAGCCGGGCAAAGGACGCTGTGGTCCGCGATAGATTCGGTAAACACCATTTCACCGCTTCGTAAGGGAGAGGACCGCGCAAGCGACCTCGAACTCGTAACCAATCGAGAGACTGGAGTAATCTGGTCACAATTGGAAGTAAGGGCGTGAGTGTAGGCCCGCCGGGTAACACTCCTGGCTATCTCGCGGTTAAGGCGTTGGCCTCTTACGGGCTTGTGGCGTAGCTAGATGGTGGACTGCTTTGTCCTCAGGTCTTCTGCGCTCACTCCAGGGAGATAGGACGACTAATCGTTTAAACTTCCTGAGGTGACGGGCTCGCCCGCTGTAGTCGACAACCCTAATTGCTCACTTCCAAAAAGTTGTTGAAGAAACATTTGCTTTCACACCGTCACTAACTCACCTTATTCTCTCCTTTATCCTTTCTTGGGCAAAAATTGTAAAACATGGTAATGGTAGTAAACATATAACCCCTAACCTAACTGGTTGTGATATATATGTGTATGCATTAGTTGAATTTAAATTTAACTTCATTTCTTAGTACGGTGACAAAAATAAGGTTATCAAATGGTCAACTTTAAAATATCGCTATAGTGTTATGTCCGCCATTTGAGCTTAAATTGTTTTTTTAAACTAATAAAATATCCAATATATCTCCTTGATTCTATGACAATACAGTTACTCTTGTCTAACGTTATTCTATTCTACTATCTGATACTACTATCTGATTCTACTAACTCACACTCCTATGCCAAATATTCCACGGTAGCCTTCACTGCATACAAAACACATTATATTACTAAACATGGCTTACAAATCAACCCTTCGAAGTCATGTTTTATGATTATTGGGTCGAAACAGGGCAGGACTAAAATTGCTAACTATGGCTCTCTTCCTATAATGGTGGACAGTTTGCCAATACCACTGGTCACTACGGCTAAAAATCTGGGTATTCTATTTGATGGAAAATTACGGTTTGAGGAACATGTCAGCAAAAGCGTTGGGTGGGGTTTCTCACGTCTAAAGGCCTTATACAGAATTCGGGAGTACCTCAGCGCCAGAATCAGAATACTACTTGTAAATGCCCTTATATTGTCTATAATGGACTATGGCGACTGTGTGTACGGCCCCTGTCTATATAGGAAGACTGAGCGGAGACTTCAGAGAATGCAAAATGCCTGCGCAAGATTTTGCTTTAGGATTCCTCCGCGTCATCATGTGTCACCATTCCTTGCGAAAGCTTCCATGTTGAATATGAGTAAAAGAAGGCAGCTCCATCTTGCGACCCTTGTACTCAAGGTAGTACGCAATAAACAGCCGCGATATCTTTACAAGATTATGACGTGGTCCCGTAACCGGCATGTCCATTCAACACGGGCACGTGAACAACTTGCTATAATACCCAAGCACAAAACTACACATTTCCAGTGCAGCTTTTCGTATTATTCTGCGGTTGTATGGAATCGGTTGGGAATGGCTTTGCGATGGAAATCAATTGCAGTATTTAAGGACCACTTTAAAAGTTTATTATTAAAGGAAGATATTTAGATGTCATAATTTGATTTTATTTTAAAATAACTATTGCTAATTGGATTATTACTATTGTCTTCGTTTATTTATTAATTTGTAACCTGATTATTTAATGTTAAATATTTTGATTTTGATTATTTTAGATTTATTATATGTAGATTATTAAATTTATGTAATTACGTTATTTTCTTTTAATATCATTTGATGTTAAATATCTTGATTTTAATTATTTCAATTTGTGTATTTATTTGATTATGATTATTTGGATTTTTTGTTTTAAGATTTATTTGATTAGGTTATTTTATTTTAAAAATCATATACCTATGTATCAATAATTAATAGGTGTGTCCTGAAAACCAGGATAAGAGATATCCTGAGGATACCCCTAATTTGCAGCGTTTGTAGCTTTATTTCATAGTCTTTGTCTATTTATAGTTTTAATTTTTAATCTGTGTGTTCTTGTTTTTTTTTTGTATATGTTTTTTATAACAGCTGCAAATAAATAAATAAATAAATAAATAAATAAATAAATAAATATTTGCAGGTACTATATGAAGTTGATGCCAGTCATCTGCTTCATACTTCCGACTGTGATTCCCGTATATGGCTGGAACGAAACGTGGTCAAACGCGTTCCTTGTTCCTACTCTACTGCGATATGCCTTCGTACTCAACGCGACCTGGAGCGTTAATAGTTTTGCCCATTTCTTTGGACACAGGCCGTATGACAAGTAAGTTACTAAATAATTGTTGAAGTTTCTGTACTTTTTACACGACTGCCCAACAAAAAAGGAGTGTAATGCATTCAGGGTTAATCTATGTTTTTTTTCCGTTTCTTTATTCCACCATAACTTTTAAACGCTCGCACCGATTTAGTAGTATGTCACATGATTAGAATCGTTTTGTCATCTCGAGTGTCATAGAGTACCTTAACTGTCCAAATTTCAAGTAAATAGTTGTCTAAATGTCAATAAATTAAGATAAATATATCGTGTTTATTGTCAAATGAAAGGTCTGATTGAGTACATTCCGGAAATATACTTTACATGTATATATATATGGATAAATTTATAAACCACAAATATTTTATAAAAAACCGTAATAAAAATCATTAAAAATACAGTAGTTCACTTTTGTAATGGCAGTCGTGTTTTTATTCCTTTTAATATTTTTTTATTATAATCGTAGAAATAAGGAACAGAAAAAGATAATTAGTAACGTAATTGTCTAGCCGGAGGTCGTTCGTTCGTTGTGTCCAGGCCAGGTTACGACACGTCGCTCCAAAAATATGCGGCCTGGGTGGCCTTGTCGTTTGCCTCCTGTCCTGGTGTGTGGTTGACAGCTGCAGGCAGGACAGGAGGTGGTCTTTATCCGGCAGCGATCCACAGTCGTATATTGGATTTGCTATGTAGCCACAACAGGCGACATTGGCTCAGCATCTTGCGTCGTTTGGCCCAGTAGTAGAAGGATTTGCCGGTGAGTTTAGGCTCACCGTTTCCAGAGAAGCGTTCATGTTTGTAGACTAGGCAGTCGAATATGTGCACAATCTTTGGGGAGGCTTCTTCTGTGTCCCAAGAGCAAGAGCAAGATATGCTTGTAGCAATTGATGATAAGTACCGTAATAATTATAATACGTTAATTATAATAATAATCCATTTGTCTAGCGACAAGCACTAGAAAACTAAGAAAGCCTTTTAGCTGGCGGGGACTGGAAGGACCAGGGATAGTATGCTGCTGTAAGAAAGACCTGGGATAGTAGACGAAATTTTAAATTTTGTTTTTTAATTTCTAAAATACCGACAAAATTTTAACAAAAAAACCGACTCCATTTTTTTAATACATGCAGCAGCCATGTCATGGTGAAACTTAGAACGGGCTATTATAACGGAATGCGTATACAAAATTTCGTGTATGTGCTGGTGGCCGTTGAGGAGTCCCCTCATCGGGAGCCAGCCCTGAGTATAAAATCAGGTCTTGCCATCAGGTTACCATAAAAAATGCATTGGCATCCGAACTGAACCAACATGTAAATTTTCAACTTCATATGGATAATATTTGAGGAGTTCTCTCAATTCCTTATGGATTCCATCATCAGAACAGGATTTTGATAAAAATCCACGTCACGGAGTACAGAGAGAAGCTTCACTGGCTGTCGACCCGGGAGAAAAGAGACCCGGGAGAAAGACCTTGGATGGCGTCGCTCCCAATTATCTTACCGGCAGATTTACTGCACTATCGGCTCATGGACGCCCTCTGAGATCAAAAGACAAACTGCTACACTCTATGCCTAGTCACAGCAGTGACTTCTTCTCATTCTCTTTCACCGTGCATGGAGCCCATCTTTGGAATGCTTTGCCAAAAAATGTGAGAACCGCACCAAGCATAACAACTTTTAAAAACAGACTCAGAGAGCATTTGAAATCTTCTAGATAAATCCCCTTTCATCTTCAATTCCCCTCCTTTTAAAACTTTAGCGTCCTTATATGTGTTAGATTATTTTGACGTGGCAAACCTGTGCCCACAAAGAGTAAAATATATATTTCTTTCTATCCTCTTTTATTTTATTTGTCATACTCTTTGTATAGGTTAAGTTATGTAGTCTACTCGCAAATAATGTTCATACAATGCATAGTATAGATTAGCTCTAAAATATTGCCTGCTGGCAATAAACTCGCCTTTTCCTAAATATAAAGAGTTTCATTGTTATTATTATTATTATTATTACACTCCTTTTTTTGTTGGACAGTCGTGCAAAAAGGGCAAAAATATTTTTTACTTATCTCATTAAAATTAACTATAATTCTTGATTAACGATTGATTATAAACGATTGGTCTATCCCGCCCAACCGTTTTCCAAGATGTCTCCGCGACAAATAACTATTTTGTACTAATATCAAGATTTTAACTTTACAGCAGCCTAAATCCTCGCGAAAACCTAGGAGTTGCGTGCGTAGCATTAGGAGAAGGATTCCACAATTTCCATCACACATTCCCATGGGACTACAAATCTTCGGAGCTGCCTTTCTATTCTCTACCTAATCCCAGTACTGCTTTCATTGACTTCATGGCATTTGTAAGGCAACAATGATTATATATTTTTTGAATCTTAACATTATTATTATCATACTAGCTGACCCGTGCCCACTTCGTTGGGCGGTAAAATTTTTTACTTTTGATGAAATTATGAGTGTGGTTCGGTTAGTACTGAGTGCTATGATTTATTTCCTGACTGCCAAAAGAACGGTTATATTTTTACTGCATATGTATGTATGTATTTGCATGCCAATTTGACTATATTACCGTTATTTGTGAGTGTCTTCTTGTTTGTGTCTTATTTGTGAGTGTCTTATCTCTTGAACCATTTATGCAGTAAAAGGGATTTTATATTTAGTAAAAGGGTAAAGCCTCTTGTTTTAAACACTTGAAACGATAAATTTACTTATTTTGATAAGAATTCATAATTGATGATAATATGACAAATAAACATGGCATAACGACTTAAATTATTTATTTAATATAAAAAACTACTTTTTGTGACTTAAATATAAAAGTTAGACATATGCTGTCGCTGACTTTTTTATAGGCATTATCAAGCTCTACAACTTTTGTCTAGAACTTAATCATATATCTCTCAGCGTTAAGGCAGCGTTAGTTAGAAACGTTTTCGTTCGACCGTTTTTTCTCCGACTTACTTTGCAAATACGACTACCACGAAAAAGCATTTCCATTTTTCGGATTAATATATATCCTATGACACTCATAAATAACGTGGCTTTCTAATGGTAAAAGAATTTCGAAATCGGTTCAGTAAATCCTGAGATTACTTCCTACAACCTCACAAACTTTACCTCTTTATAATATTAGTATAGATTAATAAACGGCCAAGCAGCATAAGCTAATTCCGCCGTATCTGATTTTTTTAGACGGTTTTTCACATTTCATGAAATTGCCCAGTCGTTTTAAGCACTAGTAGCACTGTTTGAAAATTTGATCCAATCGTCCATAACTCTGTTAGAAATAAAATCTTTCCGTGGATTCATAGCGAGACCTTTCCGCAATAGCTTCAAGTCTTTCCCTCAAAAATGTGAGTTCTTTTCAAATGTACAGGATGAGTTGTTAATTAGAGACACCTTGAAGTGGGTGAATCAGTACGAGCTAATAAACAACTTGTGACAGATTTTTTTGGAAAAAATAAATTTGAAAAACTTGACTGATAAATAAAAGGTTGACAAACGTTGAGCAATAGCAGAGTATCTAGCAATAGGGAAAATATCGCGAATAACCAAAATTCGCGACATTTTAGCTACCACTAGATGTGGCAACGCGGTCTACTTCTTTCATACTATTTTTCAAAACATATAAATTTTTTTTTAAACAAAATCCGGAAAAAAAAATTTAATGTGTTTTTCCCAAAAAAAATCAATTAAAAGTATCTTATTTGCTCGTACTGATTCACCCACTTTAATTATGTCACTAATTAAAAACTCATCCTGTTCACATACATACAGCAAGTCACGAAAACCACTCTACCTTCTTTTATATTAAGCCTACCTAGGCGAGGCCTAGTTAGGATGGCTTTGAATTTAAGAGCCTTATTACAAAATAGCGTAGGTATTCTTTTAAAATGAGTTGAAAAAATGAACGCATTTTTTTTTGGATGTAACTATAAAAGATAGGATAAATAAATAAATAAATAAATAAATAACTATTCAACCCTGGGAGAAAACCGCGGCACTGAGCGCTCTTCTCTTGCGCAAGCAAATATATACACAATTTCTAATTGTTTTTTGCAGTGTTTTCTCATTTCTAATGACAATAATTTATATTATGTCGTATTGCTAAAAGAGTGAACTTTAATATAGTATAAGTATTATATAAGAATCTTATTTTATTTCTGAGAAAATTAGAATGATACAGGAAGATTTTTTTTTAATTTTGTGTAATTGTAAGTAATGTATACCTTGGATATGTGGTCAAAAAACGAAAAAATAAAGCCGTAGTGTACATCAAGAATACATGTCGGACATAAAAAAAAATAGTATACGGTTTTCGTTGTAGTGATATTACTGTATTAAGGAGCTCAAAGTTTGCCTTCCGAGCGTTTTACGAATAACGACTTTCGGAAAATGGGCTGAATAAGTAAATAATATTCGTTATATCTAAAATTAAAGGCCGCTATGGTCAACATCAAGAAATGGTCCAGGTAATTCAGTAATTAAAGTTTGTAGAAATCTCTTCATTTCTTGGAATTAGAACGCCAAAAATCCACTTTTCTTGCCTTTCTGGAAAAAATATGTGATAGGGCTCTTAAACATATTTGTGTAACATTAACGATTAATAAAGAATTTTAAATTTGAATTTGAATTTGACTTTCGTCAATTGTACAGCTGTAGCTGGCCAATAGAATGTTTTTTTATTTTTTTTTATTCGATTTGATAAAATTAAATTATTGGCTTTTTATAATCAATCAGTCCGTTATAAAAAAAACATTCATTATCAATGTAATTCAATCATTCATTATTATATATAGCCATAAAAATTACTATTGCTTTATAAATGTTTCGCCGGACAATGCTCTCAGTCCCACCTGCATGTTGCCGGCGCAGAAGGGTTGCCAAAACGTACTATTGGATTGAGTAATCTAATACGCTATATACCAATAGTTTTAACTAATTGCAGTAGTTATTTTCTATTTATTTCTATTTCCAGATCGGCCAAGCATCAGACCTTAAGAAAGCATCGAATGCCATGGTGAGGAGACGAGCCAGGAGGACTGGCGATGGAACCCACAAGATTTGGGGATGGGGCGATATAGACCTCCCAGAACAGGACAGAAGAGAAACGATCAGAACATACAGAAGATAGATATTAAATCCTAACCCTGTTGCTGCTTACCTAATCATCTAATTACCGACATGGCTAATTGCAAATGTTTACAAAATTTAAGGAAAGTGAATTGTATTATTTAACTTTTTTTAAGTGTATAATGATACGTAATAGGAACCTAGATAATATTAGAATAAAGATAAGTGTCAATTTGAATGAGTAGATACTTTTATATTTAATTACAATTAAAGCTACTTCATTTGATATAAAATATCGCTTTTCATCTATTCATAAACATCGCGCGGATCAGAAAGTCCAAAGTTCGCAACGACTACAAATCTGCCCTCATAGAAAGAACAAACGTGTGTGGCCTTTTTATAAAAATTTAGTTGGTTCATATTTGTAATCATGAGGCAAATTTCTATGTATCTCTTTAGCAATTTATTCAAGATTAATTCATCAAATTGGTTTTTCTGTAAGGAAAATAACCGTTTGTATATTATAAATAGAATAGAAAACTAATTTACCGCGTGAAATATGTAGCACCCGACGTTTCGGTGACGCTGCAGCCGCCGTTGTCTAGGGTAGACTGAAGAGCTGTCAATCCGTTGTTTTGCAGGTAGGCCGCATACCGCTGCCGCCGCTGCGTAGGTTATAACGGTAATGGGGGGCCGGGCTCGGAGCGCGGGAATGTTGAAAATCCGTCTTGCACACAACACTTACTGTATCCTGTTTTACGTCTTTGCGTTCGGCGTTCGGAAGCGGGAACATTTTAAGAAGAGGGTTCCACGTAGAAAAGAGTTTGTAGCCGTCGTCTCTATTGAAGTTCGGGGTTCTTCTTATTTCAATGGCTTCCCGGATCATGCGAGGAAAGTAGAATTGTTCCTTGGATAGAACAATGGGATTTTGAAACTGTATCCAGTTGTTACTTCCGCTATCCAATATATGCTCGCATATCGCCGATTTTTCTCGCTGAACGTTTTTAACAGCTTTGATGTGTTCTGTCAGTCGCGTGGCTATGGGCCGTTTCGTTTGTCCAACGTAGGCTAGACCGCAGCTACATTCGACTTTATACACACCCGGGGTTTGCAGTGGTATTACATCCTTTACAGGCCTCAAAAATCGAGCTATATTTTGGGTCGGTTTGAAAATCGTTTTTATGTCGAATCTGTTTAGCATCTTACTTATTCGATCAGTCACGCCCTTGACGTATGGTAAGAATGCTCTTGATCTGCTCGGTTTCTGAGTTTCGTCTATATTAGATCGTGTGCGTGTCTCGTGATATTTTCCGTATCCATTTTTCCCACGGAGCAAGCTGCTCCGTGATTTTTCCTAAGGACATCGTTAACATGTTCCATCTCCTTCGGAAAATGGTCAGTGTCGCATAGATCGCGTGCTCGGTTCACGAGCGACGTTTGCACTGAACGTAGATGGTAGGGATGATGGTGTGAGCTTGCATGCAAATATCTGTCCGTATGTGTGGGCTTCCGATATACCGTATGTCTGAGAGTATTGTCACTTCTCCTCGTCACTTTGACATCCAAAAATGGTAAGGAGCCGTCCTTCTCTAATTCATAGGTGAATCTGATTTTTGGGTGTATGGAGTTTAGATAACCCAGGAATTCTTTCACCGTTTGAATGTTGCCTTTCAGGATGCAGAAGGTATCATCCACGTAGCGAAGCCAGAGAACGGGCTTGATTTTGGAGGTTTTTATGGCTAATTCCTCAAAATATTCCATCTATAGGTCACTAACTATCGTCGATACGGGGCATCCCATTGCTACTCCGTCGATTTGTTTGTAATAATCGCCACTCCATAGAAAGTAGCAGGATGTCAGGCAATGTGGAAGCATGTCGGCGTAGCTAATAGGGAGGTCCTCAGACCTTAGTTTATCTCTCACCACTGTAAGACACTCCGAAATGGGCAAATTCGTAAATAGAGATTCGACGTCAAAGCTCACCATTATTTCGTCTTCGGCCAGTTTTAAGCTTCTAATAATGCTTACGAAATGTCGCGAGCGACATGTCACTGTGGTAGCGAGAGATGACTTCTTCAATGCCACAATGAAACAAGATCCCTGCGCCAGAGGCCGACTTACTGCGACAGGATGTGGCTGTCTTTGTACGCAAGGCCAAGCTCCCACAGTCGAACACCACAGCCGCCCAGAGAAAAAGCTTAAAATCTCTGCGGGATAACAAGGACGTAGTTGTGTTGCGGGCCGATAAAGGCAACGCGACCGTGATACTTGATACTGTGGACTACGAGCGGAAAATTGGGACGCTCTTAGAAGACGCCAACACTTACGAGAAGGTGAATTACAATCCCACGAGCAGAATTACCAGGCAAACGAGAGTTTTAATCGATAAATCTGTCACTTCCCTCCCAGAAATAGCTTATCTCAATAAACCACGTAATGTACAGCCACCGAAATTATACGGCTTACCTAAAATCCATAAGGATAATGCCTCATTGAGACCGATTGTGAGCCAAATCGACAGCCCCACATATCCTCTGTCAAAACACTTGGCTGGTGTCCTCCAACCACTTACGGGCAAAACGACGTCTTACGTGAAAGACTCGCGACATTGCGTAAGCATTATTAGAAGCTTAAAACTGGCCAAAGACGAAATAATGGTGAGCTTTGACGTCGAATATCTATTTACGAATTTGCCCATTTCGGAGTGTCTTACAGTGGTGAGAGATAAATTAAGGTCTAAGGACCTCCCTATTAGCTACGCCGACATGCTTCAACATTGCCTGACATCCTGCTACTTTCTATGGAGTGGCGATTATTACAAACAAATCGACGGAGTAGCAATGGGATGCCCCGTATCGACGATAGTTAGTGACCTATATATGGAATATTTTGAGGAATTAGCCATAAAAACCTCCAAAATCAAGCCCGTTCTCTGGCTTCGCTACGTGGATGATACCTTCTGCATCCTGAAAGGCAACATTCAAACGGTGAAAGAATTCCTGGGTCATCTAAACTCCATACACCCAAAAATCAGATTCACCTATGAATTAGAGAAGGACGGCTCCTTACCATTTTTGGATGTCAAAGTGACGAGGAGAAGTGACAATACTCTCGGACATACGGTATATCGGAAGCCCACACATACGGACAGATATTTGCATGCAAGCTCACACCATCATCCCTACCATCTACGTTCAGTGAAAACGTCGCTCGTGAACCGAGCACGCGATCTATGCGACACTGAGCATTTTCCGAAGGAGGTGGAACATGTTAACGTGTCCTTAGGAAAAATGGATACGGAAAATATCACGCGACACGCACACGATCTAATACAGACGAAACTCAGAAACCGAGCAGATCAAGAGCATTCTTACCATACGTCAAGGGCGTGACAGATCGAATAAGTAAGATGCTAAACAGATTCGACATAAAAACAATCTTCAAACCGACCCAAAATATAGCTCGATTTTGAGGCCTGTAAAGGATGTAATACCACTGCAAACCCCGAGTGTGTATAAAGTCGAATGCAGCTGCGGTCTAGCCTACGTTGGACAAACGAAACGGCCCATAGCCACGCGACTGACAGAACACATCAAAGCTGTTAAAAACGTTCAGCGAGAAAAATCGGCGATCTGCGAGCGATTGGATAGCGGAAGTAACCACTGGATACAGTTTCAAAATCCCATTGTTCTATCCAAGGAACAATTCTACTTTCCTCGCATGTTCCGGGAAGCCATTGAAATAGGAAGAACCCCGAACTTCAATAGAGACGACGGCTACAAACTCTTTTCTACGTGGAACCCTCTTCTTAAAATGTTCCCGCCGCCGAACGCCGAACGCAAAGACGTAAAACAGGATACAGTGAGTGTTGTGTGCAAGACGGATTTTCAAAATTCCCGCTCTCCGAGCCCGGCCCCCCACCACCGTTATTATAACCTACGCAGCGGCGGCAGCGGTATGCGGCCTACCTGCAAAACAACGGATTGACAGCTCTTCAGTCTACCCTAGACAACGGCGGCTGCAACGTCACCGAAACGTCGGGTGATACAAATTTCACGAGGTAAATTCGTTTTCTATCCTATTTATAATGTCAAACAACCGCGATAGTCTTCGTTTGTATATTTTTTTGTAAATCATAGGAAGCATACAGGCTGTGATTTAATTGAGGGCATTTTTGTAGTGCGTGAATCAGTAAGACAACGTAAGCAATTTTTAATATGTTTTTTAGAAAAACAAAAAAGTTTTTTTGGTCAAATTTGTAAATTGTATCTATTAAAGAAAAGCTTCAGAAGCCTTAAGCGCGCTGAGACATCTAGCGCTAGGTAATATATATCGCAAATAAAAAGTATTAGCGATCTTTTACCTACCGCTATAGCGCATCGTGCTCATAGCTTTTTATACTATTAAAAAAAGTATACACTATTACTTCTTCGTACTAATTCACCCACTACAAGAAATGCCCTCAATTAAATCACATCCTCACATAAATCACATCATAAATCATATGGGCAAATACATGAACCACAAATATTTCATTTAAAAAACGTAATAAAAATATTTTTTAAAACAATAACATACAAATACGTTCACTTTCTGTAGCGGCAGTCGTATTTTTTAATCTTTTTAATATTAATATTATATATACTTGTGATAAGTGTTTTTTTAATATTGAGATCAATAAATTATTAGGCGCTCCAATGTAGACACGCGTATCTACTTTATTCAATTACTAGCTGGCCCATGCCCACTTCGTTGGGCGGTAAAACTTTTTGCTTGTGATGAAATTATGAGTGTGGTTTGGTTAGTACTGAGTGCTATGATTTATTTCCTGACTGCCAAAAGAAGGGTTATATTTTTACTGCATATGTATTTGCATGCCAATTTGACTATATTACCGTTATTTGTGAGTGTCTTCTTGTAAGTGTCTTATTTGTGAGTGTCTTATCTCTTTAACCATTTATGCAGTAAAAGTGAAATTATATGCAGTAAAAGGGAAAAGTCTTTTGTTTTAAACATTTCAGACGATAAATTTACTTATTTTGATATGAATTCATAATTGTTGATAATATGACCAGTAGACATGACCTAACGATTTAAATTATTTTTTAATATAAAAAACTTTCTTTTGTGACTTAAATATAAAATTTAGACATATGCTGCCGCTGATTTTTTTGTAGGCATTATCAAGCTCTATCAAGCACTTCTCTAGAACTTAATCATATATCTCTCATCGTTAAAGCAGCGTTAGTTAGAAACGTTTTCGTTCGACCGTTTTTTCTCCGAGTTACTTTGCAAATCTGACTACCACGAAAAAGTCTTTTCATTTTTCGAAATAATATATAGCCTATGACACTCACAGATAACGTGGCTTTCTATTGGTTAAAGAATTTTCAAAATCGGTTTAGTAGATACAGAGATTACTTCCAACAACGTCACAAACTTTACCTCTTTATAATATTAGTATAGATTAATAAACTCATCCCAACTTCTATCTTATTTTGTTC
Source organism: Micropterix aruncella (assembly GCA_944548615.1). Lineage (NCBI taxonomy): Eukaryota > Metazoa > Arthropoda > Insecta > Lepidoptera > Micropterigidae > Micropterix > Micropterix aruncella. Next base: position 31,363,822 of record OX155958.1, read on the forward strand.
AAGTATGTCCACAATGACAAGGATTATTCGTATATTCGCTCCTGTTCGCTTTTCATCCGTGGGATTTGTTTAAGCGAGTTCAGCATTCGGTCGGCATTCAGAGGACTTTAAATGAGCAAGTTGCGAATGCCACTCGACTCGCCCCCGGCCATTTTACGTATTCAAAGCGAGTACATACTAGCGAAGTAATAATGCACCCAAGCAAAGCAAGCAGTCAACCGTTTTACGTTAAAACGTACAAATATACAGTTCTAATACTTGGTTGCCTTTAGGTTTACCATTTGGAAAGCATCTTTACTGAGTCGTATGCATTACGTCCAATATATATGAAGTAATAAATTTTGAAATTCTGCTTGGAGGCTACCGAATGGGTGCTGCCCTGTGAGTTGGGCCGACCCTATACACATGGGTCATAATGGCCTAACTGGACTAGGCGCATTAGCTCCCGAACGCGTGAGCAATGCTGACGCGTTCGGGAGCTAATGGGTCCACCGGATAAATACCGGATGGGTGATAACTCACAGGTCAGCACCTATCCGGTAGTCTCAAAGCAGAAGTGCGAGCCCGGGTAGGACTCGGTGCCTGCGGGTCAGTTCCCATTGGAATCGTCCTTCGGGCGGTGTGCGATGTTTCTGCTAGGGGAATTCCTGTCGCGTCTAGGAAAAATCCTCCCCACAGACAGAAAGGGACTACACGATCGGAGCCGAATAAATCCGAACGACCGAACGTCAAGCGACGGTCAGTATTAAGAACTTCGTGAGTGCCACCGCGTTTTAATCCCTCAAATGAATGGCGATTAGCTCGGGTTGCCTACGGCAAAATGTATATAAATTTATATTTACATTTACATTTACATTTACATAGAGCGGGGTTTACTATAGAGCTATAGCATTACTATAGAGCGGATTACTATAAAGCGGCGCACATTTACATTTATATTTATATAAATTTATATACATTTTGTATACATTTTGCCAAGGCATCCCTTAAGGGACGCCTCACATTTGAGGGGTTAAAGCCGAAACGCAAAAACTATATATAAAAAAAACTACTAGAAAGGTTTACTTACCGAAAGATATTATAAAAAAATCAAAGCCAAGCGGTTAGTTTCTACAAATAAAGCACGAAAAATGGCCAATAAATCCTTGTAATGTTAAAGTTATATTGCAGAAATAGGGCTGTCCTGATCATACACACAGAGCAGAAGTCTAAATAAAAAAGGTTTCAAGTTACGTAAGCGGCGTACAATTTTTACGACGTCTCATTACAATCCGGCGCCGGTTAACTCTCTAAGAAATTCGAGGGTCTTTGGTAAAGTTTCGTGTATATCAAAGTGCCTGGAATCTCTCTGAAATGAAATATTGCACGGAATATCGAGTCGTGACAGGTCAATCCAACATGAAAAAAATAAGCGTCATTTACCTGATATAAGATATACTTTGCAGTACATAATTCCCTTTTATGCGTGCCCCGAACAACACTGGCAAAAGTACAGAAGAGCTGCTTATACCTTAGCATTAAATTCTACAATTTACTTCCTAGCACTATCAAACAACTGGAGGACAAACAATTTAAAAAAAACATTAAGGAGATGCTGATAGGCCACCCTTTCTATAATCTGACCGAATTCGAGGGCCATGACTTTGCAAATATTGTACCAATTTGAATGATAATTATTTATGTACTTTTAGTATTTTAATGAATAATTTAGCTTTAGTTTGATTATTTAACAATTTACTTACTACTTTGGATGTTACTATGTACAGTTTTTAGTACGAATATATTCGATTTATTGACTATTTCAATTGTTAGGCTTCTGCTTTGATTATAATTATTCAACTTTCTAACTGACTATTTTAATTATTGCGTGTTTAGTAGGTAGCTATTAGAATTATTGACTATTTATTAAATAAGCATTTAATTTGTTTTGTAATACGATTCTACGAAGAATAACTTTTAGTAGGTTCCAAAGATTATTAGATACCATATATATTTTTTAATAATATGTGTGTGTTAAGTAAAGATTAAAGTAGTAATGAGACTTACTACTTAAAACACAAGTATTTTGACACGTCTGAAAGCGGGTTTTAGCCGCCAATTGGACACGACGTAAATGTAATGTAAATGTAATGTAATGTAATAAATATTTGTCTGTAATTATCGTTTTTTTTAATTGATTTCAGCGTTTCGGCGACGCTCTTTAAAATATTTTCTTCTATTGACAATGTTCCCCGCTATGAAATTTTATATTTATATTGTTACATTAAAACTATCATATCATATTATGTTTGTGTCACTTTCATATGTTTTAATGTTAATTTTATATGTAACAATAAAAAACTGACATACTTACTCATATCTGTTTGTGAAAAAAATCAATATATATCCTTCTAGCCGCGTGTTCGGCCATAGCTACTGCATTGTAGATTCTAGTGACTTCTTTAGTCTTCTCAGAGTCCATTGTTCAGAAGCAGTCAAGTGCGCAGGCTATATTATATATAGTGCACAGGTGGGCGCGCGACCACGGGTGCACTTTCTCTTCCTCCCTCTTCTGAACCCGATGAAACGGAGACCGTTACGACCAGAGAAAAGTTTGGATGCAGATAAAATAAAATAAATTAATTAATCGCCAACACAGCAATGGCTGTCATTGTTAAATTTGTACTCAATATTGCAGAGCTATTTTTTTCGGATTTAGTTCGTTTTTCGACACTGTCATTTATGAAATTGGTAGTTATGGCTTGTGGCGATGTTTAAGGTTTTTCTGGAGCTATTGTAAAGATGACCGGTGACTTATTGGTAGTTGTTGTAGTAGGCGGTGATGTAGAAGATGCATTATTGGATTTATCCTGGTTTTCTGATGATCTCGTGTTGTTGCTCATGGGGCTGTGTTGAATACAGCATACAGTCTCTTGTTCCGACATTATACAAAATTATGATAGTTTCCCTTTTGGCAAATCCCCGCCAGTTTTTGGGCAATTTTCGGCGGTAGACATACTCCTAAAACGCCATTTATTTCACATGACTCTTCACGACAGTGTATATTCCAGGTCCCTTGGCACTTCCGCAAGGGCTCTTTCCAATACTGGTAACGGCGATTATGTTGAAGAGGCATTGGTTGTCAGTTATCGTCACTTGCAGAGGTCCACCACTATCGCCTCCATAAGAGTCTCGTCCTCCTTCTAAGCTTCCAGCGCACATGTTATTGTGAAAAATTTATAACACAACTATAAAATGTATTTTTAGGTTATGAATGGTTCTTTGAAAATATACATTGTTATTAGGACAGAAAATCAGGGGAATAATCCTGAAAAACTGACAACCTATACACATAATATGCAAAATGAAAAATAGTGATTTTTGTTACAATATCAATACATCTCGATCACTATCTCTCGATGTCACCTAAAATCTCTTGATGTAGCATGTATGTCGTTTGCATATTTACAGTGTACTCATAGATGACAACAAAGTAAAAGATGTGTGAGAGTTGCCACCCTTCACTAGACTCCAATTGATTGTGAGCGAAGGGTGGTTCTCATCGGTAAGTTTTCTCCGTTATTGAAAGTCGTCGTAGTTGAAGTTGAAGTATTTAATCAGAAGGTATGTAGTAGGTTGCCAGTTCGTAACGCCTTGTTTGATATTTCGCCGGTGTGTAGGTAGTGTGGGCGAGGTGATGTCGTAGTTGTGTGTCCGAAGTTTGAAGCGCCGCGATAGATTCGAAGGTAATGATGATCGCGTATACTATGCGTAGTTTGGTTGACTCGAAGGCAGTGAAGAGCGCGAGTACTTGCAGGTGAGCGGTTACTGTCTGCCAGGGAATGATAAAATATGTGTCGAATGTACTGCTTTTTATATGGTGTTTAATGGTGCAATAGTTATGAGTGGGGTGAGAAATAAGTGTGTCAATTCGTATCGATCAGAAGAATTTAGTTGGAAATCAATTGCAGGTGCCTCGTGTATATTCGAGCGTGTTTGCGATTTCGACTCTATAGAAATTACTTTTTTGTTGTGGGTATGTTGGACCGAGTCTCCAACAGATGGAATAGCCAGCCAGCAGTTACGGAATACCCACCTGTATACAGTGAATGCTCGTAAATGCTGATATTTAACGGACAAAGTAAGCCGGACTGCCTGATTTAATCGCTTAAGTAGGTGAAACAGCCGGGATTAAATGCTCCAGGAGTGAGAATTAAAAGAGGTTCCTATAATCCGCTTCAAAAGTATTTTAGTATAAGCCGCTAATGCGCCGCTTTTAGGATCAGAGGCTTTTCATGATGGAAAAAGACGACATCTCAGAACCGACTGAAATAGGGCGAGAGTTAAAAAGGAAAGTATTAAATACTGAATGAAGTTGCAGGTAACGACATACTGTAAGCATTTATAAAAAGTTAAACTTTCTATATGTCATGTCGGGAGCTAACGGGAGCTAACGGGCCCATGATGGGTTGGCCACGAAGACCCATGTGTTCAGGGTCGGTCATACTCACGGGTCAACACCCGTCCGACGGCCTCCACGCACGGGGTGCGAACCTGGGTAGGACTCTGGCCCTGGTCAGTTTCCCCTGGGAATCAAACCTCTGGCGCTCCTGGACGGTCTGAGCACCGAGCGGCGCCAAGCCAATCGATTGTGCTCTCCGACTAACATCTTCTTGCGGTGTCGACTACAACGGGCGAGCCCGTCACCACAGGACGTTTTAACGATTAGTCGTTCTGTCGCCCTGCAGTGAACGTAGAAGACTTTGGACAGTACAATTCTACGTCCAGCTACGTCACAACCCGTGAGAGTCCAACGCCTTACCGCGAGTTGGCCAGGAATAAACCCGGCGGGATCGAGATACTCGCGCCCTCACTTCCAATTGTGACCAGATTTCTCCGGTCTCTCGATTGGTTCCGAGTTCGAGGTCGCTTGCGCGGTCCTCTCCCTTATGAAGCGGTGAAACGCAGTGCACCGAATCTATCGCGGACCAAGGCGTCCTTTGCCCGCCTCTTACCCGGGATCGGATGGCCAATGGTCAATTCAAGAGCAGTCGCCATAAGGTACGCAACCACCCCCGCTCTATAGGAAACAATACAGTTCCCAGACTCCCCCGACTGTTAGTCGGAGAGCACAATCGAATGGCTTGCGCCGCACGGTGTGCAGACCGTCCAGGGGCGCCAGAGGTTTGATTCCCAGGGGAGACTGGTTGACCCAGTGTCCTACCCAGGATTCGCACCCCATGCGGGGAGGCCGTCGGATGGGTGTTGACCCGTGAGTGTGACCGACCCTGAACACATGGGTCATCGTGGCCACCTCATCATGGGCCCGTTAGCCCGTTAGCTCTCCGACTAACAGTCGGTGGAGTCTGTAAGCTGTATTGTTTCCTATAGAGCGGGGGTGGCTGCGTACCTTACGGCGACTGCTCTTGAAATGACCATCGGCCATCCGATCCTGGGTGAAAGCCGGGCAAAGGACGCCATGGTCCGCGATAGATTCGGTATTCACCGTTTCACCGCTTCGTAAGGGAGAGGACCGCGCAAGCGACCTCGAACTCGGAACCAATCGAGAGACTGGAGAAATCTGGTCACAATTGGTAGTAAGGGCGCGAGTGTCGCCCGCCAGGTAGCATTTCTGGCTATCACGCGGTAAGGCATTGGTCTCTTACGGGTTGTGGCGTAGCTAGACGTAGTCAGGAAATAAATCATAGCACTCAGTACTAACCGAACCACACTCATAATTTCATCACAGGTAAAAAGTTTTACCGCCCAACACTTCGATCATGTAACCTGAACTTTTAATGTTGTGATATATTTAATTTATCCCCAAATACTTGCTTTGAAGAAATTAGAAATACGATTAACAGCCTTCGGGATTGATTAGTATTTCTTGGTCCGTTACTTAATGTACCCAGTGGTAACGGTTACTACATATTAACTATTTTATTTATTTTTTATTTTATTTTATTTATTAATTTACAATAACTTTATAATTATGTCATATACACACCATTAACATACTATGGTTGAGTTGGGAGAGATTGAGCACATCCTATGGTGAAAATGTCTATCCGCATTCCTAACTAGGTCAGAGACCCGTATCTAGGGATGCTGCTTTTTGTTTAAAGGTATCGACATTGATTTTATAAAATCAATGGTATCGATGAGCTGACTCTTTTGATGTTATGAACTTACGTTGCATTGCATAATACATAAGAATATATACATATATACATACACATACATACACACATACATAAATATATATGTACATACCTACACCTATACATACATAAGCAAATAATACACGAGATTTGATATTAGTTAGTAATACATAATTTAATAAAACAACTTAAATTATTAATAAACTATAACAATGCTTTGCAGTATTTAGCGGGTGGGGAGGTGTTAATCTAGCCAGTATGTTATTTTCTATAAAAAATCAAGAATATTAACATTGTAAATATATTATGATGTATAATATATCTATTTATAATAACTATACCGTTTACATTTTATTATTATCTTACCGAATTATTTATATTATGTTATTATTTATGTACGTGTATGTATGTTTATATGTATGTATGTTTTATATCATAATATATCTTAAATACATATATAAAACTTATAATGTGGCTTCCCTATCCCTTTCCCTTTACTTAAAACTGTATTTTTTCCATAACTCCTTGCCCTGGAATAAAATACTTAGTTTAACTATGAAAACTTTTAATTGGCTTTAGATTCGTATAAAATGTGTTAGAATTGAGTAAAAATCGCTTTAAGTTTTCCGAATAATAAATAAATTTTTTTTTTCTTTAAAGAGTCTTTCTAATTTCAGAACAGACCCTGTATAGTGCCTGTATACCAGTCCAAGGACTTCTGTTACACTGCTGGCCGTTCATCAGTCCTTGTGTAGTCATGCTGTTCCTAGATTGTTAGAGCTTAGTGGTACGGTATGCTCGTCATCCTCCAGGATGTACGTTATGGCAGCGTTCCCGTCTTCAAAGGATGTCGCAGCGTCAGGGAGAACATTAAAGAGGCCGTAAACCTGGCGGCATAGTTCGTCGTTAAAGCTTAAGTTAGCGCTAAAGTCGGCATCAAAATCGGACACGAAGTTTATTTTAATTTCGCAAACACTCGCAGTAACGACCGCCCATTAAGCGGGAACTTCGCCAGACGCGTCTTCCCTGCTTCAACGGGGGCTCCTGGGGGGAAGGGGGGGGGGGGGGCCTTTAAGGTGGTAGGAGGGAGGGAGGGGAAATATACCCCTGATGCAGTTGCGGCTACCTTATCAAGGAAAAAAATATCAGAGTCTCTGAATGTTGATATTCGGCAGTTCGCAAAACAAGGTTTTTTTCCAGAGAACTATAGTGCATCATCGACGGATTTCTAGAGAATTGTTTAAGTCGTAGTTGTTTATCAGTAGAAAAAAATATATGTAGTACCTACATATATTTTTATGCTTGGCCTCATCGTTTATGTCTGTCTCTCTCGCTCTTTCACATATATTTAACGCTTGAAATATATTCTTTCTTTATCATGGTCCAGCCGGCTTGGTCGACCTATAAATAGGTCGTAATAAGGCATTTTCAAATGCTTGAAGAATAGAATAAAGCGGACGTGTTCCGAATAAACGGCAGCCTCAGATGGCACGTAGCATCTTGGCTATTGTTAGTTTCCGTATTGTTCAGAATGGAATTCACGAGAAATTGCGATTATGGCATTCAAAATGATTCTTCCCAGTGCGTTTAATTCTGGCACGTTTTACATTGCCTCAGTTGAATTCAATTTGAAAACTTCTTGTTGCATAAATCATCCAAATGCGGACTTATGACCACGTGGCGAAATCTAACAGTCAACCAATATATACGATTGAGAGAACTGTTGGAAGCCAGCTAATAGGGATTTAGTTAATATTCTTACGAAAATAATAAAAATGTAACAAAATTTTGAAGTTTGGTGGCATTTCTTGAGCCTTGAAAAGATCAGGCGCCTTGCAAAGAACCCTGCCACAGGGCGCGTAGCCCTACTTCGCCAAATACAGGATGCCGGGTCAATGAGCCCGGCTCACACGAAGCCCCGCTAAAGGGCAATTGCCCAGCGGTTGATGTCACGGGCCTATAAAAGGCTCCTCTACTGAGTCACGAATGCAAAACGATTTTGTTTCAAATTTTGTTAAAAGTTTGTCGCTTTGCATCAAAGCCAAAGAAAGACATTTTAAGGACTTATCAACCTGTTTACTCTTATATTGCAAGCTATATCCCAATTTAGTAAAATTATTCCCAAAAATGTTAGAGGAAGGCCAAGAAAGTATAATTATTGGGTCGAGTATTACCTTTTCAATAACCCTTTGGGTTTAAAAAGTTCTACCACTTCTAATGTTTGAAGAAAACTGATCGAGGCAACAGAGAAAGAGTGAGGGACTTCAGAAAAAAAGACTGAAGACGATATTGAAGTATATTCTATACCGTTCGGTTTAATCAAGGAGTAATTCATTAACAGCAAGATAACCTACATCCGCGTACTCTAAGATTGGCAATAGAAGAATTTTTGCTCGCAGAAACCGTCGCAGCCGACGAAGGATATGAAAGCCAATAAAGATGCGTTTGCTGATTTCTTCGATTTGTTCCTGCCATGAAAGTGTATGGTCATAATAAATACAAACGGAGCTGCCATGGAATTCACCGACCGGAGTCGGGCCCATCATAATACTATTTTTTGTCGCAACGTGAGAGCAACTTCACTTCACTGTAGTTAGTTGGTTGGTATTATTGCAGTATAGGAACCTCTTCTAGATTGTTGATTTTTTAACGTCACCAATAATAAAATAAATACAAACGGAGCTGCCATGGAATTCACCGACCGGAGTCGGGCCCATCATAATACAATTTTTTTTTACACTTCTGGGGGGTGAGCAGTGGATTCCGGACTTACGAACCGGCTGTGGTAGGTTTAGGACAGCTGTCTTGCCACATGTGAGCGTTCACCTTGCCACCCATTCACTCCCCCTTCGAAGCCATAGAATTTGAGATGCGCAAATCGCAGTTTTAGATAATTTTTCTAAGAAAGAGTTGATTATTTTTCTGGAAAGGCCAAGATCTTTAAAGAGGTGAAATAGAGATTTAGCTGGCAGGCCACGAGCGCCAACTTCCACCGCGTGAAGGTGAACAGTGAAGCCGTTCCGGGTTACGGCATTTGCAAGATCATGGTATTTATTTAATTTGTACTCGTGGTCTTTTGGGATATTTGATTCCCATGGAACAGTTAATTCTACAATAAGAGCCACCTTCCGAGATAGAGAGTAAAGAGTTATATCTGGACGGAGGGCTGTGCATCCGAGACTTTCAGGGAATTTATACTGCTTAGAGACCGAATCAACCTCCAGAATCCAATCTGTAGCTTTCTCGATTATCGAGAAAGGTTTTGTAGTTAAATGTTTTTTGCCTTTAGAGCCATCCCGCACAAACTGTATTGGGGGTTTGGAGGATACTGTCAAACCCTTGTTGGCACGAGCCACTGAGAGACTAATTACCTCGCGAATAACAGCGAGAACTTTGTCATGGCGGTAAGTGTACCGTCCTTGATCTAAGGCCACCTTGCAGCCAGCTAGAATGTGTCTAGCTGTGCAAGGGGTATTGCTACAGAGGGGACAAGAACTATCCTCGGCAAAGCTCCAACGAGGGAGGTTACTGGGGTCTGGAAGTGTATGCTGAAAGGCATTCAAATAAAATTTCAGCATCTCTGGCGTCCAGTCATAGAGCATTACCTTCCAGTGCATTGGAGGCGGAATGCAAAAGTCCCCAATTGTTGTCCAATCATTCTGGCATTGAAGGCCAATAGCATGAGCCATACTCTTGCTGTCGTAATCTCCCCGCAAAAGAGACTTCTTCAAGTATGATTAATCTGAGGAATTTTACGAATCTTGAATACCCGACGACAATCTTGTTGATATGAACCTAAGGTACAGAAGAGAGTTTTGTCGTGGACAAAAACTTCTAATCAATCATAGTTGACTATTTGGAGATGTGTTTCGAATTGGAGTTCATTGAGGTGATAGGTTCAAGTGAGACTCCATAATTGAATGTATGATACCTAATGTTACAACATCGAACCATTCAATGTCTCATTGGAGATACTGAGAACAAGCATCACAATACTTTGCAATAATCACTTTTGTTATATATTAACTTACCTACATAAACACTTATTAACTCTAATCCTGACGGTATGGCCGTAAGATATTGCCACTTGGCAATAGGCACAGTAAATATATAGCTAAAGCATTATGGACGTACGTACAAACGTTCAAAACGAACGCACTCACACAGACGCACGGCTCTACAATAATCTAAGCGGTTGTCGCAATGTTGTCAGTCGCGAGTGCCGCGTCGAGACGAGATGTTACGCTTTGCGTTTATCTCGCCTCGAGGCTAGTGCGTTGTGGCTCATAGCAACCTAACATAACCGAACCTACCCAAAACAACACAAATCCGACATGAATAATATATTTATCAAGTGATGATGGTAAATCTAAAGATTTACTAGTGAAACCTAAGATTTACCGCTATTCGGGCTTTTATAGTAACATATGTACATATGTATGCCCTGGTTAATTTGATGTGCAACCAGTATTTTTAACACGCTTTTATTAGGTAGACCTGTATGTAACTATTTATTTATTTATTTATTTATTTGTATCAAACATAATTATAAAAAACATAAAAAAGGTCATACCAAGTAATGGTGCGAAGAAACAACGGCCCACATTCTCATGACCATGCTCAGCGCATACCCAACTAGGCCAAATATAGCCTGTATCTGAGCATACGACTTATTTTTTGACTTAGGTGGAGAAGCCTAACTGACGTCGGTACTCATATAAGTAGATACATATACACATACACACATACATATACATACATACACAAATATAAAAATATAACGATCTAAATATATTATATTATTATTCTTTTGCATTATATTACAATATAGTACATTTTGTTTAATATCTTATATCATATTATATAGTATAATACACATACATATATATTTTAAAGATATGACTTGCAGAAGTTCTTTCTCTGTCCTTGAACGACCTATGTCGTCAAGAAGCCATTTTTTATTATTTTTTTTGAATAAAATGGTATTTTCTATTTCCTTTATTTTGTCATCAAGACGGTTGAATATTTTAGGTGCTATATAGTTGAATTGTATTTGGGCAAATGAAGAATAACTCGGGGAACGGCATAATTCAGACCTGCAGATGTTCTTGTAGTTCGGTGTTGCTGGCTTCGTAGTCGTTTATCTGAGGTTCGATGGAAGAACATGAGCGACTGTTTCACAAACAGCTGGCGTATATCTAACACATTACTTTCTTTGAATAGAATGTTGGAGTCATATCGTGGGGGCCTTCTATTGATTACCCTCAACAAAAGCTTTAGGGCTTTCACTAGAGGATCCAAGACAGATTTTGCACATGCTCCCCAAGCTATTATTCCGTGTACCCATAAACCCTGACACAGGGCCATATAAACCATATTTAGGGAGTTCTTAGAAAGGACGTTGCGTAATTCTCTAAAGACGAAAACTAGTTTCCGAGACCTCGAAGAGAGTTGTATTAATTGGTTTTCCCAGATCAATTTAGAGTCTATTAGGACACCCAGATACTTGACTTCAGTTTTTTCTTGGATATGGTAACAAGCGCAGGATGGTTGTCTATTACAGTGGTAAGAGTGGATTGTCAATGATGGAGGAGGTGTGATGACTACAGGACGTAATCCAAACACAATGAAATTGCTTTTTGAGGCATTTAGGGTTAGGACATGTCTATCAAGCCATGCTTTCACACTGTCCAGACTATTTTGTGCCTTTACTAGTACCTCAGCCCATGTTTCCGCTTCAACGAGGATAACCGTGTCATCAGTAAAGGAGACAATTCTTGCATTATCGCCAAGAGGCAATTCACACGTCATTGACGTACATCAGAAAGAGAATAGGGCCAAGTACGCTGCCTTGAGGCACACCAAAGGATATTTCGGCACTGTCACTTTCTTTGCCGTCAATCACTAAAATCTGTGACCTGTCCTTCAAATAACTTTCTATCCATTTATTCGAGTATCCCTGTATACCATATCCAAAGAGCTTTTTTTAAAGTATCGCATGTGAAACAGTATCAAATGCTTTAGACAGATCGAGGAAAATTGCCATGGCTTTTTTCCCTTGGTCAATACTCTTAGCTACGGATTGAGTAACGAAATTAATGGCATCATTTGTCCCTCGACCTTGTCTAAAGCCGTATTGATGATCAGAGAAAAGTCCCTCTGAGTCAAAGAATTTAACAAGTCGTGACTTAGCAATTTTTTCAATGATTTTTGAAAACACGCTAAGCAAGGAGACAGGCCGATAGTTGCTAATTTCATCACTACTACCAGACTTAAAGATTGGTATAACTTTTGCCCTCTTAAAGCATTGGGGAAAAACTCCAGTTTTAAAACTTAGATTAATTATGTGAACGATAGGCTCTGCAATCCAGTCCTCCGCATATTTCAGCAGGTCACTAGGAATTTCATCACAGCCGGGGGCACATTTTTTTAAGTTACTAATTGTTTTCCTAACCTCGCTTGCATCAGTAGGAGTGAAGTGGAATAATAATGTACTTTTTTTTCTCGCTATTTAATGAGCTCGATAACATATCCTCCGTCGAATCAATAACCCGGAGTATATGCTTTGCCAGTTTTTCTCCTACAGTAGCAAAATACTGATTTATAAAGTTTAATGTGACTTGCGGATACTGATCGACATTTGTGATTTCTTGACCGATTTTAACAGCCTTAATTTTTGCATTTTTTTTTTCCGAAAGCTATGTTTTTTATTATTTCCCATGTCTTTTTTTTGTCTCCATTGACTTCATTAAGCAAGTTTTTGTAGTAGTCATATTTAGTTTGTTTTATGAGCCTTTTGCACGTATTGCGATAGGTTTTATAATAGGCGAGTAGCTGTAAATCATTAGGATTTTTTTTCACGCTTTTGTGGATTTTGTCGCGTTTTCTTAGACTTGATAAAAGACCGTCTGATATCCATGGTTTGATTTTTAATTTTGCTCTACTAATTTTAATATTTTTTTCCTTGGAAGCATTTTTAATGGCGCAAGTGACTTTATTTAGGAAGTATTCCGCTGCCAGGTTAGTGTCGGATGTTGAAAGAATGTGACTCCAATCAGTAGTTTTAATTATATCCGTAAATAAATCTTTGTCGATGATTGTCTTTGTGGTGTTTCGACTGCATGGTTTCGATTTGGTCTTTGAAATACAAATACCTATTGCAAAATGATCCGTAATACAAGCCTCATATACAAAAGATTTAATTGGCAGTTTAGCCTCGATCATGAAATGATCGATGCAGCTTGCATAATTGTCAGCAATTCTGGTTGGCTTCTCTATGGCTGCATTTAGACCATGGTGAGCTAGCATATTCAGGTAGGCATCCACCTGACGATGTTTCTCATTAATGATATTAATATTTAGGTCACCTGTTAAAATTAAATTAGGCACTGTAGAATAATTACACAATAGCTTATCCAGGGACTCCAAAAAAGGCGTTATATTTGACTTGCTAGGAGATCTGTATATTGCTAGAATATTAATATTATTTTTACCTTCCAGCGATAAGGAGAGACAGTTGGCATCATCTACACGTTTTTCCGTAACTATAACTATGTAATGGAATCTAAGGTAACTAATTTAACCATCTTCCAAGGATCGTACTGTCATGAAAATTGGCAGCTGTATGTAGTTCTGATGACAATACAATAATATGGTACTGTCGAACTGATCTGATAATGGAGTCGGAAGATATGAGCTGGAACTTCATGATGGAACATCGTATCATAGCTGTGTTTGGACTTGTTAGAAAAGTTTTCGAATGAACTTTGACCACGATTAGGTTTCAAGGTCTGATGATGAAGCCGGAAGATAGGCACTGGCATTCCATGATGGAATATCGTATCATAGCCGTGTGTATATGAATATCACAGCCCAAAAGCGTGTTTTTAGTGTTTTTTTAAACTATTAATTATTGATAAATAAAATTATTTAATTGATAAGCATAAATTGATGAGTGATAAGTTTTTGATGCACAATTAAAAATAAGTCAATTTATAATAACGAACAATAAAGCCCTCTTAAAATGTTGATGTTTTTACTTATTTTTTTTATGAACTAGTTAATTCATTCGATTAATTGATCGTTATATAAGCCAAAAAAATGTTATAAATAATATTTAAAAATAAATTTTCATTTCGACAAAAAATAAAGAGTGACAACCCTAGTGCCCCAATGGAGAGTAGGTATTTATTTTAACAAATGGATACGTCCCGTTTCGACCGGGATTGTCTTGGTCTCGGACATTGATCCTGGCGTTCCGGCCGGTTTGATATTTTGTCCCGGTTGGTTGTTCCGACTGCTTTGTTACTAACTTACATATTTAATTTTAATAATAAAACCATCATTGATAACACCTAAATTAGTTTTTCTTTGTCTTAGCTATTTTTTTTAAAATAATGAAAAAATCAACCTCCCTCCTGTTAGCGACAAGCTGTCCCGGTCTAGACCTTTATGATTATGGTAAGTCTACAATAGGCCCACATATTTTGTGTGAAATATTTTCTTTCTAACAAACCAACTCTAATAGTAGGTCAATACGAAGAGTAGTAAAAAATAATTCAAGATTTTACATTTTCTTTAATAAACACACTTGCTTCTGTAATTTCTATATCTTCCGTATTGTCTGTATTGCTTCTTTTGTAATTTGAAATATCATTCCACCATTGTTCTTCGGCATCGCCCCAGATAAGGTATACTATTAACGTTGAGGTCTGCACAGTGAAGGTGATCCAGAATACTGACCGCCATTCGCCCAGTGTGTGATTCGGCGTTAAAACGCCGACTACGTACGGCGCAATTACGCCGGTTAGGGCTCCAACTCCGTTGACAACCGCAATGATACTGCCGGCGTAGTTAGGCGTTAGATCGATCGAATTGATCTTTGCTATCGGGGAGTAAGCGCCTTTGAAGCTCATGGCGACCGTGAATAAAATAACGACGGTTGTGGTGTTATAGCCAGCGTAAGTCGCTGATATCATGCACAAACCTGGTACTATTCCCGCGATAGCCGTGGCGGTTTTTCTGGCTTGTAGTGTAGTGAGTTTTTTCATGGTTACGAGCTTGTCGAAGAGGAATCCGAACGCTATTATCGTTACAAACATACATATGAACGGGAGCGCTGATGATATCGCCGTTTCGTGTATGTTGAATTGTAGGACGTCTGTCATGTATTTGGGAAGATCGGTAGCAATCGTGAAATATGCGTAATCATTGCCCATTTGAATAATTATTAGAGACAAAACCGGTGCTGATGTTAAAACAGGCTGCCACGGCACTATAGGTAGGTTGATATCGCGCTGACCGCCGTTAGTCTCTCTCAAATACGAGCGCTCTGCTTCGGATATAAACGGGTGACTATTCGGATTATTATAACAAATAACTATAAATAACAAGAACCATGACGCTGCAATCGATCCGAATATGTAAAACGGCAAAGGCCACTCGCTCGGTTCACTCATTATCAATCCGGAAGTGAGTAAACCTACTACGTTACCGATTTGGACTCCAGAGAAAACCATAGCGCCAAATCTGTTCTTAACGGAAGGTGGCATCCACTGAGCCATAAGAGTATTAATAGCGGGTATAGTCACGCCAGACCCTAGCCCTTCAATCACTCTAAGCGCCACGAGGGCACACCACCCCCAAAGCTGCACAAACACAGGCGTCACAACAGTGCACAAAGCCATGATCAACACTCCACACCCCAGCGTATACTTCCCACCGAAACGATCAGCGATCAACCCACCAGGCACGTGTATTACGAAGTATCCATAGAAAAAAGAAGACAGAACGAAACCCTGCGTCCTTTCATCCCAGTCGAATTCTTTCGCCATTTCTGTAATCGTTATGCTCAAACATGAGCGCATCATAAATGCAGTGAGATTCGCGAGGAAACACATCACAGCCAACACCCATCTCTGTCCCAAACACCATTCCATGTCACAGTATATCCTTCGAAACGTCTTTACAATCGGACTAATTCACCACGCACGTCTGAACACGAATACGCACACATCCTTGATGAAAGATAAAAAAATAAATTAGTTTCACATCTTTATGCAAACCAGTCTAGCTGGCAGTTATAAAACAGCCGAAGAAATTTCTAAAGCGCCCTATACACCGCCCTATTGATGACCAGAGTTTTGTTTTTGGAAAAATATCTCAATTGAATTAGTACAGATGTATACCTACAGCTGAGAAGATAATTTACATGGTTGTGATTGCGACGTAGAGAAACTTTTTATTGCGACACAATCGATTTGAAATCATCAATCTGGAAATATATCCCTAGATAGGGCAATAGATCATGACAATGTAATCAAATCTTTTGTCAAATAGCGTTCAATGCAGCGAGCTTACAAAGGCCTTGCGGCCGCCTGCTTCTCTCGTGCTTCTCTCCCTGGTAGACGCATAGCGGCTACTGACGCGAGCAAGTGGTATGTCGTTTTCGATCTATCGGCTAGTGATGTGTATCGACCTGAAGTGCCTTACTCGATAAATGTCGATTTATTCCTACAAAAACTTGAGTTCAATTCATTTGTCGTTCCAAAATATTAAAAAATGACGTATCTTATATTTACGCGAACGGTTTTCGATTAAAAATAAATTCATAATATTATCTATTTTGGAAATATTTGATTATACCGATAATCATTTACATGTTTATGTTTAATGAGCTTCTTTTTAGGCCTAGATACTCTTTTGCTGGCTGAAGGCTTTCTAATTTGAACAGGGAAAGTAACGATTTGAGATATTTGAGAACACGGAAAGTTACGAAAGCTTTATAAACTCCATTTTCAGTACACAAATTAGTAATACATGGCTCCTAAGTGATATCTTCTTTCGAATTCCCGATAGGACAATTTTCAGAAGAGGTTTTAGAAGCACGACATAAATAAGTACGAAAACAATCAAGAGTCACCAAGAACAAAAACCAATCAAGACTTGATGTCGGTAATGTTGATGACTAATGATCCGTTTATTTTGAGAGTAAATAAATATACTACCAGAAAAACACGCGATTTAAATGACATTCTAGAGTATTTAATAGAAACGTCATTAAATGAAAATTATGACGTTAGTTTACGAATGTTACGAACGTTAACTTACGAATGAATGACGTTAGTGATTCATCATTTAGCGATGAAAATTTGACATTAAATCGGATTCATTAGTAGTAAGTTTAATCATTAAATTATACAAGTATATGGTTGAAAGAGACGCAATAAATAAGCAAGACAGAGATAAATACTCAATTTAAAGGTAACAAGTAAGATTTTGCGCCTGGGCCGTTGTCATTCCTTCGTTTTACGTTGGGGAGTTCTGTTTTCTGTTTTCATTTAAATTCGCATTTACTTTCTAGATTTTATTTGATTCGTATTTTATTTGAGCTGTTGATTCAAATAACGATTTCAGCATTAAAATATAACTACGTAGTTCTACGTAATATACCCTACTTAACCTGTCAGGCCCCGATTGGCCGATATCGGCCACAATACGATTCAGCGTGACGGCCCCGTTTTAATTTAATTTAAATTTAATTTGTTTTATTTTATTATGTTAATATGTTTCATTTTAATTATGGGTACAGTGGTTTGGCAGTAATTAATGTTTTGGTGAGACAGTGTCGTAATAATTTTTTTTTACTAATTTTTACAAAAAAAATTTGGGACAGCAACTTGTCAATCGGCTGAGGGGCCGAGGCCTGAAGGGTTAAAATGATTTAATAACGAGTTTATTTCACAAATTCATCCAGATATCAAAAGATTTGGATGTGTATAATTCTAATACGGCATGGATTCATGAGTAGAACTTTCATATTATTACGTCTTGGCACTATCATATTTAATTGTTAGTCCCTAGTTGTTACATTTTAGGTAAAATTTTCATACAAAACTGCCCTTTCTTCAACCCTTTCTTATAATTTTACTGTAACGGCCAACCTTAATGTCTAACGGCAATTATCTTATAGGCGACCGGCTTTCATAACATCACGTGGCAGAATTCAGGTGGCCACCCATCCATGTACTAACTTCGGGATCTAATGGGCCCTGTTTCAGTTTGGTCACTAAGACCCATGTTTATAGGGTCGGTCAAACGTACGGGTCAACACCCATGCGACGGCCTCTACGCAAAAGCCCCCGAGCCCGGGTAGGACTCTGGCCTGCGGGCCAGTCTCTCCTAGGAGTCAACATTTGGGCGCTCCTGAACGGAGTGGGGGAGTCTGGAAACAGACAGCTGGGGAAGTCTGGAAACAGTATTGCTTCCTATAGAGCGGGGGTAGTTATTAACCTTACGGCAACTGCTCTTGAAACGACCATTCGGCTAACCGATACCGGTTGAAGAGCCGGGCAAAGGATGCCGTGGTCCGCGATAGATTCGGTAGACACCGTGGCACCGCTACGATAAAGGAGAAGACCGCGCAAGCGACATCTATCCTGTAATCAGCCAGGAGGTAGGAGGTATCCTGATGGTTAATTCTAGCTGGAGACATCCTCCCAAACTGGTAGCCAGAGGCGAGGCTGCCGCTAGGTACCTTATCCGGTGCCTCGCCGTAAGGCATTGGTCTCTTTAGGACATGTTGGCCTAGCTAGACAGTAGATTTGTAATTGTCTCTAAGTCTTCGCTACGCCTACGCTCATCCCACGGCTGACAGAATGATCTAATATCGTTATACCAGCCTGGGTTGACGGATTCGGCCGTTGTAGTCGACACCGGGGGCACACTGACTACACCCGACGCTGCTTTACTTCGGTGGTCTGCAAGGGAACCAACTAATTTAAAGCTAAAACTGGTCTTTGACACCTTGTGTTTACCTCGACTCCGTCATTGAATTTAATCTATATTCGACTATATAGGACGACATTTATGAATATGTGAATAATTATACTAGCGTTGGAGAGTTAGCTTGGATTAGTCATATGCAAATATCTATGAGTCAGCTATTTACGCCCAAAAAATATAGCTTTTATTATTATTTATCTTTTAACATTATATATTTTAACATTATAATCGGGAGGAATTTTCCAAATTCTGGCCGAAAAGATCCATCCCCACCAAGGTCAACAATTGTATCGTCCTTTTTGCTACTGTACATGTGACAAAAAATAACAGTTAAGGAATCTAATTAAATTTACATCGGAACAAACGAAATAGTTAATTAAACCTTATGTAGACCTGTTCAAATGTTACATTTATATTTTAAAAAATGAAACCTAGGACAGAGGTATTGGACTTGCGCAGAGGTATTGGACTTGGTAATATTCCCGAATGTTTTACGATAATAAATGAAGATCAAGTAGCGCATGTTTCATGTTCGATGCTTGATTGTGGTAATGTCGTTATTAAATCTAGGGTATTATTTGGTTCAGGCGAGTTTTCAATATTAAGGACTGAAGAATATTAGAATTCCAAGAATTGGAGTATCAAATGAATAGAAAATGTCAGTAACTTGTTCAGCTTCATAACTTAGCGGGGAAAAAATATACTTTTAAATAGTGTTTAATGTTTTATTGGCTTGAACTCTCCGGTTTCTTACTCATTACGTGTCGCTTGTACAAAACATAATCCGTCAAAATTGCCATAGGTAAAAAAATGTGTCATATTTCCTTTATTTACTAACCGATTCATTTTAGCTATTTTTATAGGACTTTTCATTTATTCATTTAGTACTACCTGACCCGTGCCCACTTCTTTGGGCGGTAAAACTTTTTACCTGTGATGAAATTATGAGTGTGGTTCGGTTAGTACTGAGTGCTATGATTTCTTTCCTTACTACCAAAAGAAGGGTTATATATTTACTGCATATGTATGTATGTATTTGCATGCCAATTTGACTATAATACCGTTATTTGTGTGTCTTCTTGTGACTGTCTTATTTGTGAGCGTATTATCTCTTTAACTATTTATGCAGTAAAAGGGAAATTATATGCAGTAAAAGGAAAAAGTCTTTTGTTTTAAACGCTTGAGACGATACATTTACTTATTTTGATAAGAATTCATTTATTGTTGATAATATGACCAATAAACATGACCTAACGAATTAAATTATTTTTTAAAATTTAAAATACTACTTTTTGTGACTTAACCCTTGGAGTAAATGGGTGTTTTCATGGATGCATCTGTCTCTTTTGCAGGATTTTCGGCGACATCGACTTAAAGTACTATAACTACGAAACTACTACACCAATCATAAAAAGAACAACTGCACAATGATTGCATTGAAATTTCGAATATAGAATATTGAAATATCATTTTGTAAAACAATTAGATAATTATGAATAAATATGAGAACGTCAAAGAAGTAAAAAAAACGCGGAACCAGATCTGGTCGTATCATACTCAACGGATAATTGTTTCAGAACCAGATTTGGTCGTATCATACTCAAGGGGTTAAATATAAAAGGTAGACATATGCTGACTTTGACTTTTCTGTAGGCATTATCAAGCTCTAGAACTTTTCTCCAGAACTTAATCATACATATCTCATCGTTAAGGCAGCGTTAGTTAGAAACCTTTTCGTTCGACCGCTTATTCTCCGACTTACTTTGCAAATCCGACTGCTACGAAAAAGTATTTTAATTTTTCGAATTAATATATAGCCTATGACACTCACAAATAACGTGGCTTTCTATTGGTAAAAGAATTTTCAAAATCGGTTCAGTAGATCCAGAGATTACTTCCTACAACGTCACAAACTTTACCTCTTTATAATATTAGTATAGATAATTGGTACACAAAAAATACTTTATTAATACATTGCTTATCACTAATATTTTTACATTATTACTCATCAGAGTATAATATCTTCGGCGTACTCCGCATGCTTAATTAATAATTGCGTATGTGCCGATTCACAAAAGAAGTATAAGTAAAAAAAATATATCCTTAAAAATTATCAAAAAAGAACTAACATTTTAGATGTAAGTTTACAGTAAATGTAAATCAGTAAATCAAATGTTGTCTGAAATAAAATAATATAATAACAAGAAATAAAAACATCAATTTGTCTTATAATCATATACCCTAAAAGGGAGTTGGTAACCGCCCGTTTTCGGCTTTCGGGGTTCCATATCTCCGCCATCTATCGTGCTACGCGCGCGCAAAGTATGGGAACTCTCACAGCGCATTAGACGGCGCGTCGAGTGGAAAAATTTATTTTCGTCCATTCGTTTGTTTTATTCGTTTTTTTCGCACGTAAAGTTCAAAAAGTGCTCTTTTTTTTTCGGATCCCACGCTTTGGGAAATAGCCGCGGGACCGTAATTGAGCCACCGTCACGTCCACCCGAAGACCCTTCTCTCTATGGAAAAACTCCAAAAAGTTGAAATTTCCTTCGCGCCGCCGCCATATTGGATTTTGAAAATACAACGAAAAAACCGCAAAACCTCGATAACTCGAGAACGGATAGGAGCGGAGCGTTTCGGTCCGAGGCGGTCGAAGGGCTCGGCGAGAGCTACGAAATGGCATTTTTGAAATTTTGAAATTCCCAAAAAAATCATATAAATTTTCCATTTTTCCACTTTCGATAGGAAATATTTTTTTCGAAAAAAGTGTCATTTTCGGCTGACTTAATTTTTCTCATTTTTTGATTTTTGTTAATTTTTCATCGCCTTTTTCCAACCGGAGAATCGTCTCTCTATGGGAAAACTCCAAAAAGTAGAAATTTTCTTCGCCCGGCCGCCATATTGGATTTTGAAAATGCACCTAGAGAACGTCGAAAAAACGCACATTTTCCACGATAATTCGACGCAATCGAGAACGTCCAAATCGACGGCCGTCTACGGCGAGTCCAAGGACTGCATGTCCTTTACGATATTGCAGAAAAAAAATATTAAGTTTCTCCAAAAATTAGTAATAATTTTCACTTTGAAATTTGGTCAAAAAAACGCCCTCAAAACGAAAAAAGTGATTTTTTCGGCTACCATAATTTTTCTCATTTTTTGATTTTTGTTAATTTTTCATCGCCTCTTTCCAACCGGAGAATCGTCTCTCTATGGGAAAATCCCGAAAAGTTGAAATTTCCTTCGGGCGGCGGCCATATTGGATTTTGAAAATGCCACCAAAAAAACACATAAACCTCGATAATTCGACTCACGAACGTCCGAATGGATTCGCGTCTGCGGCAATTCGAAGACCTAGACGTCCTTTACGAGATTGCCAAAAAAAATTTTCAAGTTTCTCCAAAAATTCATATAAATTTTCAATTTGAAATTTTTCCAAAAAACGCATTCGAAACGAAAAAAGTTTCATATTTCGGATCCCACGCTTTGGGAAATAGCCGCGGGACCGTAATTGCGCAACCGTCATCTCCACCCGAAAACGCTTCTCTCTATGGAAAAACTCCAAAAAGTTGAAATTTCCTTCGCGCCGCCGCCATATTGGATTTTGAAAATACAACGAAAAAACCGCAAAAACCTCGATAATTCGAATCGAAAACGTCTAAATGGATTCGCGTCTGTGTCAACTCGAAGTCCGAGAAATCCGTTACGAGACTGCCAAAAAGAAAATTGGAATTTCTCCAAAAATTCATATAAATTTTCCATTTTCCCAATTTTTAAAGGATTTTTTTTACAAAAAAAACGTAATTTTTCGGACTCCACGCTTTGGGAAGGAGCAGCGGGACCGAAATTGTGCAATGGACATTTCCACCGGAATACCCCCAACTCTATGGGAAAAATCCTAAAAGTTGAAATTTCCTTCAATTTTCTTCGTGCGGCCGCCATATTTGATTTTGAAAGGAGGCTACGAAAAAACCCGATTAGCGCAGAGAGGACGACCTCCCGTCGAGTTGTGTTCTACGGCGAGATGTAGCGCCTCGAACAGCACTACAAAGTGGCATTTTCAGAATTTTGAAATTTTAAAAAAAATTATATAAATTTTGATTTTGAATTTTTCCAACGAGTACAAAAATCACATTTTCCGATATCGATCGAGACAGACCGAACCTACCGCGTTGCGGTCTTAGGCGAGATCGACGCCCCGAGTGAGGTCTACGAAATGGCATTTTTGAAATTTTGACATTTTGAAATTTTTTATATAAACTTTCATTTTGAACATAGAAATTGTTATGAAAAAATCACATTTTTCACAAAATAACGAGATAGAGTAAACCTACCGCGTTGCGGTGTTCGGACAGAACGAAGGCCTTTGAAATCTCTACGAAATGGCATTTTCGAAATTTTGACATTTTGAAATTTTTTATATAAACTTTCATTTTGAACATAGAAATTGTTATGAATAAATGACATTTTTCGAAAAAGACCGTGATAGAGTAAATCAAACGCGTTACGGTGTTCGGACAGAACGAAGGCCTTTGAAATCTCTACGAAATGGAATTTTCGAAATTTTGACATTTTGAAATTTTTTATATAAACTTTCATTTTGAACATAGAAATTGTTATGAAAAAATCACATTTTTCACAAAATAACGAGATAGAGTAAACCTACCGCGTTGCAGTGTTCGGACAGAACGAAGGCCTTTGAAATCTCTACGAAATGGCATTTTCGAAATTTTGACATTTTGAAATTTTTTATATAAACTTTCATTTTGAACATAGAAATTGTTATGAATAAATGACATTTTTCGAAAAAGACCGTGATAGAGTAAATCAAACGCGTTACGGTGTTCGGACAGAACGAAGGCCTTTGAAAGCTCTACGAAATGGCATTTTCGAAATTTTGACATTTTGAAATTTTTTATATAAACTTTCATTTTGAACATAGAAATTGTTATGAATAAATGACATTTTTCGAAAAAGACCGTGATAGAGTAAATCAAACGCGTTACGGTGTTCGGACAGAACGAAGGCCTTTGATAGCTCTACGAAATGGCATTTTCGAAATTTTGACATTTTGAAATTTTTTATATAAACTTTCATTTTGAACATAGAAATTGTTATGAATAAATGACATTTTTCGAAAAAGACCGTGATAGAGTGAATCAAACGCGTTACGTTGTTCGGACAGAACGAAGGCCTTTGAAATCTCTACGAAATGGCATTTTCGAAATTTTGACATTTTGAAATTTTTTATATAAACTTTCATTTTGAACATAGAAATTGTTATGAAAAAATCACATTTTTCACAAAATAACGAGATGGAGTAAACCTAGCGCGTTGCGGTCTTTGGCGAGATCGACACCCCGCTTAAACTCTACAAAATGGCATTTTTGAAATTTTGACATTTTGAAAAATTTTATATAAAATTTCATTTTAAACATAGAAATTATTATGAAAAAATCACATTTTTCGTAAAATATCGTGATAGAGTAAACCTATAGCGTTACAGCGTTCGGACAGAACGACGGCCTTGGTAATCTCTACAAAATGGCATTTCTATGTTCAAACTTTCATTTTGAACATAGAAATTGTTATGAATAAATGACATTTTTCGAAAAAGACCGTGATAGAGTAAATCAAACGCGTTACGGTGTTCGGACAGAACGAAGGCCTTTGAAAGCTCTACGAAATGGCATTTTCGAAATTTTGACATTTTGAAATTTTTTATATAAACTTTCATTTTGAACATAGAAATTGTTATGAATAAATGACATTTTTCGAAAAAGACCGTGATAGAGTAAATCAAACGCGTTACGGTGTTCGGACAGAACGAAGGCCTTTGATAGCTCTACGAAATGGCATTTTCGAAATTTTGACATTTTGAAATTTTTTATATAAACTTTCATTTTGAACATAGAAATTGTTATGAATAAATGACATTTTTCGAAAAAGACCGTGATAGAGTGAATCAAACGCGTTACGTTGTTCGGACAGAACGAAGGCCTTTGAAATCTCTACGAAATGGCATTTTCGAAATTTTGACATTTTGAAATTTTTTATATAAACTTTCATTTTGAACATAGAAATTGTTATGAAAAAATCACATTTTTCACAAAATAACGAGATGGAGTAAACCTAGCGCGTTGCGGTCTTTGGCGAGATCGACACCCCGCTTAAACTCTACAAAATGGCATTTTTGAAATTTTGACATTTTGAAAAATTTTATATAAAATTTCATTTTAAACATAGAAATTATTATGAAAAAATCACATTTTTCGTAAAATATCGTGATAGAGTAAACCTATAGCGTTACAGCGTTCGGACAGAACGACGGCCTTGGTAATCTCTACAAAATGGCATTTTCGAAATTTTGACATTTTGAAATTTTTTATATAAACTTTCATTTTGAACATAGAAATTATTATGAAAAAATCACATTTTTCACAAAAGAACGAGATAGAGTAAACCTACCGCGTTGCGGTCTTTGGCGAGATCGACACCCCGCTTAAGCTCTACAAAATGGCATTTTTGAAATTTTGACATTTTGAAAAATTTTATATAAAATTTCATTTTAAACATAGAAATTGTTATGAAAAAATCACATTTTTCGAAATAAATCGAGTTAGAGTAAACCTAACGCGTTACGGTGAACGTACAGTACGACGGCCTCGGTAACCTCTACAAAATGGCATTTTTGAAATTTTGACATTTTGAAAAATTTTATATAAAATTTCATTTTAAACATAGAAATTATTATGAAAAAATCACATTTTTCGAAAAAGATCGTGATAGAGTAAACCTAACGCATTACGTTGTTTGGACAGAATGACGGCCTCGGTAATCTCTACAAAATGGCATTTTTGAAATTTTGACATTTTGAAAAATTTTATATAAACTTTCATTTTAAACATAGATATTATTATGAAAAAATCACATTTTTCGAAAAAGATCGTGATAGAGTAAACCTATAGCGTTACGGCGTTCGGACAGAACGACGGCCTTGGTAATCTCTACGAAATGGCTATTTGTAAATTTTGACATTTTGAAATTTTTTATATAAACTTTCATTTTGAACATAGAAATTGTTATGAAAAAATCACATTTTTCGAAAAAGACCGTGATAGAGTAAACCTACCGCGTTGCGGTCTTTGGCGAGATCGACACCCCGCTTAAGCTCTACAAAATGGAATTTTCGAAATTTTGACATTTTGAAAAATTTTATATAAACTTTCATTTTAAACATAGATATTATTATGAAAAAATCACATTTTTCGAAAAAGATCGTGATAGAGTAAACCTATAGCGTTACGGCGTTTGGACAGAACGACGGCCTTGGTAATCTCTACGAAATGGCATTTTCGAAATTTTGATATTTTGAAATTTTTTATATAAACTTTCATTTTGAACATAGAAATTGTTATGAATAAATGACATTTTTCGAAAAAGACCGTGATAGAGTAAATTAAACGCGTTGCGGTGTTCGGGCAGAATGAAGGCCTTTGAAATCTCTACGAAATGGCATTTTTGAAATTTTGACATTTTGAAATTTTTTATATAAACTTTCATTTTGAACATAGAAATTGTTATGAAAAAATCACATTTTTCACAAAATAACGAGATAGAGTAAACCTACCGCGTTGCAGTGTTCGGACAGAACGAAGGCCTTTGAAATCTCTACGAAATGGCATTTTCGAAATTTTGACATTTTGAATTTTTTTATATAAACTTTCATTTTGAACATAGAAATTGTTATGAATAAATGACATTTTTCGATCGCCTGTTTAATATTTTTCAAATAACATTTTTTAGATTTTTTGTGGCTTTCATAATGACTTTTACGACCAAATGCATGCTTGCACTTCGTACAAACAAATCTCTTAATATTTCGGTGATTTATATTAATGTGTGTTATTAAGCTACTCTTTTGAGTGAAAGCTTTGTTGCATTTCGCGCGAATATAATTAATTTAAAGATGAACTGAGTTTATGTGTCTCGATAAACTTCTTTGCCATGAAAAGCTGCAAGCGCATTTGTCGCACGCGAATGGCTTTAATTTCCGGTGGACAGAATTGACATGTTCAGTTAAATTTGTTTGACTAAAGAAAGCGCATTTACATTCCTCACATTCATATTCTTTAATTTTTCGGTGGACTCCATCGATGTGTTGTTTGAATTGGCTGTGACTTGGAAATTCTTTGTTACATAAATAACATGTGAATATATTCAACTGCAGGTGAGTGAATTTAACATGTGTTAATAAGCTGCTGCGAAAAGAATTTTGAATTTTTCCAACGAGTACAAAAATCACATTTTCCGATATCGATGTGGCTTTCATAATGACTTTTACGACCAAATGCATGCTTGCACTTCGTACAAACAAATCTCTTAATATTTCGGTGATTTATATTAATGTGTGTTATTAAGCTACTCTTTTGAGTGAAAGCTTTGTTGCATTCAGCGCGAATATAATTAATTTTAAGATGAACTGAGTTTATGTGTCTCGATAAGCTTCTTTGCCATGAAAAGCTGCAAGTGCATTTGTCGCACGCGAATGGCTTTAATTTCCGGTGGACAGAATTGACATGTTCAGTTAAATTTGTTTGACTAAAGAAAGCGCATTTACATTCCTCACATTCATATTCTTTAATTTTTCGGTGGACTCCATCGATGTGTTGTTTGAATTGGCTGTGACTTGGAAATTCTTTGTTACATAAATAACATGTGAATATATTCAACTGCAGGTGAGTGAATTTAACATGTGTTAATAAGCTGCTGCGAAAAGAATTTTGAATTTTTACAACGAGTACAAAAATCACATTTTCCGATATCGATGTGGCTTTCATAATGACTTTTACGACCAAATGCATGCTTCGTACAAACAAATCTCTTAATATTTCGGTGATTTATATTAATGTGTGTTATTAAGCTACTCTTTTGAGTGAAAGCTTTGTTGCATTCAGCGCGAATATAATTAATTTTAAGATGAACTGAGTTTATGTGTCTCGATAAGCTTCTTTGCCATGAAAAGCTGCAAGTGCATTTGTCGCACGCGAATGGCTTTAATTTCCGGTGGACAGAATTGACATGTTTAGTTAAATTTGTCTGACTAAAGAAAGCGCATTTACATTCCTCACATTCATATTCTTTAATTTTTCGGTGGACTCCATCGATGTGTTGTTTGAATTGGCTGTGACTTGGAAATTCTTTGTTACATAAATAACATGTGAATATATTTAACTGCAGGTGAGTGAATTTAACATGTGTTAATAAGCTGCTGCGAAAAGAATTTTGAATTTTTACAACGAGTACAAAAATCACATTTTCCGATATCGATGTGGCTTTCATAATGACTTTTACGACCAAATGCATGCTTCGTACAAACAAATCTCTTAATATTTCGGTGATTTATATTAATGTGTGTTATTAAGCTACTCTTTTGAGTGAAAGCTTTGTTGCATTCAGCGCGAATATAATTAATTTTAAGATGAACTGAGTTTATGTGTCTCGATAAGCTTCTTTGCCATGAAAAGCTGCAAGTGCATTTGTCGCACGCGAATGGCTTTAATTTCCGGTGGACAGAATTGACATGTTTAGTTAAATTTGTCTGACTAATGAAAGCGCATTTACATTCCTCACATTCATATTCTTTAATTTTTCGGTGGACTCCATCGATGTGTTGTTTGAATTGTTTCATATGTCAGGGTAGGGAAACCAGTCCACTTCTTTGAGTGTCCTCTCCATCGCGGATCTCAGCAATCAACTTTCGATTTTAGGGAAAGAAAAACCTAACCTAACCTAACCTAACAGAAAAACTTAAAACATTTTTTTGTTTTAGTTTGATGTACTGAATCATCCACTACAAGGATGCCGGTAATTAAATGTGGAGAGGTAAAAATATTCACCACTTTAATTTACCCTGACATGATAATTTGCTACTTCTTTTTCTAAATTTAAAATTAATAACCTATGACCGCTTTACTGCTTTATTTTTGGTTTGTAAAATAATATAAAATTATTTTATTCATGTAATCATGTCCTAATGCGCCATTCTCAAACGTTGCTAACTTCGGGTTTGTATGCAAGTTTGATTTCTGCAAGAATGCCGTCTGCAAAAATGCCGCCTGCAAGGTTGCCGTCTGCAAGGTTGCCGCCTGCAAGGTTGCCTCCTGCAAATCTGCCCTCAACAGATTTGGAACAAATGCATGCTTGCACTTCGTACAAACAAATCTCTTAATATTTCGGTGATTTATATTAATGTGTGTTATTAAGCTACTCTTTTGAGTGAAAGCTTTGTTGCATTCCGCGTGAATATAATTAATTTTAAGATGAACTGAGTTTATGTGTCTCGATAAGCTTCTTTGCCATGAAAAGCTGCAAGTGCATTTGTCGCACGCGAATGGCTTTAATTTCCGGTGGACAGAATTGACATGTTTAGTTAAATTTGTCTGACTAAAGAAAGCGCATTTACATTCCTCACATTCATATTCTTTAATTTTTCGGTGGACTCCATCGATGTGTTGTTTGAATTGTTTCATATGTCAGGGTAGGGAAACCAGTCCACTTCTTTGAGTGTCCTCTCCATCGCGGATCTCAGCAATCAACTTTCGATTTTAGGGAAAGAAAAACCTAACCTAACCTAACCTAACAGAAAAACTTAAAACATTTTTTTGTTTTAGTTTGATGTACTGAATCATCCACTACAAGGATGCCGGTAATTAAATGTGGAGAGGTAAAAATATTCACCACTTTAATTTACCCTGACATGATAATTTGCTACTTCTTTTTCTAAATTTAAAATTAATAACCTATGACCGCTTTACTGCTTTATTTTTGGTTTGTAAAATAATATAAAATTATTTTATTCATGTAATCATGTCCTAATGCGCCATTCTCAAACGTTGCTAACTTCGGGTTTGTATGCAAGTTTGATTTCTGCAAGAATGCCGTCTGCAAAAATGCCGCCTGCAAGGTTGCCGCCTGCAAGGTTGCCGCCTGCAAGGTTGCCGCCTGCAAGGTTGCCTCCTGCAAATCTGCCCTCAACAGATTTGGAACTGTCAAAAGTGACATTTGTGCAAAACTGCCGCATGCAAAACTGGCGCCCCCTGTCATCTGTCATTGTCATTTCGCTCGCACTCTGTGAATGACGATTTTAAGCTACGCTTTGATTTTGAGTGCCGCTTTCATTTGATTTGTGTTTTATAACGCTACAATTCATTGAATCGTTTATAAAACATCCTTAAAACGTGTTTTTCAACGCGATTTTTCAACGCGAAAACGGTTTTTTAAAAGCCCCAATTGACGGTTAAAACACCAAGCGACGGTTGGTGACGCGAATTTTCGCGATTTTTGGCGTCGCAAATTGAAATTTATCCCATATTCGTGTGTTTTTAAGCGAATTTATAGTGATATAAGTGTACAATAGTGGTTTCATTCGTCAACATTTGATAGCTGTCAGTGGCAGATGTCATTAGAATAGGTGAGTGATAATTTTATTATTTTTGCTATTTTTCACTTGCTCTTAACAGATTAACTACGATGGCCAGTACGTCTACAAATTCTCAGGCTGAAAAAAAGTGTAGAGACCAAAATATGGACGAAATTGTAATACAATCTACCGATACAGATATAGACGAAAGTGAAACAGAAATAGCACAGACAGCGCAATCGACAGAAATGAATATACCACTAACCAAAGGAAGACCAAAGAAAAAACTCCGTGGTAGACATGCAGTAATGAATACACCACTAACCGCAGGCAGGCCAACGAAAAAACTAAGCGGCATATGTGCTACAAGAAATGATGTTCAAGTAACGCGGCATGAAAATGAACCGTTAGCTGATTCACAACGGCCATCGCAATCACCGGTTATTAAAGTAACAGTAAGCGGAGGCAGGCCAAAGAAAACGCTCCGCGGCATATCTGCAACAAGAAATGATGTTCGGGTAACGCGGCATGAAAATGAACCGTTAGCTGATTCACAACGGCCATCGCAATCACCGGTTATTAATATAACAGTAAGCGGAGGCAGGCCAAAGAAAACGCTCCGCGGTATTCATGCGACAACAAATGCTGATATCGATCAGGTAATGTACGATGCTACTGATATTCATCCGACGCAGTCTCAGCCGACGAACAACAATCCAGCCAACGACCCACCGGTACGTGCGATAGAGACCGGACCGGACGCTGCTAATCGCCGTCAACTGGCACGGAATACAGCTCATCACCAACATGAAGTCAATCGTCAACTAATAAACGCGCGAGTATACGATGACTACATTATCTCCGAAGACAATTCGGCAAATCCACCGCGTTTCGGACCAGTCGTAGCGCACAGCTCGGGTGCATTTGGCGCTATCTGCGATCACTGCGACGCTTTGCACTTCGAGGGAGAACGGGTTGCACGACACTTCACACAATGCTGTCGTTCGGGACGCATACGATTGCCGCAGATCAGCTTTCCACGTTTTCTTCGACAACTCTTCGAGGCCAGGAACAGCGACTTTCGAGCACACATACGGAACTACAATTCCTCCGTTTCGTTTGTCTCCATAGGAGCTAACATTGTCCAGGCGCCGGGTCGTGGACCACCGTGTTTTATGCTAAACGGCGCTGTGTATCATCGAATGCGAAGCTTGGACGTACCGGACAACGATGATAACGTATTGAGGCGATACGCGCAGCTGTATTTTATCGATTCGCCGACTCAAGCGACTGAAATACGATTGGCACATCGTGCTAATAACGCATTGGACGCTGATATTCTTCGCCAGATCGACGAATTCATTCGAGCGAACAATGCATACGCACGGATATTTCATCAAGCTCACGAGCGCTTGAGAGCGGCGGAAAACGACGAGCAAGCTGACAATTTGGAATTGGTGTTCAATCGTGAATATCAGATACCCGGAGTGCATCGCGGTCGTCAAAATGTGCCGGAGCCTGGAATCAACGAAGTCGCAGCCGTCGTCGTAACCGACGAAGATGGACAGCCTCCGTTTCACCGCGACTTTGCGGTCAGCGTTAGACAAGGCGCCGACCCGGGAGCGCCGCTGGACACGTTTGTCAGTGTTACCAGTCCAAGTTTGGATCCGCTGACTTATGCGTTGCTCTTTCCGTGCGGCGAAGCCGGATGGAACATACGATGGAACTGCGACAGCTATCCCGGCTTCGATCTGCGCAACGTCAACGCTTTGAATCGCAGAGTCACTCTTCTTCAATATAGAGCGGCGCAGTTTCAGATCCGTCCTCGCTGGTCACCGCTTCTGCACGCCGCCAATCTGACTCAACAATTCATCACGGACGCCTACGTCGGAATAGAGCAGAACAACATCGACTACATTCGGCTCAATCAAGATAGCATTTTGGCAGAACAGTATGAAGCGCTGAATGCGGCCGTGCAACGAGAAGCCGCAGCGCAGAACCTCGAAGCGGCACCGTCGATAATACTTCCGTCGAGCTTTACAGGATCGCCGCGAAACATGCGCCAGAACTTCTTGGATACCATGGCGATATTTGCGTACATAGGTCAACCGGATATTTTCATGACGTTCACCTGCAATCCTAAGTGGAAAGAGATCCAGGACAATTTGGAAGAATACGAGCAGCCTTGCGATCGTCCCGACTTGGTCTCGCGAGTGTTTAACCTCAAGTTGAAGGCTCTGATGGGCGACATCAAGGGCGGACTTTTCGGTCGGGTTCTCGGTTTCGTGTATACGATCGAGTTTCAAAAGCGAGGCTTGCCGCACGCCCACATCTTGGTAACTCTCGAGGAAGATAGTAAGCCGAGAACACCGGAACAGATCGACCGCATCATCTGCGCCGAAGTTCCGGACGAAACGTGCAACCGGCCGCTCTTTAACATCGTCACTCGGTGCATGATACACGGGCCGTGTCCTGGAAGACCTTGCTGGGAAAATGGCAAATGCACGAAGTCTTTTCCCAAGCCGCTCAGAGCGGCCACAGAGGTGTTCCGGAAGAATTCATATCCGGTCTACCGTCGACGCGAAAACGACGTAGTGGTCAACGGCGTGCCGAAGAACAACGAATACGTGATTCCGTATAACGCCTATTTGACGCTAAAATTCGACGCACACATCAACGTGGAGTGTTGTACCAATATGGCGGCCTCGATCAAGTATGTCTATAAGTATATTTTTAAAGGGCACGATGTCGCTTCTATTAGACTGAATTGCAACGGCGAGCTGATCATGGACGAACCGAAGGCTTTCATAAGCGGAAGATACATCGCCGCCAACGAAGGAATCTGGCGCATGTACGAGTTTAAAACTCACGATCGGTCGCTCGCCGTCGTTCGTTTGGCGATTCACATGCCGAATCCGGACATCATTTACTTCGAAGACGGATTTGAAGGAAGACCTGAAAACGAAGATATCCGAACGCGGTCGCATCTCATCGCATTTTTCGAATTGAACGTAGAACGACGCGCGGCGCGAATCGAAGAGGAACGACGAGCTCGGCTGGAAAACCGAGTTCCCGAAATAGATTTGCCTTTACTGTATCGCGACACGCCGACGCGTTATGTCTATCAGTCGACTGCGCGACGTTGGGCACGACGACAACAGCGAGGCGATAGAGTCATCGGCAGAATACGCGATGTCAATCCTTCGAACAAGGAGTTCTTCGCTCTTCGGATGCTATTGCTGAATGTAGCCAATCCGACCGGCTTCGAATACCTGCGAACGGTCGACGATGTCGTCTTCGACACTTTCCTGGCTGCGGCGATTAGGTTGAATTTGCTGTTCGACAATGCACTATTCGACGCGGTTCTACGCGATTTGGCCGCGATGCATATGCCGCAGCAGATTCGGCAGTATTTCGCCATAATGTTGGTGAAAGGCATCGTCGCTAACGTCGCGGGCCCGAACGATCCCGATACTCGATTGCGGCTTTGGGAACGTCACCGCGACGACATGTATGAGGATTTTCACCGCCGTCCAAATTTAGCGAACGCTTCCGTTGAAGATCTACGCGACTTGGCGCTTCGAGATCTCGAACGTCGCTTTCGTCGCGCCGGCAAAACTTGCAAAGATTTCGGACTGCCGGATCCGCTCGGTCCGCTGCCGGAAGAGTTGCGACCCGAGCATCGGCCGCCACTATCGCCGCCCGGCGGTAATCGGATCGTACTGAATGCCGCACAGCAGGAGGGTTTCGATCGCATCATGACAGCTGCACGTGAACGTAAGCGAGGACAGCGGCCGCCGCACACCTGTTTCTTTGTCAGCGGACCGGGCGGTAGCGGAAAGACGACGCTGTATCGCGAGATCATCCGAGCGGCTCGATGCGACGATATTTTAGTCAAAGTCTTCGCGACGACGGGCATCGCGGCGACGATGATGGAAGGAGGCGTCACAGCCCACAGCGGTCTGGGGTTGCCGATCGTTCTCGATCGGCATGCGAGATCTTGGTTGGAGAATGCCCAAAACAACGATCGGGCTCGAGAATTGGCCGCCGCTAGCGTCATAATGATCGACGAAATCACGATGATGACCAAAGACGGACTGCGGGTCATCGATCGTCTCCTTCGAATTCTCTCCGACGACCGCGATTTGGTGTTCGGCGGAAAGGTCGTCGTGGTCGGAGGGGATTTCCGTCAACTTCTGCCTGTGGTTCCGGGTGGATCGAGAACTGCAATAATAAGCGAGTCGATCGTCTCGAGTCCGCTGTGGCGTCACTTCCGTACCGTCTCATTGGTTCGGAACATGCGAGCTCAGGACGATCGACACAGCGATTGGCTTTTCGACGTCGGCACCGGAACGCTCGCTACCGTCGACGGTTTGACCGAGAACATGATCGAGATTCCGCCGGAGATGCTTCTCGACCTCGATCGCTTCCCCAGACCGCCGCCGGCGCGGGCCGGCGCGAGACCCAATGCGATTTCCTTCGAGTTGCGAGCGCTCACGGAAGAGGTCTTCGGAAACGATCCGAATCTTCTCACCGCGGAGGAACTGCAGTCTCGAGCGATTCTCGCTTCGACGGTACGGCAAGTTATGAACGTTAACAACGATATCATCTCGCGTTTGGCCGGAGAGGAGAAAGTGTTCCTCAGCGTGGATTCGCTCACTTCGGACGATGCGAACGACCATCGTAACTTTCCCCCGGAATACCTACACGAGCAAACGCCGTCCGGAATGCCACCTCATCGTTTGGTCCTGAAAGTCGGAGCGGTCGTTATGCTTTTGCGCAACCTGAATCAGGAAGACGGACTCAGTAATGGAACGCGATTCATCGTTCGACAAATGCGAGACACGGCGATCGCCGCCGAAATCATCAGCGAAAGTCATCGAGGGGACGTCGTTTTCATTTCGTACATGGATCTTTCCAAGAAGGACGTCACGATGCCGTACACGCTGAATCGTCGTCAGCTTCCGCTGATTCCGGCGTTTGCGATGACCATCAACAAGGCGCAAGGTCAGACGATCGAACGAGTGGGCATCTACCTCAACGATGTAGTGTTTGCTCACGGTCAACTCTACGTTGCGTTGTCGCGCGCTCGGCAACGACGCAACATCACCATGTACGTGAAGGAAATTCCGCAGCGCCAAGGCCGTTTGCTCGACGGCGATTCGAGAGTTTTCACGCGCAACGTCGTCTACAGAGAAGTCTTTCAGCAGCGGGCTGTCGATGAGCATCCGGACCGTGCCGACGACGTTCGGCCGGAGGCGGACCGAGGCGTTCTCAATCGACAACTGGAAGACGACGACGAAGTGGATTATTATCTCGCCAACTGGGACTACAACGCTGAGCTCGAGGCCGAAATCGACGTATTACGACCGCATCCACTTCCTGTTTACCCAGTTCAGGAATGTCCGATAAATTGACTTGGTAATGTTTCTTTGTTACATACGTTTTTAATCTGCTTTGAAGATATCAGATAATAATATGTAATTTTCACAAATAACAGTTAAAACAGCTTGAATTGCGATCATAAATGACAAATATTTTATAGATTTAGAACAATTTTTCAGGATTTTAGTAATGTTTCTGTATACGGAGGTGAAAAGGTTTCACATTATACAAATATCTTAGATTGACATTTCAGATAATAATAAGTAATTTTCACATAAAACAGCTCAATTTATCAAAATGAATAAAACCAATTTCTTCTATAGATCGATGACGACAAATCGTATCGTGTTATGGTCTTCGGCGATATAGAGGGCCGCAATGACCTCTACAAAATGGCGTTTGTAGTTTTTCTAAATTACCTAAACAATTCATATTAAATTATCTTTTCAAATTTTGATTTGCGTAGAAAAAACACTCAATTTTTCAGGATTAAAACTATTTGTAATGTTTCAGTATATGGAATAGATTAGGTGAAAAGGTTTCACATTATATAAATATCTTAGATTGAGATTTCAGATAATAATAAGTAATTTACACACAGAACACTTAAAATATTTAAATTTTTCAATATGAATATTAAAAGAACAAATTTCCTCAATAGATCGATGAAGACAAATCGTATCGTGTTATGGTCTTTGCCGATATTGGCCGCCTCGATAAGCTCTACAAAAGGGCGTTTTTAGATTTTGAAATTTCAAATATTTAAATTATTATTTTTAAATTTTGAATTGCGATAAAAAACAACATTTTTTCAGGATTTATACTATTAGTAATGACTCAGTAAACGGAATACATTAGCTGAAAACATTTGACATTATATAAATATCTTAGATTGAGATTTCAGATAATAATAAGTAATTTACACACAGAACACTTAAAATATTTAAATTTTTCAATATTAATATTAAAAAAACAAATTTCCTCAATAGATCGATGAAGACAAATCGTATCGTGTTATGGTCTTTGCCGATATTGGCCGCCTCGATAAGCTGTACAAAATGGCGTTTTTAGATTTTGAAATTTCAAATATTTAAATTATTATTTTTAAATTTTGAATTGCGATAAAAAACAACATTTTTTCAGGATTTATACTATTAGTAATGACTCAGTAAACGGAATACATTAGCTGAAAACATTTGACATTATATAAATATCTTAGATTGAGATTTCAGATAATAATAAGTAATTTACACACAGAACACTTAAAATATTTAAATTTTTCAATATGAATATTAAAAAAACAAATTTCCTCAATAGATCGATGAAGACAAATCGTATCGTGTTATGGTCTTTGCCGATATTGGCCGCCTCGATAAGCTCTACAAAAGGGCGTTTTTAGATTTTGAAATTTCAAATATTTAAATTATTATTTTTAAATTTTGAATTGCGATAAAAAACAACATTTTTTCAGGATTTATACTATTAGTAATGACTCAGTAAACGGAATACATTAGCTGAAAACATTTGACATTATATAAATATCTTAGATTGAGATTTCAGATAATAATAAGTAATTTACACACAGAACACTTAAAATATTTAAATTTTTCAATATGAATATTAAAAAAACAAATTTCCTCAATAGATCGATGAAGACAAATCGTATCGTGTTATGGTCTTTGCCGATATTGGCCGCCTCGATAAGCTCTACAAAAGGGCGTTTTTAGATTTTGAAATTTCAAATATTTAAATTATTCTTTTTAAATTTGAATTGCGATAAAAAACAACATTTTTTCAGGATTTATACTATTAGTAATGACTCAGTAAACGGAATACATTAGCTGAAAAGGTTTCACATTATATAAATATCTTAGATTGAGATTTCAGATATTAATAAGTAATTTACACACAGAACACTTAAAATATTTAAATTTTTCAATATGAATATTAAAAAAACAAATTTCCTCAATAGATCGATGAAGACAAATCGTATCGTGTTATGGTCTTTGCCGATATTGGCCGCCTCGATAAGCTCTACAAAATGGCGTTTTTAGATTTTTAAATTTCAAATATTTAAATTATTATTTTTAAATTTTGAATTGTGATAAAAAACAACATTTTTTCAGGATTTATACTATTAGTAATGACTCAGTAAACGGAATACATTAGCTGAAAACATTTGACATTATATAAATATCTTAGATTGAGATTTCAGATAATAATAAGTAATTTACACACAGAAGACTTAAAATATTTAAATTTTTCAATATGAATATTAAAAAAGCAAATTTCCTCAATAGATCGATTAAGACAAATCGTATCGTGTTATGTTCTTTGCCGATATTGGCCGCCTCGATAAGCTCTACAAAATGGCGTTTTTAGATTTTGAAATTTCAAATATTTAAATTATTCTTTTTAAATTTGAATTGCGATAAAAAACAACATTTTTTCAGGATTTATACTATTAGTAATGACTCAGTAAACGGAATACATTAGCTGAAAAGGTTTCACATTATATAAATATCTTAGAATGAGATTTCAGATATTAATAAGTAATTTACACACAGAACACTTAAAATATTTAAATTTTTCAATATGAATATTAAAAAAACAAATTTCCTCAATAGATCGATGAAGACAAATCGTATCGTGTTATGGTCTTTGCCGATATTGGCCGCCTCGATAAGCTCTACAAAATGGCGTTTTTAGATTTTGAAATTTCAAATATTTAAATTATTCTTTTTAAATTTTGAATTGCGATAAAAAACAACATTTTTTCAGGATTTATACTATCAGTAATGACTCAGTAAACGGAATACATTAGGTGAAAAGGTTTCACATTATATAAATATCTTAGATTGATATTTCAGATAATAATAAGTAATTTACACACAGAACACTTAAAATATTTAAATTTTTCATTATGAATATTAAAAAAACAAATTTCCTCAATAGATCCATGAAGACAAATCGTATCGTGTTATGGTCTTTGCCGATATTGGCCGCCTCGATAAGCTCTACAAAATGGCGTTTTTAGATTTTGAAAATTCAAATATTTAAATTATTATTTTTAAATTTTGAATTGCGATAAAAAACAACATTTTTTCAGGATTTATACTATTAGTAATGACTCAGTAAACGGAATACATTAGCTGAAAACATTTGACATTATATAAATATCTTAGATTGAGATTTCAGATAATAATAAGTAATTTACACACAGAACACTTAAAATATTTAAATTTTTCAATATGAATATTAAAAAAGCAAATTTCCTCAATAGATCGATTAAGACAAATCGTATCGTGTTATGTTCTTTGCCGATATTGGCCGCCTCGATAAGCTCTACAAAATGGCGTTTTTAGATTTTGAAATTTCAAATATTTAAATTATTCTTTTTAAATTTGAATTGCGATAAAAAACAACATTTTTTCAGGATTTATACTATTAGTAATGACTCAGTAAACGGAATACATTAGCTGAAAACATTTGACATTATATAAATATCTTAGATTGAGATTTCAGATAATAATAAGTAATTTACACACAGAACACTTAAAATATTTAAATTTTTCAATATGAATATTAAAAAAACAAATTTCCTCAATAGATCGATGAAGACAAATCGTATCGTGTTATGGTCTTTGCCGATATTGGCCGCCTCGATAAGCTCTACAAAAGGGCGTTTTTAGATTTTGAAATTTCAAATATTTAAATTATTATTTTTAAATTTTGAATTGCGATAAAAAACAACATTTTTTCAGGATTTATACTATTAGTAATGACTCAGTAAACGGAATACATTAGCTGAAAACATTTGACATTATATAAATATCTTAGATTGAGATTTCAGATAATAATAAGTAATTTACACACAGAACACTTAAAATATTTAAATTTTTCAATATGAATATTAAAAAAACAAATTTCCTCAATAGATCGATGAAGACAAATCGTATCGTGTTATGGTCTTTGCCGATATTGGCCGCCTCGATAAGCTCTACAAAAGGGCGTTTTTAGATTTTGAAATTTCAAATATTTAAATTATTCTTTTTAAATTTGAATTGCGATAAAAAACAACATTTTTTCAGGATTTATACTATTAGTAATGACTCAGTAAACGGAATACATTAGCTGAAAAGGTTTCACATTATATAAATATCTTAGATTGAGATTTCAGATATTAATAAGTAATTTACACACAGAACACTTAAAATATTTAAATTTTTCAATATGAATATTAAAAAAACAAATTTCCTCAATAGATCGATGAAGACAAATCGTATCGTGTTATGGTCTTT
The DNA here is from genome assembly GCA_944548615.1 of Micropterix aruncella. NCBI lineage: Eukaryota > Metazoa > Arthropoda > Insecta > Lepidoptera > Micropterigidae > Micropterix > Micropterix aruncella. The sequence continues at coordinate 31,403,850 of OX155958.1, forward strand.
GCCGATATTGGCCGCCTCGATAAGCTCTACAAAATGGCGTTTTTAGATTTTTAAATTTCAAATATTTAAATTATTATTTTTAAATTTTGAATTGTGATAAAAAACAACATTTTTTCAGGATTTATACTATTAGTAATGACTCAGTAAACGGAATACATTAGCTGAAAACATTTGACATTATATAAATATCTTAGATTGAGATTTCAGATAATAATAAGTAATTTACACACAGAACACTTAAAATATTTAAATTTTTCAATATGAATATTAAAAAAGCAAATTTCCTCAATAGATCGATTAAGACAAATCGTATCGTGTTATGTTCTTTGCCGATATTGGCCGCCTCGATAAGCTCTACAAAATGGCGTTTTTAGATTTTGAAATTTCAAATATTTAAATTATTCTTTTTAAATTTGAATTGCGATAAAAAACAACATTTTTTCAGGATTTATACTATTAGTAATGACTCAGTAAACGGAATACATTAGCTGAAAACATTTGACATTATATAAATATCTTAGATTGAGATTTCAGATAATAATAAGTAATTTACACACAGAACACTTAAAATATTTAAATTTTTCAATATGAATATTAAAAAAACAAATTTCCTCAATAGATCGATGAAGACAAATCGTATCGTGTTATGGTCTTTGCCGATATTGGCCGCCTCGATAAGCTCTACAAAAGGGCGTTTTTAGATTTTGAAATTTCAAATATTTAAATTATTATTTTTAAATTTTGAATTGCGATAAAAAACAACATTTTTTCAGGATTTATACTATTAGTAATGACTCAGTAAACGGAATACATTAGCTGAAAACATTTGACATTATATAAATATCTTAGATTGAGATTTCAGATAATAATAAGTAATTTACACACAGAACACTTAAAATATTTAAATTTTTCAATATGAATATTAAAAAAACAAATTTCCTCAATAGATCGATGAAGACAAATCGTATCGTGTTATGGTCTTTGCCGATATTGGCCGCCTCGATAAGCTCTACAAAAGGGCGTTTTTAGATTTTGAAATTTCAAATATTTAAATTATTCTTTTTAAATTTGAATTGCGATAAAAAACAACATTTTTTCAGGATTTATACTATTAGTAATGACTCAGTAAACGGAATACATTAGCTGAAAAGGTTTCACATTATATAAATATCTTAGATTGAGATTTCAGATATTAATAAGTAATTTACACACAGAACACTTAAAATATTTAAATTTTTCAATATGAATATTAAAAAAACAAATTTCCTCAATAGATCGATGAAGACAAATCGTATCGTGTTATGGTCTTTGCCGATATTGGCCGCCTCGATAAGCTCTACAAAATGGCGTTTTTAGATTTTTAAATTTCAAATATTTAAATTATTATTTTTAAATTTTGAATTGTGATAAAAAACAACATTTTTTCAGGATTTATACTATTAGTAATGACTCAGTAAACGGAATACATTAGCTGAAAACATTTGACATTATATAAATATCTTAGATTGAGATTTCAGATAATAATAAGTAATTTACACACAGAACACTTAAAATATTTAAATTTTTCAATATGAATATTAAAAAAGCAAATTTCCTCAATAGATCGATTAAGACAAATCGTATCGTGTTATGTTCTTTGCCGATATTGGCCGCCTCGATAAGCTCTACAAAATGGCGTTTTTAGATTTTGAAATTTCAAATATTTAAATTATTCTTTTTAAATTTGAATTGCGATAAAAAACAACATTTTTTCAGGATTTATACTATTAGTAATGACTCAGTAAACGGAATACATTAGCTGAAAACATTTGACATTATATAAATATCTTAGATTGAGATTTCAGATAATAATAAGTAATTTACACACAGAACACTTAAAATATTTAAATTTTTCAATATGAATATTAAAAAAACAAATTTCCTCAATAGATCGATGAAGACAAATCGTATCGTGTTATGGTCTTTGCCGATATTGGCCGCCTCGATAAGCTCTACAAAAGGGCGTTTTTAGATTTTGAAATTTCAAATATTTAAATTATTATTTTTAAATTTTGAATTGCGATAAAAAACAACATTTTTTCAGGATTTATACTATTAGTAATGACTCAGTAAACGGAATACATTAGCTGAAAACATTTGACATTATATAAATATCTTAGATTGAGATTTCAGATAATAATAAGTAATTTACACACAGAACACTTAAAATATTTAAATTTTTCAATATGAATATTAAAAAAACAAATTTCCTCAATAGATCGATGAAGACAAATCGTATCGTGTTATGGTCTTTGCCGATATTGGCCGCCTCGATAAGCTCTACAAAAGGGCGTTTTTAGATTTTGAAATTTCAAATATTTAAATTATTCTTTTTAAATTTGAATTGCGATAAAAAACAACATTTTTTCAGGATTTATACTATTAGTAATGACTCAGTAAACGGAATACATTAGCTGAAAAGGTTTCACATTATATAAATATCTTAGATTGAGATTTCAGATATTAATAAGTAATTTACACACAGAACACTTAAAATATTTAAATTTTTCAATATGAATATTAAAAAAACAAATTTCCTCAATAGATCGATGAAGACAAATCGTATCGTGTTATGGTCTTTGCCGATATTGGCCGCCTCGATAAGCTCTACAAAATGGCGTTTTTAGATTTTTAAATTTCAAATATTTAAATTATTATTTTTAAATTTTGAATTGTGATAAAAAACAACATTTTTTCAGGATTTATACTATTAGTAATGACTCAGTAAACGGAATACATTAGCTGAAAACATTTGACATTATATAAATATCTTAGATTGAGATTTCAGATAATAATAAGTAATTTACACACAGAACACTTAAAATATTTAAATTTTTCAATATGAATATTAAAAAAGCAAATTTCCTCAATAGATCGATTAAGACAAATCGTATCGTGTTATGTTCTTTGCCGATATTGGCCGCCTCGATAAGCTCTACAAAATGGCGTTTTTAGATTTTGAAATTTCAAATATTTAAATTATTCTTTTTAAATTTGAATTGCGATAAAAAACAACATTTTTTCAGGATTTATACTATTAGTAATGACTCAGTAAACGGAATACATTAGCTGAAAACATTTGACATTATATAAATATCTTAGATTGAGATTTCAGATAATAATAAGTAATTTACACACAGAACACTTAAAATATTTAAATTTTTCAATATGAATATTAAAAAAACAAATTTCCTCAATAGATCGATGAAGACAAATCGTATCGTGTTATGGTCTTTGCCGATATTGGCCGCCTCGATAAGCTCTACAAAAGGGCGTTTTTAGATTTTGAAATTTCAAATATTTAAATTATTATTTTTAAATTTTGAATTGCGATAAAAAACAACATTTTTTCAGGATTTATACTATTAGTAATGACTCAGTAAACGGAATACATTAGCTGAAAACATTTGACATTATATAAATATCTTAGATTGAGATTTCAGATAATAATAAGTAATTTACACACAGAACACTTAAAATATTTAAATTTTTCAATATGAATATTAAAAAAACAAATTTCCTCAATAGATCGATGAAGACAAATCGTATCGTGTTATGGTCTTTGCCGATATTGGCCGCCTCGATAAGCTCTACAAAAGGGCGTTTTTAGATTTTGAAATTTCAAATATTTAAATTATTCTTTTTAAATTTGAATTGCGATAAAAAACAACATTTTTTCAGGATTTATACTATTAGTAATGACTCAGTAAACGGAATACATTAGCTGAAAAGGTTTCACATTATATAAATATCTTAGATTGAGATTTCAGATATTAATAAGTAATTTACACACAGAACACTTAAAATATTTAAATTTTTCAATATGAATATTAAAAAAACAAATTTCCTCAATAGATCGATGAAGACAAATCGTATCGTGTTATGGTCTTTGCCGATATTGGCCGCCTCGATAAGCTCTACAAAATGGCGTTTTTAGATTTTTAAATTTCAAATATTTAAATTATTATTTTTAAATTTTGAATTGTGATAAAAAACAACATTTTTTCAGGATTTATACTATTAGTAATGACTCAGTAAACGGAATACATTAGCTGAAAACATTTGACATTATATAAATATCTTAGATTGAGATTTCAGATAATAATAAGTAATTTACACACAGAACACTTAAAATATTTAAATTTTTCAATATGAATATTAAAAAAGCAAATTTCCTCAATAGATCGATTAAGACAAATCGTATCGTGTTATGTTCTTTGCCGATATTGGCCGCCTCGATAAGCTCTACAAAATGGCGTTTTTAGATTTTGAAATTTCAAATATTTAAATTATTCTTTTTAAATTTGAATTGCGATAAAAAACAACATTTTTTCAGGATTTATACTATTAGTAATGACTCAGTAAACGGAATACATTAGCTGAAAACATTTGACATTATATAAATATCTTAGATTGAGATTTCAGATAATAATAAGTAATTTACACACAGAACACTTAAAATATTTAAATTTTTCAATATGAATATTAAAAAAACAAATTTCCTCAATAGATCGATGAAGACAAATCGTATCGTGTTATGGTCTTTGCCGATATTGGCCGCCTCGATAAGCTCTACAAAAGGGCGTTTTTAGATTTTGAAATTTCAAATATTTAAATTATTATTTTTAAATTTTGAATTGCGATAAAAAACAACATTTTTTCAGGATTTATACTATTAGTAATGACTCAGTAAACGGAATACATTAGCTGAAAACATTTGACATTATATAAATATCTTAGATTGAGATTTCAGATAATAATAAGTAATTTACACACAGAACACTTAAAATATTTAAATTTTTCAATATGAATATTAAAAAAACAAATTTCCTCAATAGATCGATGAAGACAAATCGTATCGTGTTATGGTCTTTGCCGATATTGGCCGCCTCGATAAGCTCTACAAAAGGGCGTTTTTAGATTTTGAAATTTCAAATATTTAAATTATTCTTTTTAAATTTGAATTGCGATAAAAAACAACATTTTTTCAGGATTTATACTATTAGTAATGACTCAGTAAACGGAATACATTAGCTGAAAAGGTTTCACATTATATAAATATCTTAGATTGAGATTTCAGATATTAATAAGTAATTTACACACAGAACACTTAAAATATTTAAATTTTTCAATATGAATATTAAAAAAACAAATTTCCTCAATAGATCGATGAAGACAAATCGTATCGTGTTATGGTCTTTGCCGATATTGGCCGCCTCGATAAGCTCTACAAAATGGCGTTTTTAGATTTTTAAATTTCAAATATTTAAATTATTATTTTTAAATTTTGAATTGTGATAAAAAACAACATTTTTTCAGGATTTATACTATTAGTAATGACTCAGTAAACGGAATACATTAGCTGAAAACATTTGACATTATATAAATATCTTAGATTGAGATTTCAGATAATAATAAGTAATTTACACACAGAACACTTAAAATATTTAAATTTTTCAATATGAATATTAAAAAAGCAAATTTCCTCAATAGATCGATTAAGACAAATCGTATCGTGTTATGTTCTTTGCCGATATTGGCCGCCTCGATAAGCTCTACAAAATGGCGTTTTTAGATTTTGAAATTTCAAATATTTAAATTATTCTTTTTAAATTTGAATTGCGATAAAAAACAACATTTTTTCAGGATTTATACTATTAGTAATGACTCAGTAAACGGAATACATTAGCTGAAAACATTTGACATTATATAAATATCTTAGATTGAGATTTCAGATAATAATAAGTAATTTACACACAGAACACTTAAAATATTTAAATTTTTCAATATGAATATTAAAAAAACAAATTTCCTCAATAGATCGATGAAGACAAATCGTATCGTGTTATGGTCTTTGCCGATATTGGCCGCCTCGATAAGCTCTACAAAAGGGCGTTTTTAGATTTTGAAATTTCAAATATTTAAATTATTATTTTTAAATTTTGAATTGCGATAAAAAACAACATTTTTTCAGGATTTATACTATTAGTAATGACTCAGTAAACGGAATACATTAGCTGAAAACATTTGACATTATATAAATATCTTAGATTGAGATTTCAGATAATAATAAGTAATTTACACACAGAACACTTAAAATATTTAAATTTTTCAATATGAATATTAAAAAAACAAATTTCCTCAATAGATCGATGAAGACAAATCGTATCGTGTTATGGTCTTTGCCGATATTGGCCGCCTCGATAAGCTCTACAAAAGGGCGTTTTTAGATTTTGAAATTTCAAATATTTAAATTATTCTTTTTAAATTTGAATTGCGATAAAAAACAACATTTTTTCAGGATTTATACTATTAGTAATGACTCAGTAAACGGAATACATTAGCTGAAAAGGTTTCACATTATATAAATATCTTAGATTGAGATTTCAGATATTAATAAGTAATTTACACACAGAACACTTAAAATATTTAAATTTTTCAATATGAATATTAAAAAAACAAATTTCCTCAATAGATCGATGAAGACAAATCGTATCGTGTTATGGTCTTTGCCGATATTGGCCGCCTCGATAAGCTCTACAAAATGGCGTTTTTAGATTTTTAAATTTCAAATATTTAAATTATTATTTTTAAATTTTGAATTGTGATAAAAAACAACATTTTTTCAGGATTTATACTATTAGTAATGACTCAGTAAACGGAATACATTAGCTGAAAACATTTGACATTATATAAATATCTTAGATTGAGATTTCAGATAATAATAAGTAATTTACACACAGAACACTTAAAATATTTAAATTTTTCAATATGAATATTAAAAAAGCAAATTTCCTCAATAGATCGATTAAGACAAATCGTATCGTGTTATGTTCTTTGCCGATATTGGCCGCCTCGATAAGCTCTACAAAATGGCGTTTTTAGATTTTGAAATTTCAAATATTTAAATTATTCTTTTTAAATTTGAATTGCGATAAAAAACAACATTTTTTCAGGATTTATACTATTAGTAATGACTCAGTAAACGGAATACATTAGCTGAAAACATTTGACATTATATAAATATCTTAGATTGAGATTTCAGATAATAATAAGTAATTTACACACAGAACACTTAAAATATTTAAATTTTTCAATATGAATATTAAAAAAACAAATTTCCTCAATAGATCGATGAAGACAAATCGTATCGTGTTATGGTCTTTGCCGATATTGGCCGCCTCGATAAGCTCTACAAAAGGGCGTTTTTAGATTTTGAAATTTCAAATATTTAAATTATTATTTTTAAATTTTGAATTGCGATAAAAAACAACATTTTTTCAGGATTTATACTATTAGTAATGACTCAGTAAACGGAATACATTAGCTGAAAACATTTGACATTATATAAATATCTTAGATTGAGATTTCAGATAATAATAAGTAATTTACACACAGAACACTTAAAATATTTAAATTTTTCAATATGAATATTAAAAAAACAAATTTCCTCAATAGATCGATGAAGACAAATCGTATCGTGTTATGGTCTTTGCCGATATTGGCCGCCTCGATAAGCTCTACAAAAGGGCGTTTTTAGATTTTGAAATTTCAAATATTTAAATTATTCTTTTTAAATTTGAATTGCGATAAAAAACAACATTTTTTCAGGATTTATACTATTAGTAATGACTCAGTAAACGGAATACATTAGCTGAAAAGGTTTCACATTATATAAATATCTTAGATTGAGATTTCAGATATTAATAAGTAATTTACACACAGAACACTTAAAATATTTAAATTTTTCAATATGAATATTAAAAAAACAAATTTCCTCAATAGATCGATGAAGACAAATCGTATCGTGTTATGGTCTTTGCCGATATTGGCCGCCTCGATAAGCTCTACAAAATGGCGTTTTTAGATTTTTAAATTTCAAATATTTAAATTATTATTTTTAAATTTTGAATTGTGATAAAAAACAACATTTTTTCAGGATTTATACTATTAGTAATGACTCAGTAAACGGAATACATTAGCTGAAAACATTTGACATTATATAAATATCTTAGATTGAGATTTCAGATAATAATAAGTAATTTACACACAGAACACTTAAAATATTTAAATTTTTCAATATGAATATTAAAAAAGCAAATTTCCTCAATAGATCGATTAAGACAAATCGTATCGTGTTATGTTCTTTGCCGATATTGGCCGCCTCGATAAGCTCTACAAAATGGCGTTTTTAGATTTTGAAATTTCAAATATTTAAATTATTCTTTTTAAATTTGAATTGCGATAAAAAACAACATTTTTTCAGGATTTATACTATTAGTAATGACTCAGTAAACGGAATACATTAGCTGAAAACATTTGACATTATATAAATATCTTAGATTGAGATTTCAGATAATAATAAGTAATTTACACACAGAACACTTAAAATATTTAAATTTTTCAATATGAATATTAAAAAAACAAATTTCCTCAATAGATCGATGAAGACAAATCGTATCGTGTTATGGTCTTTGCCGATATTGGCCGCCTCGATAAGCTCTACAAAAGGGCGTTTTTAGATTTTGAAATTTCAAATATTTAAATTATTATTTTTAAATTTTGAATTGCGATAAAAAACAACATTTTTTCAGGATTTATACTATTAGTAATGACTCAGTAAACGGAATACATTAGCTGAAAACATTTGACATTATATAAATATCTTAGATTGAGATTTCAGATAATAATAAGTAATTTACACACAGAACACTTAAAATATTTAAATTTTTCAATATGAATATTAAAAAAACAAATTTCCTCAATAGATCGATGAAGACAAATCGTATCGTGTTATGGTCTTTGCCGATATTGGCCGCCTCGATAAGCTCTACAAAAGGGCGTTTTTAGATTTTGAAATTTCAAATATTTAAATTATTCTTTTTAAATTTGAATTGCGATAAAAAACAACATTTTTTCAGGATTTATACTATTAGTAATGACTCAGTAAACGGAATACATTAGCTGAAAAGGTTTCACATTATATAAATATCTTAGATTGAGATTTCAGATATTAATAAGTAATTTACACACAGAACACTTAAAATATTTAAATTTTTCAATATGAATATTAAAAAAACAAATTTCCTCAATAGATCGATGAAGACAAATCGTATCGTGTTATGGTCTTTGCCGATATTGGCCGCCTCGATAAGCTCTACAAAATGGCGTTTTTAGATTTTTAAATTTCAAATATTTAAATTATTATTTTTAAATTTTGAATTGTGATAAAAAACAACATTTTTTCAGGATTTATACTATTAGTAATGACTCAGTAAACGGAATACATTAGCTGAAAACATTTGACATTATATAAATATCTTAGATTGAGATTTCAGATAATAATAAGTAATTTACACACAGAACACTTAAAATATTTAAATTTTTCAATATGAATATTAAAAAAGCAAATTTCCTCAATAGATCGATTAAGACAAATCGTATCGTGTTATGTTCTTTGCCGATATTGGCCGCCTCGATAAGCTCTACAAAATGGCGTTTTTAGATTTTGAAATTTCAAATATTTAAATTATTCTTTTTAAATTTGAATTGCGATAAAAAACAACATTTTTTCAGGATTTATACTATTAGTAATGACTCAGTAAACGGAATACATTAGCTGAAAACATTTGACATTATATAAATATCTTAGATTGAGATTTCAGATAATAATAAGTAATTTACACACAGAACACTTAAAATATTTAAATTTTTCAATATGAATATTAAAAAAACAAATTTCCTCAATAGATCGATGAAGACAAATCGTATCGTGTTATGGTCTTTGCCGATATTGGCCGCCTCGATAAGCTCTACAAAAGGGCGTTTTTAGATTTTGAAATTTCAAATATTTAAATTATTATTTTTAAATTTTGAATTGCGATAAAAAACAACATTTTTTCAGGATTTATACTATTAGTAATGACTCAGTAAACGGAATACATTAGCTGAAAACATTTGACATTATATAAATATCTTAGATTGAGATTTCAGATAATAATAAGTAATTTACACACAGAACACTTAAAATATTTAAATTTTTCAATATGAATATTAAAAAAACAAATTTCCTCAATAGATCGATGAAGACAAATCGTATCGTGTTATGGTCTTTGCCGATATTGGCCGCCTCGATAAGCTCTACAAAAGGGCGTTTTTAGATTTTGAAATTTCAAATATTTAAATTATTCTTTTTAAATTTGAATTGCGATAAAAAACAACATTTTTTCAGGATTTATACTATTAGTAATGACTCAGTAAACGGAATACATTAGCTGAAAAGGTTTCACATTATATAAATATCTTAGATTGAGATTTCAGATATTAATAAGTAATTTACACACAGAACACTTAAAATATTTAAATTTTTCAATATGAATATTAAAAAAACAAATTTCCTCAATAGATCGATGAAGACAAATCGTATCGTGTTATGGTCTTTGCCGATATTGGCCGCCTCGATAAGCTCTACAAAATGGCGTTTTTAGATTTTTAAATTTCAAATATTTAAATTATTATTTTTAAATTTTGAATTGTGATAAAAAACAACATTTTTTCAGGATTTATACTATTAGTAATGACTCAGTAAACGGAATACATTAGCTGAAAACATTTGACATTATATAAATATCTTAGATTGAGATTTCAGATAATAATAAGTAATTTACACACAGAACACTTAAAATATTTAAATTTTTCAATATGAATATTAAAAAAGCAAATTTCCTCAATAGATCGATTAAGACAAATCGTATCGTGTTATGTTCTTTGCCGATATTGGCCGCCTCGATAAGCTCTACAAAATGGCGTTTTTAGATTTTGAAATTTCAAATATTTAAATTATTCTTTTTAAATTTGAATTGCGATAAAAAACAACATTTTTTCAGGATTTATACTATTAGTAATGACTCAGTAAACGGAATACATTAGCTGAAAACATTTGACATTATATAAATATCTTAGATTGAGATTTCAGATAATAATAAGTAATTTACACACAGAACACTTAAAATATTTAAATTTTTCAATATGAATATTAAAAAAACAAATTTCCTCAATAGATCGATGAAGACAAATCGTATCGTGTTATGGTCTTTGCCGATATTGGCCGCCTCGATAAGCTCTACAAAAGGGCGTTTTTAGATTTTGAAATTTCAAATATTTAAATTATTATTTTTAAATTTTGAATTGCGATAAAAAACAACATTTTTTCAGGATTTATACTATTAGTAATGACTCAGTAAACGGAATACATTAGCTGAAAACATTTGACATTATATAAATATCTTAGATTGAGATTTCAGATAATAATAAGTAATTTACACACAGAACACTTAAAATATTTAAATTTTTCAATATGAATATTAAAAAAACAAATTTCCTCAATAGATCGATGAAGACAAATCGTATCGTGTTATGGTCTTTGCCGATATTGGCCGCCTCGATAAGCTCTACAAAAGGGCGTTTTTAGATTTTGAAATTTCAAATATTTAAATTATTCTTTTTAAATTTGAATTGCGATAAAAAACAACATTTTTTCAGGATTTATACTATTAGTAATGACTCAGTAAACGGAATACATTAGCTGAAAAGGTTTCACATTATATAAATATCTTAGATTGAGATTTCAGATATTAATAAGTAATTTACACACAGAACACTTAAAATATTTAAATTTTTCAATATGAATATTAAAAAAACAAATTTCCTCAATAGATCGATGAAGACAAATCGTATCGTGTTATGGTCTTTGCCGATATTGGCCGCCTCGATAAGCTCTACAAAATGGCGTTTTTAGATTTTTAAATTTCAAATATTTAAATTATTATTTTTAAATTTTGAATTGTGATAAAAAACAACATTTTTTCAGGATTTATACTATTAGTAATGACTCAGTAAACGGAATACATTAGCTGAAAACATTTGACATTATATAAATATCTTAGATTGAGATTTCAGATAATAATAAGTAATTTACACACAGAACACTTAAAATATTTAAATTTTTCAATATGAATATTAAAAAAGCAAATTTCCTCAATAGATCGATTAAGACAAATCGTATCGTGTTATGTTCTTTGCCGATATTGGCCGCCTCGATAAGCTCTACAAAATGGCGTTTTTAGATTTTGAAATTTCAAATATTTAAATTATTCTTTTTAAATTTGAATTGCGATAAAAAACAACATTTTTTCAGGATTTATACTATTAGTAATGACTCAGTAAACGGAATACATTAGCTGAAAACATTTGACATTATATAAATATCTTAGATTGAGATTTCAGATAATAATAAGTAATTTACACACAGAACACTTAAAATATTTAAATTTTTCAATATGAATATTAAAAAAACAAATTTCCTCAATAGATCGATGAAGACAAATCGTATCGTGTTATGGTCTTTGCCGATATTGGCCGCCTCGATAAGCTCTACAAAAGGGCGTTTTTAGATTTTGAAATTTCAAATATTTAAATTATTATTTTTAAATTTTGAATTGCGATAAAAAACAACATTTTTTCAGGATTTATACTATTAGTAATGACTCAGTAAACGGAATACATTAGCTGAAAACATTTGACATTATATAAATATCTTAGATTGAGATTTCAGATAATAATAAGTAATTTACACACAGAACACTTAAAATATTTAAATTTTTCAATATGAATATTAAAAAAACAAATTTCCTCAATAGATCGATGAAGACAAATCGTATCGTGTTATGGTCTTTGCCGATATTGGCCGCCTCGATAAGCTCTACAAAAGGGCGTTTTTAGATTTTGAAATTTCAAATATTTAAATTATTCTTTTTAAATTTGAATTGCGATAAAAAACAACATTTTTTCAGGATTTATACTATTAGTAATGACTCAGTAAACGGAATACATTAGCTGAAAAGGTTTCACATTATATAAATATCTTAGATTGAGATTTCAGATATTAATAAGTAATTTACACACAGAACACTTAAAATATTTAAATTTTTCAATATGAATATTAAAAAAACAAATTTCCTCAATAGATCGATGAAGACAAATCGTATCGTGTTATGGTCTTTGCCGATATTGGCCGCCTCGATAAGCTCTACAAAATGGCGTTTTTAGATTTTTAAATTTCAAATATTTAAATTATTATTTTTAAATTTTGAATTGTGATAAAAAACAACATTTTTTCAGGATTTATACTATTAGTAATGACTCAGTAAACGGAATACATTAGCTGAAAACATTTGACATTATATAAATATCTTAGATTGAGATTTCAGATAATAATAAGTAATTTACACACAGAACACTTAAAATATTTAAATTTTTCAATATGAATATTAAAAAAGCAAATTTCCTCAATAGATCGATTAAGACAAATCGTATCGTGTTATGTTCTTTGCCGATATTGGCCGCCTCGATAAGCTCTACAAAATGGCGTTTTTAGATTTTGAAATTTCAAATATTTAAATTATTCTTTTTAAATTTGAATTGCGATAAAAAACAACATTTTTTCAGGATTTATACTATTAGTAATGACTCAGTAAACGGAATACATTAGCTGAAAACATTTGACATTATATAAATATCTTAGATTGAGATTTCAGATAATAATAAGTAATTTACACACAGAACACTTAAAATATTTAAATTTTTCAATATGAATATTAAAAAAACAAATTTCCTCAATAGATCGATGAAGACAAATCGTATCGTGTTATGGTCTTTGCCGATATTGGCCGCCTCGATAAGCTCTACAAAAGGGCGTTTTTAGATTTTGAAATTTCAAATATTTAAATTATTATTTTTAAATTTTGAATTGCGATAAAAAACAACATTTTTTCAGGATTTATACTATTAGTAATGACTCAGTAAACGGAATACATTAGCTGAAAACATTTGACATTATATAAATATCTTAGATTGAGATTTCAGATAATAATAAGTAATTTACACACAGAACACTTAAAATATTTAAATTTTTCAATATGAATATTAAAAAAACAAATTTCCTCAATAGATCGATGAAGACAAATCGTATCGTGTTATGGTCTTTGCCGATATTGGCCGCCTCGATAAGCTCTACAAAAGGGCGTTTTTAGATTTTGAAATTTCAAATATTTAAATTATTCTTTTTAAATTTGAATTGCGATAAAAAACAACATTTTTTCAGGATTTATACTATTAGTAATGACTCAGTAAACGGAATACATTAGCTGAAAAGGTTTCACATTATATAAATATCTTAGATTGAGATTTCAGATATTAATAAGTAATTTACACACAGAACACTTAAAATATTTAAATTTTTCAATATGAATATTAAAAAAACAAATTTCCTCAATAGATCGATGAAGACAAATCGTATCGTGTTATGGTCTTTGCCGATATTGGCCGCCTCGATAAGCTCTACAAAATGGCGTTTTTAGATTTTTAAATTTCAAATATTTAAATTATTATTTTTAAATTTTGAATTGTGATAAAAAACAACATTTTTTCAGGATTTATACTATTAGTAATGACTCAGTAAACGGAATACATTAGCTGAAAACATTTGACATTATATAAATATCTTAGATTGAGATTTCAGATAATAATAAGTAATTTACACACAGAACACTTAAAATATTTAAATTTTTCAATATGAATATTAAAAAAGCAAATTTCCTCAATAGATCGATTAAGACAAATCGTATCGTGTTATGTTCTTTGCCGATATTGGCCGCCTCGATAAGCTCTACAAAATGGCGTTTTTAGATTTTGAAATTTCAAATATTTAAATTATTCTTTTTAAATTTGAATTGCGATAAAAAACAACATTTTTTCAGGATTTATACTATTAGTAATGACTCAGTAAACGGAATACATTAGCTGAAAACATTTGACATTATATAAATATCTTAGATTGAGATTTCAGATAATAATAAGTAATTTACACACAGAACACTTAAAATATTTAAATTTTTCAATATGAATATTAAAAAAACAAATTTCCTCAATAGATCGATGAAGACAAATCGTATCGTGTTATGGTCTTTGCCGATATTGGCCGCCTCGATAAGCTCTACAAAAGGGCGTTTTTAGATTTTGAAATTTCAAATATTTAAATTATTATTTTTAAATTTTGAATTGCGATAAAAAACAACATTTTTTCAGGATTTATACTATTAGTAATGACTCAGTAAACGGAATACATTAGCTGAAAACATTTGACATTATATAAATATCTTAGATTGAGATTTCAGATAATAATAAGTAATTTACACACAGAACACTTAAAATATTTAAATTTTTCAATATGAATATTAAAAAAACAAATTTCCTCAATAGATCGATGAAGACAAATCGTATCGTGTTATGGTCTTTGCCGATATTGGCCGCCTCGATAAGCTCTACAAAAGGGCGTTTTTAGATTTTGAAATTTCAAATATTTAAATTATTCTTTTTAAATTTGAATTGCGATAAAAAACAACATTTTTTCAGGATTTATACTATTAGTAATGACTCAGTAAACGGAATACATTAGCTGAAAAGGTTTCACATTATATAAATATCTTAGATTGAGATTTCAGATATTAATAAGTAATTTACACACAGAACACTTAAAATATTTAAATTTTTCAATATGAATATTAAAAAAACAAATTTCCTCAATAGATCGATGAAGACAAATCGTATCGTGTTATGGTCTTTGCCGATATTGGCCGCCTCGATAAGCTCTACAAAATGGCGTTTTTAGATTTTTAAATTTCAAATATTTAAATTATTATTTTTAAATTTTGAATTGTGATAAAAAACAACATTTTTTCAGGATTTATACTATTAGTAATGACTCAGTAAACGGAATACATTAGCTGAAAACATTTGACATTATATAAATATCTTAGATTGAGATTTCAGATAATAATAAGTAATTTACACACAGAACACTTAAAATATTTAAATTTTTCAATATGAATATTAAAAAAGCAAATTTCCTCAATAGATCGATTAAGACAAATCGTATCGTGTTATGTTCTTTGCCGATATTGGCCGCCTCGATAAGCTCTACAAAATGGCGTTTTTAGATTTTGAAATTTCAAATATTTAAATTATTCTTTTTAAATTTGAATTGCGATAAAAAACAACATTTTTTCAGGATTTATACTATTAGTAATGACTCAGTAAACGGAATACATTAGCTGAAAACATTTGACATTATATAAATATCTTAGATTGAGATTTCAGATAATAATAAGTAATTTACACACAGAACACTTAAAATATTTAAATTTTTCAATATGAATATTAAAAAAACAAATTTCCTCAATAGATCGATGAAGACAAATCGTATCGTGTTATGGTCTTTGCCGATATTGGCCGCCTCGATAAGCTCTACAAAAGGGCGTTTTTAGATTTTGAAATTTCAAATATTTAAATTATTATTTTTAAATTTTGAATTGCGATAAAAAACAACATTTTTTCAGGATTTATACTATTAGTAATGACTCAGTAAACGGAATACATTAGCTGAAAACATTTGACATTATATAAATATCTTAGATTGAGATTTCAGATAATAATAAGTAATTTACACACAGAACACTTAAAATATTTAAATTTTTCAATATGAATATTAAAAAAACAAATTTCCTCAATAGATCGATGAAGACAAATCGTATCGTGTTATGGTCTTTGCCGATATTGGCCGCCTCGATAAGCTCTACAAAAGGGCGTTTTTAGATTTTGAAATTTCAAATATTTAAATTATTCTTTTTAAATTTGAATTGCGATAAAAAACAACATTTTTTCAGGATTTATACTATTAGTAATGACTCAGTAAACGGAATACATTAGCTGAAAAGGTTTCACATTATATAAATATCTTAGATTGAGATTTCAGATATTAATAAGTAATTTACACACAGAACACTTAAAATATTTAAATTTTTCAATATGAATATTAAAAAAACAAATTTCCTCAATAGATCGATGAAGACAAATCGTATCGTGTTATGGTCTTTGCCGATATTGGCCGCCTCGATAAGCTCTACAAAATGGCGTTTTTAGATTTTTAAATTTCAAATATTTAAATTATTATTTTTAAATTTTGAATTGTGATAAAAAACAACATTTTTTCAGGATTTATACTATTAGTAATGACTCAGTAAACGGAATACATTAGCTGAAAACATTTGACATTATATAAATATCTTAGATTGAGATTTCAGATAATAATAAGTAATTTACACACAGAACACTTAAAATATTTAAATTTTTCAATATGAATATTAAAAAAGCAAATTTCCTCAATAGATCGATTAAGACAAATCGTATCGTGTTATGTTCTTTGCCGATATTGGCCGCCTCGATAAGCTCTACAAAATGGCGTTTTTAGATTTTGAAATTTCAAATATTTAAATTATTCTTTTTAAATTTGAATTGCGATAAAAAACAACATTTTTTCAGGATTTATACTATTAGTAATGACTCAGTAAACGGAATACATTAGCTGAAAACATTTGACATTATATAAATATCTTAGATTGAGATTTCAGATAATAATAAGTAATTTACACACAGAACACTTAAAATATTTAAATTTTTCAATATGAATATTAAAAAAACAAATTTCCTCAATAGATCGATGAAGACAAATCGTATCGTGTTATGGTCTTTGCCGATATTGGCCGCCTCGATAAGCTCTACAAAAGGGCGTTTTTAGATTTTGAAATTTCAAATATTTAAATTATTATTTTTAAATTTTGAATTGCGATAAAAAACAACATTTTTTCAGGATTTATACTATTAGTAATGACTCAGTAAACGGAATACATTAGCTGAAAACATTTGACATTATATAAATATCTTAGATTGAGATTTCAGATAATAATAAGTAATTTACACACAGAACACTTAAAATATTTAAATTTTTCAATATGAATATTAAAAAAACAAATTTCCTCAATAGATCGATGAAGACAAATCGTATCGTGTTATGGTCTTTGCCGATATTGGCCGCCTCGATAAGCTCTACAAAAGGGCGTTTTTAGATTTTGAAATTTCAAATATTTAAATTATTCTTTTTAAATTTGAATTGCGATAAAAAACAACATTTTTTCAGGATTTATACTATTAGTAATGACTCAGTAAACGGAATACATTAGCTGAAAAGGTTTCACATTATATAAATATCTTAGATTGAGATTTCAGATATTAATAAGTAATTTACACACAGAACACTTAAAATATTTAAATTTTTCAATATGAATATTAAAAAAACAAATTTCCTCAATAGATCGATGAAGACAAATCGTATCGTGTTATGGTCTTTGCCGATATTGGCCGCCTCGATAAGCTCTACAAAATGGCGTTTTTAGATTTTTAAATTTCAAATATTTAAATTATTATTTTTAAATTTTGAATTGTGATAAAAAACAACATTTTTTCAGGATTTATACTATTAGTAATGACTCAGTAAACGGAATACATTAGCTGAAAACATTTGACATTATATAAATATCTTAGATTGAGATTTCAGATAATAATAAGTAATTTACACACAGAACACTTAAAATATTTAAATTTTTCAATATGAATATTAAAAAAGCAAATTTCCTCAATAGATCGATTAAGACAAATCGTATCGTGTTATGTTCTTTGCCGATATTGGCCGCCTCGATAAGCTCTACAAAATGGCGTTTTTAGATTTTGAAATTTCAAATATTTAAATTATTCTTTTTAAATTTGAATTGCGATAAAAAACAACATTTTTTCAGGATTTATACTATTAGTAATGACTCAGTAAACGGAATACATTAGCTGAAAACATTTGACATTATATAAATATCTTAGATTGAGATTTCAGATAATAATAAGTAATTTACACACAGAACACTTAAAATATTTAAATTTTTCAATATGAATATTAAAAAAACAAATTTCCTCAATAGATCGATGAAGACAAATCGTATCGTGTTATGGTCTTTGCCGATATTGGCCGCCTCGATAAGCTCTACAAAAGGGCGTTTTTAGATTTTGAAATTTCAAATATTTAAATTATTATTTTTAAATTTTGAATTGCGATAAAAAACAACATTTTTTCAGGATTTATACTATTAGTAATGACTCAGTAAACGGAATACATTAGCTGAAAACATTTGACATTATATAAATATCTTAGATTGAGATTTCAGATAATAATAAGTAATTTACACACAGAACACTTAAAATATTTAAATTTTTCAATATGAATATTAAAAAAACAAATTTCCTCAATAGATCGATGAAGACAAATCGTATCGTGTTATGGTCTTTGCCGATATTGGCCGCCTCGATAAGCTCTACAAAAGGGCGTTTTTAGATTTTGAAATTTCAAATATTTAAATTATTCTTTTTAAATTTGAATTGCGATAAAAAACAACATTTTTTCAGGATTTATACTATTAGTAATGACTCAGTAAACGGAATACATTAGCTGAAAAGGTTTCACATTATATAAATATCTTAGATTGAGATTTCAGATATTAATAAGTAATTTACACACAGAACACTTAAAATATTTAAATTTTTCAATATGAATATTAAAAAAACAAATTTCCTCAATAGATCGATGAAGACAAATCGTATCGTGTTATGGTCTTTGCCGATATTGGCCGCCTCGATAAGCTCTACAAAATGGCGTTTTTAGATTTTTAAATTTCAAATATTTAAATTATTATTTTTAAATTTTGAATTGTGATAAAAAACAACATTTTTTCAGGATTTATACTATTAGTAATGACTCAGTAAACGGAATACATTAGCTGAAAACATTTGACATTATATAAATATCTTAGATTGAGATTTCAGATAATAATAAGTAATTTACACACAGAACACTTAAAATATTTAAATTTTTCAATATGAATATTAAAAAAGCAAATTTCCTCAATAGATCGATTAAGACAAATCGTATCGTGTTATGTTCTTTGCCGATATTGGCCGCCTCGATAAGCTCTACAAAATGGCGTTTTTAGATTTTGAAATTTCAAATATTTAAATTATTCTTTTTAAATTTGAATTGCGATAAAAAACAACATTTTTTCAGGATTTATACTATTAGTAATGACTCAGTAAACGGAATACATTAGCTGAAAACATTTGACATTATATAAATATCTTAGATTGAGATTTCAGATAATAATAAGTAATTTACACACAGAACACTTAAAATATTTAAATTTTTCAATATGAATATTAAAAAAACAAATTTCCTCAATAGATCGATGAAGACAAATCGTATCGTGTTATGGTCTTTGCCGATATTGGCCGCCTCGATAAGCTCTACAAAAGGGCGTTTTTAGATTTTGAAATTTCAAATATTTAAATTATTATTTTTAAATTTTGAATTGCGATAAAAAACAACATTTTTTCAGGATTTATACTATTAGTAATGACTCAGTAAACGGAATACATTAGCTGAAAACATTTGACATTATATAAATATCTTAGATTGAGATTTCAGATAATAATAAGTAATTTACACACAGAACACTTAAAATATTTAAATTTTTCAATATGAATATTAAAAAAACAAATTTCCTCAATAGATCGATGAAGACAAATCGTATCGTGTTATGGTCTTTGCCGATATTGGCCGCCTCGATAAGCTCTACAAAAGGGCGTTTTTAGATTTTGAAATTTCAAATATTTAAATTATTCTTTTTAAATTTGAATTGCGATAAAAAACAACATTTTTTCAGGATTTATACTATTAGTAATGACTCAGTAAACGGAATACATTAGCTGAAAAGGTTTCACATTATATAAATATCTTAGATTGAGATTTCAGATATTAATAAGTAATTTACACACAGAACACTTAAAATATTTAAATTTTTCAATATGAATATTAAAAAAACAAATTTCCTCAATAGATCGATGAAGACAAATCGTATCGTGTTATGGTCTTTGCCGATATTGGCCGCCTCGATAAGCTCTACAAAATGGCGTTTTTAGATTTTTAAATTTCAAATATTTAAATTATTATTTTTAAATTTTGAATTGTGATAAAAAACAACATTTTTTCAGGATTTATACTATTAGTAATGACTCAGTAAACGGAATACATTAGCTGAAAACATTTGACATTATATAAATATCTTAGATTGAG
This sequence comes from Micropterix aruncella, assembly GCA_944548615.1. Classification (NCBI taxonomy): domain Eukaryota; kingdom Metazoa; phylum Arthropoda; class Insecta; order Lepidoptera; family Micropterigidae; genus Micropterix; species Micropterix aruncella. Next base: position 31,425,010 of record OX155958.1, read on the forward strand.
ATTTCAGATAATAATAAGTAATTTACACACAGAACACTTAAAATATTTAAATTTTTCAATATGAATATTAAAAAAGCAAATTTCCTCAATAGATCGATTAAGACAAATCGTATCGTGTTATGTTCTTTGCCGATATTGGCCGCCTCGATAAGCTCTACAAAATGGCGTTTTTAGATTTTGAAATTTCAAATATTTAAATTATTCTTTTTAAATTTGAATTGCGATAAAAAACAACATTTTTTCAGGATTTATACTATTAGTAATGACTCAGTAAACGGAATACATTAGCTGAAAACATTTGACATTATATAAATATCTTAGATTGAGATTTCAGATAATAATAAGTAATTTACACACAGAACACTTAAAATATTTAAATTTTTCAATATGAATATTAAAAAAACAAATTTCCTCAATAGATCGATGAAGACAAATCGTATCGTGTTATGGTCTTTGCCGATATTGGCCGCCTCGATAAGCTCTACAAAAGGGCGTTTTTAGATTTTGAAATTTCAAATATTTAAATTATTATTTTTAAATTTTGAATTGCGATAAAAAACAACATTTTTTCAGGATTTATACTATTAGTAATGACTCAGTAAACGGAATACATTAGCTGAAAACATTTGACATTATATAAATATCTTAGATTGAGATTTCAGATAATAATAAGTAATTTACACACAGAACACTTAAAATATTTAAATTTTTCAATATGAATATTAAAAAAACAAATTTCCTCAATAGATCGATGAAGACAAATCGTATCGTGTTATGGTCTTTGCCGATATTGGCCGCCTCGATAAGCTCTACAAAAGGGCGTTTTTAGATTTTGAAATTTCAAATATTTAAATTATTCTTTTTAAATTTGAATTGCGATAAAAAACAACATTTTTTCAGGATTTATACTATTAGTAATGACTCAGTAAACGGAATACATTAGCTGAAAAGGTTTCACATTATATAAATATCTTAGATTGAGATTTCAGATATTAATAAGTAATTTACACACAGAACACTTAAAATATTTAAATTTTTCAATATGAATATTAAAAAAACAAATTTCCTCAATAGATCGATGAAGACAAATCGTATCGTGTTATGGTCTTTGCCGATATTGGCCGCCTCGATAAGCTCTACAAAATGGCGTTTTTAGATTTTTAAATTTCAAATATTTAAATTATTATTTTTAAATTTTGAATTGTGATAAAAAACAACATTTTTTCAGGATTTATACTATTAGTAATGACTCAGTAAACGGAATACATTAGCTGAAAACATTTGACATTATATAAATATCTTAGATTGAGATTTCAGATAATAATAAGTAATTTACACACAGAACACTTAAAATATTTAAATTTTTCAATATGAATATTAAAAAAGCAAATTTCCTCAATAGATCGATTAAGACAAATCGTATCGTGTTATGTTCTTTGCCGATATTGGCCGCCTCGATAAGCTCTACAAAATGGCGTTTTTAGATTTTGAAATTTCAAATATTTAAATTATTCTTTTTAAATTTGAATTGCGATAAAAAACAACATTTTTTCAGGATTTATACTATTAGTAATGACTCAGTAAACGGAATACATTAGCTGAAAACATTTGACATTATATAAATATCTTAGATTGAGATTTCAGATAATAATAAGTAATTTACACACAGAACACTTAAAATATTTAAATTTTTCAATATGAATATTAAAAAAACAAATTTCCTCAATAGATCGATGAAGACAAATCGTATCGTGTTATGGTCTTTGCCGATATTGGCCGCCTCGATAAGCTCTACAAAAGGGCGTTTTTAGATTTTGAAATTTCAAATATTTAAATTATTATTTTTAAATTTTGAATTGCGATAAAAAACAACATTTTTTCAGGATTTATACTATTAGTAATGACTCAGTAAACGGAATACATTAGCTGAAAACATTTGACATTATATAAATATCTTAGATTGAGATTTCAGATAATAATAAGTAATTTACACACAGAACACTTAAAATATTTAAATTTTTCAATATGAATATTAAAAAAACAAATTTCCTCAATAGATCGATGAAGACAAATCGTATCGTGTTATGGTCTTTGCCGATATTGGCCGCCTCGATAAGCTCTACAAAAGGGCGTTTTTAGATTTTGAAATTTCAAATATTTAAATTATTCTTTTTAAATTTGAATTGCGATAAAAAACAACATTTTTTCAGGATTTATACTATTAGTAATGACTCAGTAAACGGAATACATTAGCTGAAAAGGTTTCACATTATATAAATATCTTAGATTGAGATTTCAGATATTAATAAGTAATTTACACACAGAACACTTAAAATATTTAAATTTTTCAATATGAATATTAAAAAAACAAATTTCCTCAATAGATCGATGAAGACAAATCGTATCGTGTTATGGTCTTTGCCGATATTGGCCGCCTCGATAAGCTCTACAAAATGGCGTTTTTAGATTTTTAAATTTCAAATATTTAAATTATTATTTTTAAATTTTGAATTGTGATAAAAAACAACATTTTTTCAGGATTTATACTATTAGTAATGACTCAGTAAACGGAATACATTAGCTGAAAACATTTGACATTATATAAATATCTTAGATTGAGATTTCAGATAATAATAAGTAATTTACACACAGAACACTTAAAATATTTAAATTTTTCAATATGAATATTAAAAAAGCAAATTTCCTCAATAGATCGATTAAGACAAATCGTATCGTGTTATGTTCTTTGCCGATATTGGCCGCCTCGATAAGCTCTACAAAATGGCGTTTTTAGATTTTGAAATTTCAAATATTTAAATTATTCTTTTTAAATTTGAATTGCGATAAAAAACAACATTTTTTCAGGATTTATACTATTAGTAATGACTCAGTAAACGGAATACATTAGCTGAAAACATTTGACATTATATAAATATCTTAGATTGAGATTTCAGATAATAATAAGTAATTTACACACAGAACACTTAAAATATTTAAATTTTTCAATATGAATATTAAAAAAACAAATTTCCTCAATAGATCGATGAAGACAAATCGTATCGTGTTATGGTCTTTGCCGATATTGGCCGCCTCGATAAGCTCTACAAAAGGGCGTTTTTAGATTTTGAAATTTCAAATATTTAAATTATTATTTTTAAATTTTGAATTGCGATAAAAAACAACATTTTTTCAGGATTTATACTATTAGTAATGACTCAGTAAACGGAATACATTAGCTGAAAACATTTGACATTATATAAATATCTTAGATTGAGATTTCAGATAATAATAAGTAATTTACACACAGAACACTTAAAATATTTAAATTTTTCAATATGAATATTAAAAAAACAAATTTCCTCAATAGATCGATGAAGACAAATCGTATCGTGTTATGGTCTTTGCCGATATTGGCCGCCTCGATAAGCTCTACAAAATGGCGTTTTTAGATTTTGAAATTTCAAATATTTAAATTATTCTTTTTAAATTTGAATTGCGATAAAAAACAACATTTTTTCAGGATTTATACTATTAGTAATGACTCAGTAAACGGAATACATTAGCTGAAAAGGTTTCACATTATATAAATATCTTAGAATGAGATTTCAGATATTAATAAGTAATTTACACACAGAACACTTAAAATATTTAAATTTTTCAATATGAATATTAAAAAAACAAATTTCCTCAATAGATCGATGAAGACAAATCGTATCGTGTTATGGTCTTTGCCGATATTGGCCGCCTCGATAAGCTCTACAAAATGGCGTTTTTAGATTTTGAAATTTCAAATATTTAAATTATTCTTTTTAAATTTTGAATTGCGATAAAAAACAACATTTTTTCAGGATTTATACTATCAGTAATGACTCAGTAAACGGAATACATTAGGTGAAAAGGTTTCACATTATATAAATATCTTAGATTGATATTTCAGATAATAATAAGTAATTTACACACAGAACACTTAAAATATTTAAATTTTTCATTATGAATATTAAAAAAACAAATTTCCTCAATAGATCCATGAAGACAAATCGTATCGTGTTATGGTCTTTGCCGATATTGGCCGCCTCGATAAGCTCTACAAAATGGCGTTTTTAGATTTTGAAAATTCAAATATTTAAATTATTATTTTTAAATTTTGAATTGCGATAAAAAACAACATTTTTTCAGGATTTATACTATTAGTAATGACTCAGTAAACGGAATACATTAGCTGAAAACATTTGACATTATATAAATATCTTAGATTGAGATTTCAGATAATAATAAGTAATTTACACACAGAACACTTAAAATATTTAAATTTTTCAATATGAATATTAAAAAAGCAAATTTCCTCAATAGATCGATTAAGACAAATCGTATCGTGTTATGTTCTTTGCCGATATTGGCCGCCTCGATAAGCTCTACAAAATGGCGTTTTTAGATTTTGAAATTTCAAATATTTAAATTATTCTTTTTAAATTTGAATTGCGATAAAAAACAACATTTTTTCAGGATTTATACTATTAGTAATGACTCAGTAAACGGAATACATTAGCTGAAAAGGTTTCACATTATATAAATATCTTAGATTGAGATTTCAGATATTAATAAGTAATTTACACACAGAACACTTAAAATATTTAAATTTTTCAATATGAATATTAAAAAAACAAATTTCCTCAATAGATCGATGAAGACAAATCGTATCGTGTTATGGTCTTTGCCGATATTGGCCGCCTCGATAAGCTCTACAAAATGGCGTTTTTAGATTTTGAAATTTCAAATATTTAAATTATTCTTTTTAAATTTTGAATTGCGATAAAAAACAACATTTTTTCAGGATTTATACTATCAGTAATGACTCAGTAAACGGAATACATTAGGTGAAAAGGTTTCACATTATATAAATATCTTAGATTGAGATTTCAGATAATAATAAGTAATTTACACACAGAACACTTAAAATATTTAAATTTTTCATTATGAATATTAAAAAAACAAATTTCCTCAATAGATCCATGAAGACAAATCGTATCGTGTTATGGTCTTTGCCGATATTGGCCGCCTCGATAAGCTCTACAAAATGGCGTTTTTAGATTTTGAAAATTCAAATATTTAAATTATTATTTTTAAATTTTGAATTGCGATAAAAAACAACATTTTTTCAGGATTTATACTATTAGTAATGACTCAGTAAACGGAATACATTAGCTGAAAACATTTGACATTATATAAATATCTTAGATTGAGATTTCAGATAATAATAAGTAATTTACACACAGAACACTTAAAATATTTAAATTTTTCAATATGAATATTAAAAAAACAAATTTCCTCAATAGATCGATGAAGACAAATCGTATCGTGTTATGGTCTTTGCCGATATTGGCCGCCTCGATAAGCTCTACAAAATGGCGTTTTTAGATTTTGAAATTTCAAATATTTAAATTATTCTTTTTAAATTTTGAATTGCGATAAAAAACAACATTTTTTCAGGATTTATACTATCAGTAATGACTCAGTAAACGGAATACATTAGGTGAAAAGGTTTCACATTATATAAATATCTTAGATTGATATTTCAGATAATAATAAGTAATTTACACACAGAACACTTAAAATATTTAAATTTTTCATTATGAATATTAAAAAAACAAATTTCCTCAATAGATCCATGAAGACAAATCGTATCGTGTTATGGTCTTTGCCGATATTGGCCGCCTCGATAAGCTCTACAAAATGGCGTTTTTAGATTTTGAAAATTCAAATATTTAAATTATTATTTTTAAATTTTGAATTGCGATAAAAAACAACATTTTTTCAGGATTTATACTATTAGTAATGACTCAGTAAACGGAATACATTAGCTGAAAACATTTGACATTATATAAATATCTTAGATTGAGATTTCAGATAATAATAAGTAATTTACACACAGAACACTTAAAATATTTAAATTTTTCAATATGAATATTAAAAAAGCAAATTTCCTCAATAGATCGATTAAGACAAATCGTATCGTGTTATGTTCTTTGCCGATATTGGCCGCCTCGATAAGCTCTACAAAATGGCGTTTTTAGATTTTGAAATTTCAAATATTTAAATTATTCTTTTTAAATTTGAATTGCGATAAAAAACAACATTTTTTCAGGATTTATACTATTAGTAATGACTCAGTAAACGGAATACATTAGCTGAAAAGGTTTCACATTATATAAATATCTTAGATTGAGATTTCAGATATTAATAAGTAATTTACACACAGAACACTTAAAATATTTAAATTTTTCAATATGAATATTAAAAAAACAAATTTCCTCAATAGATCGATGAAGACAAATCGTATCGTGTTATGGTCTTTGCCGATATTGGCCGCCTCGATAAGCTCTACAAAATGGCGTTTTTAGATTTTGAAATTTCAAATATTTAAATTATTATTTTTAAATTTTGAATTGCGATAAAAAACAACATTTTTTCAGGATTTATACTATTAGTAATGACTCAGTAAACGGAATACATTAGCTGAAAACATTTGACATTATATAAATATCTTAGATTGAGATTTCAGATAATAATAAGTAATTTACACACAGAACACTTAAAATATTTAAATTTTTCAATATGAATATTAAAAAAACAAATTTCCTCAATAGATCGATGAAGACAAATCGTATCGTGTTATGGTCTTTGCCGATATTGGCCGCCTCGATAAGCTCTACAAAATGGCGTTTTTAGATTTTGAAATTTCAAATATTTAAATTATTCTTTTTAAATTTTGAATTGCGATAAAAAACAACATTTTTTCAGGATTTATACTATCAGTAATGACTCAGTAAACGGAATACATTAGGTGAAAAGGTTTCACATTATATAAATATCTTAGATTGAGATTTCAGATAATAATAAGTAATTTACACACAGAACACTTAAAATATTTAAATTTTTCAATATGAATATTAAAAAAACAAATTTCCTCAATAGATCGATGAAGACAAATCGTATCGTGTTATGGTCTTTGCCGATATTGGCCGCCTCGATAAGCTCTACAAAATGGCGTTTTTAGATTTTGAAATTTCAAATATTTAAATTATTCTTTTTAAATTTTGAATTGCGATAAAAAACAACATTTTTTCAGGATTTATACTATCAGTAATGACTCAGTAAACGGAATACATTAGGTGAAAAGGTTTCACATTATATAAATATCTTAGATTGATATTTCAGATAATAATAAGTAATTTACACACAGAACACTTAAAATATTTAAATTTTTCATTATGAATATTAAAAAAACAAATTTCCTCAATAGATCCATGAAGACAAATCGTATCGTGTTATGGTCTTTGCCGATATTGGCCGCCTCGATAAGCTCTACAAAATGGCGTTTTTAGATTTTGAAAATTCAAATATTTAAATTATTATTTTTAAATTTTGAATTGCGATAAAAAACAACATTTTTTCAGGATTTATACTATTAGTAATGACTCAGTAAACGGAATACATTAGCTGAAAACATTTGACATTATATAAATATCTTAGATTGAGATTTCAGATAATAATAAGTAATTTACACACAGAACACTTAAAATATTTAAATTTTTCAATATGAATATTAAAAAAGCAAATTTCCTCAATAGATCGATTAAGACAAATCGTATCGTGTTATGTTCTTTGCCGATATTGGCCGCCTCGATAAGCTCTACAAAATGGCGTTTTTAGATTTTGAAATTTCAAATATTTAAATTATTCTTTTTAAATTTGAATTGCGATAAAAAACAACATTTTTTCAGGATTTATACTATTAGTAATGACTCAGTAAACGGAATACATTAGCTGAAAAGGTTTCACATTATATAAATATCTTAGATTGAGATTTCAGATATTAATAAGTAATTTACACACAGAACACTTAAAATATTTAAATTTTTCAATATGAATATTAAAAAAACAAATTTCCTCAATAGATCGATGAAGACAAATCGTATCGTGTTATGGTCTTTGCCGATATTGGCCGCCTCGATAAGCTCTACAAAATGGCGTTTTTAGATTTTGAAATTTCAAATATTTAAATTATTCTTTTTAAATTTTGAATTGCGATAAAAAACAACATTTTTTCAGGATTTATACTATCAGTAATGACTCAGTAAACGGAATACATTAGGTGAAAAGGTTTCACATTATATAAATATCTTAGATTGAGATTTCAGATAATAATAAGTAATTTACACACAGAACACTTAAAATATTTAAATTTTTCATTATGAATATTAAAAAAACAAATTTCCTCAATAGATCCATGAAGACAAATCGTATCGTGTTATGGTCTTTGCCGATATTGGCCGCCTCGATAAGCTCTACAAAATGGCGTTTTTAGATTTTGAAAATTCAAATATTTAAATTATTATTTTTAAATTTTGAATTGCGATAAAAAACAACATTTTTTCAGGATTTATACTATTAGTAATGACTCAGTAAACGGAATACATTAGCTGAAAACATTTGACATTATATAAATATCTTAGATTGAGATTTCAGATAATAATAAGTAATTTACACACAGAACACTTAAAATATTTAAATTTTTCAATATGAATATTAAAAAAGCAAATTTCCTCAATAGATCGATTAAGACAAATCGTATCGTGTTATGTTCTTTGCCGATATTGGCCGCCTCGATAAGCTCTACAAAATGGCGTTTTTAGATTTTGAAATTTCAAATATTTAAATTATTCTTTTTAAATTTGAATTGCGATAAAAAACAACATTTTTTCAGGATTTATACTATTAGTAATGACTCAGTAAACGGAATACATTAGCTGAAAAGGTTTCACATTATATAAATATCTTAGATTGAGATTTCAGATATTAATAAGTAATTTACACACAGAACACTTAAAATATTTAAATTTTTCAATATGAATATTAAAAAAACAAATTTCCTCAATAGATCGATGAAGACAAATCGTATCGTGTTATGGTCTTTGCCGATATTGGCCGCCTCGATAAGCTCTACAAAATGGCGTTTTTAGATTTTGAAATTTCAAATATTTAAATTATTCTTTTTAAATTTTGAATTGCGATAAAAAACAACATTTTTTCAGGATTTATACTATCAGTAATGACTCAGTAAACGGAATACATTAGGTGAAAAGGTTTCACATTATATAAATATCTTAGATTGAGATTTCAGATAATAATAAGTAATTTACACACAGAACACTTAAAATATTTAAATTTTTCATTATGAATATTAAAAAAACAAATTTCCTCAATAGATCCATGAAGACAAATCGTATCGTGTTATGGTCTTTGCCGATATTGGCCGCCTCGATAAGCTCTACAAAATGGCGTTTTTAGATTTTGAAAATTCAAATATTTAAATTATTATTTTTAAATTTTGAATTGCGATAAAAAACAACATTTTTTCAGGATTTATACTATTAGTAATGACTCAGTAAACGGAATACATTAGCTGAAAACATTTGACATTATATAAATATCTTAGATTGAGATTTCAGATAATAATAAGTAATTTACACACAGAACACTTAAAATATTTAAATTTTTCAATATGAATATTAAAAAAACAAATTTCCTCAATAGATCGATGAAGACAAATCGTATCGTGTTATGGTCTTTGCCGATATTGGCCGCCTCGATAAGCTCTACAAAATGGCGTTTTTAGATTTTGAAATTTCAAATATTTAAATTATTCTTTTTAAATTTTGAATTGCGATAAAAAACAACATTTTTTCAGGATTTATACTATCAGTAATGACTCAGTAAACGGAATACATTAGGTGAAAAGGTTTCACATTATATAAATATCTTAGATTGAGATTTCAGATAATAATAAGTAATTTACACACAGAACACTTAAAATATTTAAATTTTTCAATATGAATATTAAAAAAACAAATTTCCTCAATAGATCGATGAAGACAAATCGTATCGTGTTATGGTCTTTGCCGATATTGGCCGCCTCGATAAGCTCTACAAAATGGCGTTTTTAGATTTTGAAATTTCAAATATTTAAATTATTCTTTTTAAATTTTGAATTGCGATAAAAAACAACATTTTTTCAGGATTTATACTATCAGTAATGACTCAGTAAACGGAATACATTAGGTGAAAAGGTTTCACATTATATAAATATCTTAGATTGAGATTTCAGATAATAATAAGTAATTTACACACAGAACACTTAAAATATTTAAATTTTTCAATATGAATATTAAAAAAACAAATTTCCTCAATAGATCGATGAAGACAAATCGTATCGTGTTATGGTCTTTGCCGATATTGGCCGCCTCGATAAGCTCTACAAAATGGCGTTTTTAGATTTTGAAATTTCAAATATTTAAATTATTCTTTTTAAATTTTGAATTGCGATAAAAAACAACATTTTTTCAGGATTTATACTATCAGTAATGACTCAGTAAACGGAATACATTAGGTGAAAAGGTTTCACATTATATAAATATCTTAGATTGAGATTTCAGATAATAATAAGTAATTTACACACAGAACACTTAAAATATTTAAATTTTTCATTATGAATATTAAAAAAACAAATTTCCTCAATAGATCCATGAAGACAAATCGTATCGTGTTATGGTCTTTGCCGATATTGGCCGCCTCGATAAGCTCTACAAAATGGCGTTTTTAGATTTTGAAAATTCAAATATTTAAATTATTATTTTTAAATTTTGAATTGCGATAAAAAACAACATTTTTTCAGGATTTATACTATTAGTAATGACTCAGTAAACGGAATACATTAGCTGAAAACATTTGACATTATATAAATATCTTAGATTGAGATTTCAGATAATAATAAGTAATTTACACACAGAACACTTAAAATATTTAAATTTTTCAATATGAATATTAAAAAAACAAATTTCCTCAATAGATCGATGAAGACAAATCGTATCGTGTTATGGTCTTTGCCGATATTGGCCGCCTCGATAAGCTCTACAAAATGGCGTTTTTAGATTTTGAAATTTCAAATATTTAAATTATTCTTTTTAAATTTTGAATTGCGATAAAAAACAACATTTTTTCAGGATTTATACTATCAGTAATGACTCAGTAAACGGAATACATTAGGTGAAAAGGTTTCACATTATATAAATATCTTAGATTGAGATTTCAGATAATAATAAGTAATTTACACACAGAACACTTAAAATATTTAAATTTTTCATTATGAATATTAAAAAAACAAATTTCCTCAATAGATCCATGAAGACAAATCGTATCGTGTTATGGTCTTTGCCGATATTGGCCGCCTCGATAAGCTCTACAAAATGGCGTTTTTAGATTTTGAAAATTCAAATATTTAAATTATTATTTTTAAATTTTGAATTGCGATAAAAAACAACATTTTTTCAGGATTTATACTATTAGTAATGACTCAGTAAACGGAATACATTAGCTGAAAACATTTGACATTATATAAATATCTTAGATTGAGATTTCAGATAATAATAAGTAATTTACACACAGAACACTTAAAATATTTAAATTTTTCAATATGAATATTAAAAAAACAAATTTCCTCAATAGATCGATTAAGACAAATCGTATCGTGTTATGTTCTTTGCCGATATTGGCCGCCTCGATAAGCTCTACAAAATGGCGTTTTTAGATTTTGAAATTTCAAATATTTAAATTATTCTTTTTAAATTTGAATTGCGATAAAAAACAACATTTTTTCAGGATTTATACTATTAGTAATGACTCAGTAAACGGAATACATTAGCTGAAAAGGTTTCACATTATATAAATATCTTAGATTGAGATTTCAGATATTAATAAGTAATTTACACACAGAACACTTAAAATATTTAAATTTTTCAATATGAATATTAAAAAAACAAATTTCCTCAATAGATCGATGAAGACAAATCGTATCGTGTTATGGTCTTTGCCGATATTGGCCGCCTCGATAAGCTCTACAAAATGGCGTTTTTAGATTTTGAAATTTCAAATATTTAAATTATTCTTTTTAAATTTTGAATTGCGATAAAAAACAACATTTTTTCAGGATTTATACTATCAGTAATGACTCAGTAAACGGAATACATTAGGTGAAAAGGTTTCACATTATATAAATATCTTAGATTGAGATTTCAGATAATAATAAGTAATTTACACACAGAACACTTAAAATATTTAAATTTTTCATTATGAATATTAAAAAAACAAATTTCCTCAATAGATCCATGAAGACAAATCGTATCGTGTTATGGTCTTTGCCGATATTGGCCGCCTCGATAAGCTCTACAAAATGGCGTTTTTAGATTTTGAAAATTCAAATATTTAAATTATTATTTTTAAATTTTGAATTGCGATAAAAAACAACATTTTTTCAGGATTTATACTATTAGTAATGACTCAGTAAACGGAATACATTAGCTAAAAACATTTGACATTATATAAATATCTTAGATTGAGATTTCAGATAATAATAAGTAATTTACACACAGAACACTTAAAATATTTAAATTTTTCAATATGAATATTAAAAAAACAAATTTCCTCAATAGATCGATGAAGACAAATCGTATCGTGTTATGGTCTTTGCCGATATTGGCCGCCTCGATAAGCTCTACAAAATGGCGTTTTTAGATTTTGAAATTTCAAATATTTAAATTATTCTTTTTAAATTTTGAATTGCGATAAAAAACAACATTTTTTCAGGATTTATACTATCAGTAATGACTCAGTAAACGGAATACATTAGGTGAAAAGGTTTCACATTATATAAATATCTTAGATTGAGATTTCAGATAATAATAAGTAATTTACACACAGAACACTTAAAATATTTAAATTTTTCATTATGAATATTAAAAAAACAAATTTCCTCAATAGATCCATGAAGACAAATCGTATCGTGTTATGGTCTTTGCCGATATTGGCCGCCTCGATAAGCTCTACAAAATGGCGTTTTTAGATTTTGAAAATTCAAATATTTAAATTATTATTTTTAAATTTTGAATTGCGATAAAAAACAACATTTTTTCAGGATTTATACTATTAGTAATGACTCAGTAAACGGAATACATTAGCTGAAAACATTTGACATTATATAAATATCTTAGATTGAGATTTCAGATAATAATAAGTAATTTACACACAGAACACTTAAAATATTTAAATTTTTCAATATGAATATTAAAAAAACAAATTTCCTCAATAGATCGATTAAGACAAATCGTATCGTGTTATGTTCTTTGCCGATATTGGCCGCCTCGATAAGCTCTACAAAATGGCGTTTTTAGATTTTGAAATTTCAAATATTTAAATTATTCTTTTTAAATTTGAATTGCGATAAAAAACAACATTTTTTCAGGATTTATACTATTAGTAATGACTCAGTAAACGGAATACATTAGCTGAAAAGGTTTCACATTATATAAATATCTTAGATTGAGATTTCAGATATTAATAAGTAATTTACACACAGAACACTTAAAATATTTAAATTTTTCAATATGAATATTAAAAAAACAAATTTCCTCAATAGATCGATGAAGACAAATCGTATCGTGTTATGGTCTTTGCCGATATTGGCCGCCTCGATAAGCTCTACAAAATGGCGTTTTTAGATTTTGAAATTTCAAATATTTAAATTATTCTTTTCAAATTTGAATTGCGATAAAAAACAACATTTTTTCAGGATTTATACTATTAGTAATGACTCAGTAAACGGAATACATTAGCTGAAAAGGTTTCACATTATATAAATATCTTAGATTGAGATTTCAGATATTAATAAGTAATTTACACACAGAACACTTAAAATATTTAAATTTTTCAATATGAATATTAAAAAAACAAATTTCCTCAATAGATTGATGAAGACAAATCGTATCGTGTTATGGTCTACGCCGATATAGGCCGCCTTGATGAGCTCTACAAAATGGCGTTTGTAGATTTTGAAATTTCCAAATAAAATAATTTAAATTATTCTTTTTAAATTTTGAATTGCGTTAAAAAACAGCAATTTTTCAGGATTTATACTATTAGTAATGACTCAGTACACGAAATACATTAATCTTCACACACAATCACATTATACATATATTGTACTAAATCTATAAAATATTTGTGATTTTGATATGATCGCAATTCAAGCTGTTTTAGCTGTTTTTCTGTTAAGCTGTTTTAACTGTTTTATTTGTTTTAAAATATTATAAACAAATCGTAGTTAAAATTAACTCAGTTTCTTTTATTTTTAGGTTTAATACATAGTTTCTTTATTTTCAGATCAGGTTCAGGTTTCGTACAATTTTTTTAATAAAATGAAATACTTAGTTTAAAAATATATTGTGAAGTTTTTGAAATGAAATCGTATCGTGTTATGGTCTTTGCCGATATTGGCCGCCTCGATAAGCTCTACAAAATGGCGTTTTTAGATTTTGAAATTTCAAATATTTAAATTATTCTTTTTAAATTTTGAATTGCGATAAAAAACAACATTTTTTCAGGATTTATACTATCAGTAATGACTCAGTAAACGGAATACATTAGGTGAAAAGGTTTCACATTATATAAATATCTTAGATTGAGATTTCAGATAATAATAAGTAATTTACACACAGAACACTTAAAATATTTAAATTTTTCATTATGAATATTAAAAAAACAAATTTCCTCAATAGATCCATGAAGACAAATCGTATCGTGTTATCGTCTTTGCCGATATTGGCCGCCTCGATAAGCTCTACAAAATGGCGTTTTTAGATTTTGAAAATTCAAATATTTAAATTATTATTTTTAAATTTTGAATTGCGATAAAAAACAACATTTTTTCAGGATTTATACTATTAGTAATGACTCAGTAAACGGAATACATTAGCTGAAAACATTTGACATTATATAAATATCTTAGATTGAGATTTCAGATAATAATAAGTAATTTACACACAGAACACTCAAAATATTTAAATTTTTCAATATGAATATTAAAAAAACAAATTTCCTCAATAGATCGATGAAGACAAATCGTATCGTGTTATGGTCTTTGCCGATATTGGCCGCCTCGATAAGCTCTACAAAATGGCGTTTTTAGATTTTGAAATTTCAAATATTTAAATTATTCTTTTTAAATTTTGAATTGCGATAAAAAACAACATTTTTTCAGGATTTATACTATCAGTAATGACTCAGTAAACGGAATACATTAGGTGAAAAGGTTTCACATTATATAAATATCTTAGATTGAGATTTCAGATAATAATAAGTAATTTACACACAGAACACTTAAAATATTAAAATTTTTCATTATGAATATTAAAAAAACAAATTTCCTCAATAGATCCATGAAGACAAATCGTATCGTGTTATGGTCTTTGCCGATATTGGCCGCCTCGATAAGCTCTACAAAATGGCGTTTTTAGATTTTGAAAATTCAAATATTTAAATTATTATTTTTAAATTTTGAATTGCGATAAAAAACAACATTTTTTCAGGATTTATACTATTAGTAATGACTCAGTAAACGGAATACATTAGCTGAAAACATTTGACATTATATAAATATCTTAGATTGAGATTTCAGATAATAATAAGTAATTTACACACAGAACACTTAAAATATTTAAATTTTTCAATATGAATATTAAAAAAACAAATTTCCTCAATAGATCGATTAAGACAAATCGTATCGTGTTATGTTCTTTGCCGATATTGGCCGCCTCGATAAGCTCTACAAAATGGCGTTTTTAGATTTTGAAATTTCAAATATTTAAATTATTCTTTTTAAATTTGAATTGCGATAAAAAACAACATTTTTTCAGGATTTATACTATTAGTAATGACTCAGTAAACGGAATACATTAGCTGAAAAGGTTTCACATTATATAAATATCTTAGATTGAGATTTCAGATATTAATAAGTAATTTACACACAGAACACTTAAAATATTTAAATTTTTCAATATGAATATTAAAAAAACAAATTTCCTCAATAGATCGATGAAGACAAATCGTATCGTGTTATGGTCTTTGCCGATATTGGCCGCCTCGATAAGCTCTACAAAATGGCGTTTTTAGATTTTGAAATTTCAAATATTTAAATTATTCTTTTCAAATTTGAATTGCGATAAAAAACAACATTTTTTCAGGATTTATACTATTAGTAATGACTCAGTAAACGGAATACATTAGCTGAAAAGGTTTCACATTATATAAATATCTTAGATTGAGATTTCAGATATTAATAAGTAATTTACACACAGAACACTTAAAATATTTAAATTTTTCAATATGAATATTAAAAAAACAAATTTCCTCAATAGATTGATGAAGACAAATCGTATCGTGTTATGGTCTACGCCGATATAGGCCGCCTTGATGAGCTCTACAAAATGGCGTTTGTAGATTTTGAAATTTCCAAATAAAATAATTTAAATTATTCTTCTTAAATTTTGAATTGCGTTAAAAAACAGCAATTTTTCAGGATTTATACTATTAGTAATGACTCAGTACACGAAATACATTAATCTTCACACACAATCACATTATACATATATTGTACTAAATCTATAAAATATTTGTGATTTTGATATGATCGCAATTCAAGCTGTTTTAGCTGTTTTTCTGTTAAGCTGTTTTAACTGTTTTATTTGTTTTAAAATATTATAAACAAATCGTAGTTAAAATTAACTCAGTTTCTTTTATTTTTAGGTTTAATACATAGTTTCTTTATTTTCAGATCAGGTTCAGGTTTCGTACAATTTTTTTAATAAAATGAAATACTTAGTTTAAAAATATATTGTGAAGTTTTTGAAATGAAATCGTATCGTGTTATGGTCTTTGCCGATATTGGCCGCCTCGATAAGCTCTACAAAATGGCGTTTTTAGATTTTGAAATTTCAAATATTTAAATTATTCTTTTTAAATTTTGAATTGCGATAAAAAACAACATTTTTTCAGGATTTATACTATCAGTAATGACTCAGTAAACGGAATACATTAGGTGAAAAGGTTTCACATTATATAAATATCTTAGATTGAGATTTCAGATAATAATAAGTAATTTACACACAGAACACTTAAAATATTTAAATTTTTCATTATGAATATTAAAAAAACAAATTTCCTCAATAGATCCATGAAGACAAATCGTATCGTGTTATGGTCTTTGCCGATATTGGCCGCCTCGATAAGCTCTACAAAATGGCGTTTTTAGATTTTGAAAATTCAAATATTTAAATTATTATTTTTAAATTTTGAATTGCGATAAAAAACAACATTTTTTCAGGATTTATACTATTAGTAATGACTCAGTAAACGGAATACATTAGCTGAAAACATTTGACATTATATAAATATCTTAGATTGAGATTTCAGATAATAATAAGTAATTTACACACAGAACACTTAAAATATTTAAATTTTTCAATATGAATATTAAAAAAACAAATTTCCTCAATAGATCGATGAAGACAAATCGTATCGTGTTATGGTCTTTGCCGATATTGGCCGCCTCGATAAGCTCTACAAAATGGCGTTTTTAGATTTTGAAATTTCAAATATTTAAATTATTCTTTTTAAATTTTGAATTGCGATAAAAAACAACATTTTTTCAGGATTTATACTATCAGTAATGACTCAGTAAACGGAATACATTAGGTGAAAAGGTTTCACATTATATAAATATCTTAGATTGAGATTTCAGATAATAATAAGTAATTTACACACAGAACACTTAAAATATTTAAATTTTTCATTATGAATATTAAAAAAACAAATTTCCTCAATAGATCCATGAAGACAAATCGTATCGTGTTATGGTCTTTGCCGATATTGGCCGCCTCGATAAGCTCTACAAAATGGCGTTTTTAGATTTTGAAAATTCAAATATTTAAATTATTATTTTTAAATTTTGAATTGCGATAAAAAACAACATTTTTTCAGGATTTATACTATTAGTAATGACTCAGTAAACGGAATACATTAGCTGAAAACATTTGACATTATATAAATATCTTAGATTGAGATTTCAGATAATAATAAGTAATTTACACACAGAACACTTAAAATATTTAAATTTTTCAATATGAATATTAAAAAAACAAATTTCCTCAATAGATCGATTAAGACAAATCGTATCGTGTTATGTTCTTTGCCGATATTGGCCGCCTCGATAAGCTCTACAAAATGGCGTTTTTAGATTTTGAAATTTCAAATATTTAAATTATTCTTTTTAAATTTGAATTGCGATAAAAAACAACATTTTTTCAGGATTTATACTATTAGTAATGACTCAGTAAACGGAATACATTAGCTGAAAAGGTTTCACATTATATAAATATCTTAGATTGAGATTTCAGATATTAATAAGTAATTTACACACAGAACACTTAAAATATTTAAATTTTTCAATATGAATATTAAAAAAACAAATTTCCTCAATAGATCGATGAAGACAAATCGTATCGTGTTATGGTCTTTGCCGATATTGGCCGCCTCGATAAGCTCTACAAAATGGCGTTTTTAGATTTTGAAATTTCAAATATTTAAATTATTCTTTTCAAATTTGAATTGCGATAAAAAACAACATTTTTTCAGGATTTATACTATTAGTAATGACTCAGTAAACGGAATACATTAGCTGAAAAGGTTTCACATTATATAAATATCTTAGATTGAGATTTCAGATATTAATAAGTAATTTACACACAGAACACTTAAAATATTTAAATTTTTCAATATGAATATTAAAAAAACAAATTTCCTCAATAGATTGATGAAGACAAATCGTATCGTGTTATGGTCTACGCCGATATAGGCCGCCTTGATGAGCTCTACAAAATGGCGTTTGTAGATTTTGAAATTTCCAAATAAAATAATTTAAATTATTCTTTTTAAATTTTGAATTGCGTTAAAAAACAGCAATTTTTCAGGATTTATACTATTAGTAATGACTCAGTACACGAAATACATTAATCTTCACACACAATCACATTATACATATATTGTACTAAATCTATAAAATATTTGTGATTTTGATATGATCGCAATTCAAGCTGTTTTAGCTGTTTTTCTGTTAAGCTGTTTTAACTGTTTTATTTGTTTTAAAATATTATAAACAAATCGTAGTTAAAATTAACTCAGTTTCTTTTATTTTTAGGTTTAATACATAGTTTCTTTATTTTCAGATCAGGTTCAGGTTTTGTACAATTTTTTTAATAAAATGAAATACTTAGTTTAAAAATATATTGTGAAGTTTTTGAAATGAAATATTTTAAATAAAATACAATACTTTTTTTAATTAAAATATGTAAAGTTTTCGAAATTTAAATTCAAATCGTAGTTTAAATTAACTCAGTTTCTTTTATTTTTAGGTTTATTACAAAGTTTCTTTATTTTCAGGTCAAGTTCAGGTTTCGTACAATGTTTTTAATAAAATACAATACTTAGTTTAAAAAATTTTGTGAAGTTTTTGAAATGAAATATTTTAAATAAAATACTTTGTTTAATTAAAATATTGTAAAAATTTTCAAAATTAAAATTCAAATCGTAGTTAAAATAACCTCAGTTTCTTTTATTTTTAAGTTTATTAAAAAGTCTCTTTATTTTCAGGTTTAATACAAAGTTTCTTTATTTTCAGGTCAAGTTCAGGTTTCGTACAATGTTTTTAATAAAATACAATACTTAGTTTAAAAAAATATTGTGAAGTTTTTGAAATGAAATATTTTAAATGAAATACTTTGTTTAATTAAAATATTGTAAAAATGTTCAAAATTAAAATTCAAATCGTAGTTAAAATAACCTCAGTTTCTTTTATTTTTAAGTTTAATAAAAAGTCTCTTTATTTTCAGGTTTAATACAAAGTTTCTTTATTTTCAGGTTTAATACAAAGTTTCTTTATTTTCAGATCATGTCAGGTTTCGTACAATGTTTTTAATAGAATACAATACTTAGTTTAAAAAAATATTGTGAAGTTTTTGAAATGAAATATTTTAAATGAAATACTTTGTTTAATTAAAATATTGTAAAAATTTTCAAAATTAAAATTCAAATCGTAGTTAAAATAACCTCAGTTTCTTTTATTTTTAAGTTTAATAAAAAGTCTCTTTATTTTCAGGTTTAATACAAAGTTTCTTTATTTTCAGGTTTAATACAAAGTTTCTTTATTTTCAGGTCAAGTTCAGGTTTCGTACAATTTTTTTAATAAAATACAATACTTAGTTTAAAAAAATATTGTGAAGTTTTTGAAATTAAATATTTTAAATGAAATACTTTGTTTAATTAAAATATTGTAAAAATATTCAAAATTAAAATTCAAATCGTAGTATAAATAACCTCAGTTTCTTTTATTTTTAAGTTTAATAAAAAGTCTCTTTATTTTCAGGTTCAATACAAAGTTTCTTTATTTTCAGGTCAAGTTCAGGTTTCGTAAAATGTTTTTAATAAAATACAATACTTAGTTTAAAAAAATATTGTGAAGTTTTTGAAATGAAATATTTTAAATGAAATACTTTGTTTAATTAAAATATTGTAAAAATTTTCAAAATTAAAATTCAAATCGTAGTTAAAATAGCCTCAGTTTCTTTTATTTTTAAGTTTAATAAAAAGTCTCTTTATTTTCAGGTTTAATACAAAGTTTCTTTATTTTCAGGTTTAATACAAAGTTTCTTTATTTTCAGGTCAAGTCAGGTTTCGTACAATGTTTTTAATAGAATACAATACTTAGTTTAAAAAAATATTGTGAAGTTTTTGAAATGAAATATTTTAAATGAAATACTTTGATTAATTAAAATATTGTAAAAATGTTCAAAATTAAAATTCAAATCGTAGTTGAAATAACCTCAGTTTCTTTTATTTTTAAGTTTAATAAAAAGTCTCTTTATTTTCAGGTTTAATACAAAGTTTCTATATTTTCAGGTTTAATACAAAGTTTCTTTATTTTCAGATCATGTTCAGGTTTCTAACATTTTTTTTAATAAAAAAGTTTTAAAAAATTTTTTTTTTAAAAACATTTTTTAGTTTAAAAAAATATTGTGAAGTTTTTTAAATGAAATCTTTCAAATGAAATACTTTGTTTAATTAAAATATTGTAAAATTTTCAAAATTAAAATTCAAATCGTAGTATAAATAACCTCAGTTTCTTTTATTTTTAAGTTTAATAAAAAGTCTCTTTATTTTCAGGTTTAATACAAAGTTTCTTTATTTTCAGGTCAAGTTCAGGTTTCGTACAATGTTTTTAATAAAATACAATACTTAGTTTAAAAAATATTGTGAAGTTTTTGAAATGAAATATTTTAAATGAAATACTTTGTTTAATTAAAATATTGTAAAAATTTTCAAAATTAAAATTCAAATCGTAGTTAAAATAACCTCAGTTTCTTTTATTTTTAAGTTTAATAAAAAGTCTCTTTATTTTCAGGTTTAATACAAAGTTTCTTTATTTTCAGGTTTAATACAAAGTTTCTTTATTTTCAGGTCAACTTCAGGTTTCGTACAATTTTTTTAATAAAATACAATACTTAGTTTAAAAAAATATTGTGAAGTTTTTGAAATTAAATATTTTAAATGAAATACTTTGTTTAATTAAAATATTGTAAAAATTTTCAAAATTAAAATTCAAATCGTAGTTAAAATAACCTCAGTTTCTTTTATTTTTAAGTTTAATAAAAAGTCTCTTTATTTTCAGGTTTAATACAAAGTTTCTTTATTTTCAGATCATGTTCAGGTTTCTAACATTTTTTTTAATAAAAAACATTTTTTAGTTTCATAAAATATTGTGAAGTTTTTGAAATGAAATATTTTAAATAAAATACTTTGTTTAATTAAAATATTGTAAAATTTTCAAAATTAAAATTCAAATCGTAGTATAAATAACCTCAGTTTCTTTTATTTTTAAGTTTAATAAAAAGTCTCTTTATTTTCAGGTTTAATACAAAGTTTCTTTATTTTCAGGTCAAGTTCAGGTTTCGTACAATGTTTTTAATAAAATACAATACTTAGTTTAAAAAATATTGTGAAGTTTTTGAAATGAAATATTTTAAATGAAATACTTTGTTTAATTAAAATATTGTAAAAATTTTCAAAATTAAAATTCAAATCGTAGTTAAAATAACCTCAGTTTCTTTTATTTTTAAGTTTAATAAAAAGTCTCTTTATTTTCAGGTTTAATACAAAGTTTCTTTATTTTCAGGTTTAATACGAAGTTTCTTTATTTTCAGGTTAAGTTCAGGTTTCGAACAATTTTTTTAATAAAATACAATACTTAGTTTAAAAAAATATTGTGAAGTTTTTGAAATTAAATATTTTAAATGAAATACTTTGTTTAATTAAAATATTGTAAAAATTTTCAAAATTAAAATTCAAATCGTAGTTAAAATAACCTCAGTTTCTTTTATTTTTAGGTTTAATAAAAAGTCTCTTTTTTTTCAGGTTTAATACAAAGTTTCTTTATTTTCAGGTTTAATACAAAGTTTCTTTATTTTCAGGTCAAGTTCAGGTTTCGTACAATTTTTTTAATAAAATACAATACTTAGTTTAAAAAAATATTGTGAAGTTTTTGAAATTAAATATTTTAAATGAAATACTTTGTTTAATTAAAATATTGTAAAAATTTTCAAATTAAAATTCAAATCGTAGTTAAAATAACCTCAGTTTCTTTTATTTTTAAGTTTAATAAAAAGTCTCTTTATTTTCAGGTTTAATAGAAAGTTTCTTTATTTTCAGGTTTAATACAAAGTTTCTTTATTTTCAGGTCAAGTTCAGGTTTCGTACAATTTTTTTAATAAAATACAATACTTAGTTTAAAAAAATATTGTGAAGTTTTTGAAATTTAATATTTTAAATGAAATACTTTGTTTAATTAAAATATTGTAAAAATTTTCAAAATTAAAATTCAAATCGTAGTTAAAATAACCTCAGTTTCTTTTATTTTTAAGTTTAATAAAAAGTCTCTTTATTTTCAGGTTTAATACAAAGTTTCTTTATTTTCAGGTTTTATACGAAGTTTCTTTATTTTCAGGTTAAGTTCAGGTTTCGAACAATTTTTTTAATAAAATACAATACTTAGTTTAAAAATATATTGTGAAGTTTTTGAAATTAAATATTTTAAATGAAATACTTTGTTTAATTAAAATATTGTAAAAATTTTCAAAATTAAAATTCAAATCGTAGTTAAAATAACCTCAGTTTCTTTTATTTTTAAGTTTAATAAAAAGTCTCTTTATTTTCAGGTTTAATACAAAGTTTCTTTATTTTCAGGTTTAATACAAAGTTTCTTTATTTTCAGGTCAAGTTCAGGTTTCGTACAATTTTTTTAATAAAATACAATACTTAGTTAAAAAAAATATTGTGAAGTTTTTGAAATTAAATATTTTAAATGAAATACTTTGTTTAATTAAAATATTGTAAAAATTTTCAAAATTAAAATTCAAATCGTAGTTAAAATAACCTCAGTTTCTTTTATTTTTAAGTTTAATAAAAAGTCTCTTTATTTTCAGGTTTAATACAAAGTTTCTTTATTTTCAGGTTTAATACAAAGTTTCTTTATTTTCAGGTCAAGTTCAGGTTTCGTACATTTTTTTTAATAAAATACAATACTTAGTTTAAAAAAATATTGTGAAGTTTTTGAAATTAAATATTTTAAATGAAATACTTTGTTTAATTAAAATATTGTAAAAATTTTCAAAATTAAAATTCAAATCGTAGTTAAAATAACCTCAGTTTCTTTTATTTTTAAGTTTAATAAAAAGTCTCTTTATTTTCAGGTTTAATACAAAGTTTCTTTATTTTCAGGTCAAGTTCAGGTTTCGTACAATTTTTTTAATAAAAAACATTTTTTAGTTTCATAAAATATTGTGAAGTTTTTGAAATGAAATATTTTAAATAAAATACTTTGTTTAATTAAAATATTGTAAAATTTTCAAAATTAAAATTCAAATCGTAGTATAAATAACCTCAGTTTCTTTTATTTTTAAGTTTAATAAAAAGTCTCTTTATTTTCAGGTTTAATACAAAGTTTCTTTATTTTCAGGTCAAGTTCAGGTTTCGTACAATGTTTTTAATAAAATACAATACTTAGTTTAAAAAAATATTGTGAAGTTTTTGAAATGAAATATTTTAAATGAAATACTTTGTGTAATTAAAATATTGTAAAAATGTTCAAAATTAAAATTCAAATCGTAGTTAAAATAACCTCAGTTTCTTTTATTTTTAAGTTTAATAAAAAGTCTCTTTATTTTCAGGTTTAATACAAAGTTTCTTTATTTTCAGGTTTAATACAAAGTTTCTTTATTTTCAGGTCAAGTTCAGGTTTCGTACAATTTTTTTAATAAAATACAATACTTAGTTTAAAAAAATATTGTGAAGTTTTTGAAATTAAATATTTTAAATGAAATACTTTGTTTAATTAAAATATTGTAAAAATTTTCAAAATTAAAATTCAAATCGTAGTTAAAATAACCTCAGTTTCTTTTATTTTTAAGTTTAATAAAAAGTCTCTTTATTTTCAGGTTTAATACAAAGTTTCTTTATTTTCAGATCATGTTCAGGTTTCTAACATTTTTTTTAATAAAAAACATTTTTTAGTTTCATAAAATATTGTGAAGTTTTTGAAATGAAATATTTTAAATAAAATACTTTGTTTAATTAAAATATTGTAAAATTTTCAAAATTAAAATTCAAATCGTAGTATAAATAACCTCAGTTTCTTTTATTTTTAAGTTTAATAAAAAGTCTCTTTATTTTCAGGTTTAATACAAAGTTTCTTTATTTTCAGGTCAAGTTCAGGTTTCGTACAATGTCTTTAATTAAATACAATACTTAGTTTAAAAAAATATTGTGAAGTTTTTGAAATGAAATATTTTAAATGAAATACTTTGTTTAATTAAAATATTGTAAAAATGTTCAAAATTAAAATTCAAATCGTAGTTAAAATAACCTCAGTTTCTTTTATTTTTAAGTTTAATAAAAAGTCTCTTTATTTTCAGGTTTAATACAAAGTTTCTTTATTTTCAGGTTTAATACAAAGTTTCTTTATTTTCAGGTCAAGTTGAGGTTTCGTACAATTTTTAAAAAAAAAAAAAACCAAAACTTAGTTTAAAAAAATATTGTGAAGTTTTTGAAATTAAATATTTTAAATGAAATACTTTGTTTAATTAAAATATTGTAAAAATTTTCAAAATTAAAATTCAAATCGTAGTTAAAATAACCTCAGTTTCTTTTATTTTTAAGTTTAATAAAAAGTCTCTTTATTTTCAGGTTTAATACAAAGTTTCTTTATTTTCAGGTCAAGTTCAGGTTTCGTACAATTTTTTTAATAAAAAACATTTTTTAGTTTCATAAAATATTGTGAAGTTTTTGAAATGAAATATTTTAAATAAAATACTTTGTTTAATTAAAATATTGTAAAATTTTCAAAATTAAAATTCAAATCGTAGTATAAATAACCTCAGTTTCTTTTATTTTTAAGTTTAATAAAAAGTCTCTTTATTTTCAGGTTTAATACAAAGTTTCTTTATTTTCAGGTCAAGTTCAGGTTTCGTACAATGTTTTTAATAAAATACAATACTTAGTTTAAAAAAATATTGTGAAGTTTTTGAAATGAAATATTTTAAATGAAATACTTTGTGTAATTAAAATATTGTAAAAATGTTCAAAATTAAAATTCAAATCGTAGTTAAAATAACCTCAGTTTCTTTTATTTTTAAGTTTAATAAAAAGTCTCTTTATTTTCAGGTTTAATACAAAGTTTCTTTATTTTCAGGTTTAATACAAAGTTTCTTTATTTTCAGGTCAAGTTCAGGTTTCGTACAATTTTTTTAATAAAATACAATACTTAGTTTAAAAAAATATTGTGAAGTTTTTGAAATTAAATATTTTAAATGAAATACTTTGTTTAATTAAAATATTGTAAAAATTTTCAAAATTAAAATTCAAATCGTAGTTAAAATAACCTCAGTTTCTTTTATTTTTAAGTTTAATAAAAAGTCTCTTTATTTTCAGGTTTAATACAAAGTTTCTTTATTTTCAGATCATGTTCAGGTTTCTAACATTTTTTTTAATAAAAAACATTTTTTAGTTTCATAAAATATTGTGAAGTTTTTGAAATGAAATATTTTAAATAAAATACTTTGTTTAATTAAAATATTGTAAAATTTTCAAAATTAAAATTCAAATCGTAGTATAAATAACCTCAGTTTCTTTTATTTTTAAGTTTAATAAAAAGTCTCTTTATTTTCAGGTTTAATACAAAGTTTCTTTATTTTCAGGTCAAGTTCAGGTTTCGTACAATGTTTTTAATAAAATACACACTTACCGTCTTACATACATACACACTTACCGTCTTACATACATACACACTTACCGTCTTACATACATACACACTTACCGTCTTACATACATACACACTTACCGTCTTACATACATACACACTTACCGTCCTTCATACATACACACTTACCGTCTTACATACATACACACTTACCGTCTTACATACATACACACTTACCGTCTTACATACATACATACTTACCGTCTTACATACATACATACTTACCGTCTTACATACATACATACTTACCGTCTTACATACATACATACTTACCGTCTTACATACATACATACTTACCGTCTTACATACATACATACTTACCGTCTTACATACATACATACTTACCGTCTTACATACATACATACTTACCGTCTTACATACATACATACTTACCGTCTTACATACATACATACTTACCGTCTTACATACATACATACTTACCGTCTTACATACATACATACTTACCGTCTTACATACATACATACTTACCGTCTTACATACATACACACTTACCGTCTTACATACATACACACTTACCGTCTTACATACATACACACTTACCGTCTTACATACATACACACTTACCGTCTTACATACATACACACTTACCGTCTTACATACATACACACTTACCGTCTTACATACATACACACTTACCGTCTTACATACATACACACTTACCGTCTTACATACATACACACTTACCGTCTTACATACATACACACTTACCGTCTTACATACATACACACTTACCGTCTTACATACATACACACTTACCGTCTTACATACATACACACTTACCGTCTTACATACATACACACTTACCGACTTACATACATACAGACTTACCGTCTTACATACATACACACTTACCGTCTTACATACATACACACTTACCGTCTTACATACATACACACTTACCGTCTTACATACATACACACTTACCGTCTTACATACATACACACTTACCGTCTTACATACATACACACTTACCGTCTTACATACATACACACATACCGTCTTACATACATACACACTTACCGTCTTACATACATACACACTTACCGTCTTACATACATACACACTTACCGTCTTACATACATACACACTTACCGTCTTACATACATACACACTTACCGTCTTACATACATACACACTTACCGTCTTACATACATACACACTTACCTTCTTACATACATACACACTTACCGTCTTACATACATACACACTTACCGTCTTACATACATACACACTTACCGTCTTACATACATACACACTTACCGTCTTACATACATACACACTTACCGTCTTACATACATACACACTTACCGTCTTACATACATACACACTTACCGTCTTACATACATACACACTTACCGTCTTACATACATACACACTTACCGTCTTACATACATACACACTTACCGTCTTACATACATACACACTTTGTTTAATTAAAATATTGTAAAAATTTTCAAAATTAAAATTCAAATCGTAGTTAAAATAACCTCAGTTTCTTTTATTTTTAAGTTTAATAAAAAGTCTCTTTATTTTCAGGTTTAATACAAAGTTTCTTTATTTTCAGATCATGTTCAGGTTTCTAACATTTTTTTTAATAAAAAACATTTTTTAGTTTCATAAAATATTGTGAAGTTTTTGAAATGAAATATTTTAAATAAAATACTTTGTTTAATTAAAATATTGTAAAATTTTCAAAATTAAAATTCAAATCGTAGTATAAATAACCTCAGTTTCTTTTATTTTTAAGTTTAATAAAAAGTCTCTTTATTTTCAGGTTTAATACAAAGTTTCTTTATTTTCAGGTCAAGTTCAGGTTTCGTACAATGTTTTTAATAAAATACACACTTACCGTCTTACATACATACACACTTACCGTCTTACATACATACACACTTACCGTCTTACATACATACACACTTACCGTCTTACATACATACACACTTACCGTCTTACATACATACACACTTACCGTCCTTCATACATACACACTTACCGTCTTACATACATACACACTTACCGTCTTACATACATACACACTTACCGTCTTACATACATACATACTTACCGTCTTACATACATACATACTTACCGTCTTACATACATACATACTTACCGTCTTACATACATACATACTTACCGTCTTACATACATACATACTTACCGTCTTACATACATACATACTTACCGTCTTACATACATACATACTTACCGTCTTACATACATACATACTTACCGTCTTACATACATACATACTTACCGTCTTACATACATACATACTTACCGTCTTACATACATACATACTTACCGTCTTACATACATACATACTTACCGTCTTACATACATACATACTTACCGTCTTACATACATACACACTTACCGTCTTACATACATACACACTTACCGTCTTACATACATACACACTTACCGTCTTACATACATACACACTTACCGTCTTACATACATACACACTTACCGTCTTACATACATACACACTTACCGTCTTACATACATACACACTTACCGTCTTACATACATACACACTTACCGTCTTACATACATACACACTTACCGTCTTACATACATACACACTTACCGTCTTACATACATACACACTTACCGTCTTACATACATACACACTTACCGTCTTACATACATACACACTTACCGTCTTACATACATACACACTTACCGTCTTACATACATACACACTTACCGTCTTACATACATACACACTTACCGTCTTACATACATACACACTTACCGTCTTACATACATACACACTTACCGTCTTACATACATACACACTTACCGTCTTACATACATACACACTTACCGTCTTACATACATACACACTTACCGTCTTACATACATACACACTTTGTTTAATTAAAATATTGTAAAAATTTTCAAAATTAAAATTCAAATCGTAGTTAAAATAACCTCAGTTTCTTTTATTTTTAAGTTTAATAAAAAGTCTCTTTATTTTCAGGTTTAATACAAAGTTTCTTTATTTTCAGATCATGTTCAGGTTTCTAACATTTTTTTTAATAAAAAACATTTTTTAGTTTCATAAAATATTGTGAAGTTTTTGAAATGAAATATTTTAAATAAAATACTTTGTTTAATTAAAATATTGTAAAATTTTCAAAATTAAAATTCAAATCGTAGTATAAATAACCTCAGTTTCTTTTATTTTTAAGTTTAATAAAAAGTCTCTTTATTTTCAGGTTTAATACAAAGTTTCTTTATTTTCAGGTCAAGTTCAGGTTTCGTACAATGTTTTTAATAAAATACAATACTTAGTTTAAAAAAATATTGTGAAGTTTTTGAAATTAAATATTTTAAATGAAATACTTTGTTTAATTAAAATATTGTAAAAATTTTCAAAATTAAAATTCAAATCGTAGTTAAAATAACCTCAGTTTCTTTTATTTTTAAGTTTAATAAAAAGTCTCTTTATTTTCAGGTTTAATACAAAGTTTCTTTATTTTCAGGTTTAATACAAAGTTTCTTTATTTTCAGGTCAAGTTCAGGTTTCGTACAATTTTTTTAATAAAATACAATACTTAGTTTAAAAAAATATTGTGAAGTTTTTGAAATGAAATATTTTAAATGAAATACTTTGTTTAATTAAAATATTGTAAAAATTTTCAAAATTAAAATTCAAATCGTAGTTAAAATAACCTCAGTTTCTTTTATTTTTAAGTTTAATAAAAAGTCTCTTTATTTTCAGGTTTAATACAAAGTTTCTTTATTTTCAGATCATGTTCAGGTTTCTAACACTTTTTTTTAATAAAATACATTTTTTAGTTTAAAAAAATATTGTGAAGTTTTTGAAATGAAATATTTTAAATGAAATACTTTGTTTAATTAAAATATTGTAAAAATTTTCAAAATTAAAATTCAAATCGTAGTTAAAATAACCTCAGTTTCTTTTATTTTTAAGTTTAATAAAAAGTCTCTTTATTTTCAGGTTTAACACAAAGTTTCTTTTTTTCAGATCATGTTCAGGTTTCTAACACTTTTTTTTAATAAAATACATTTTTTAGTTTAAAAAAATATTGTGAAGTTTTTGAAATGAAATATTTTAAATGAAATACTTTGTTTAATTAAAATATTGTAAAAAGTATCAAAATTAAAATTCAAATCGTAGTTAAAATAACCTCAGTTTCTTTTATTTTTAAGTTTAATAAAAAGTCTCTTTATTTTCAGGTTTAATACAAAGTTTCTTTATTTTCAGGTTTAATACAAAGTTTCTTTATTTTCAGATCATGTTCAGGTTTCTAACATTTTTTTTAATAAAAAACATTTTTTAGTTTCATAAAATATTGTGAAGTTTTTGAAATGAAATATTTTAAATAAAATACTTTGTTTAATTAAAATATTGTAAAATTTTCAAAATTAAAATTCAAATCGTAGTATAAATAACCTCAGTTTCTTTTATTTTTAAGTTTAATAAAAAGTCTCTTTATTTTCAGGTTTAATACAAAGTTTCTTTATTTTCAGGTCAAGTTCAGGTTTCGTACAATGTTTTTAATAAAATACACACTTACCGTCTTACATACATACACACTTACCGTCTTACATACATACACACTTACCGTCTTACATACATACACACTTACCGTCTTACATACATACACACTTACCGTCTTACATACATACACACTTACCGTCCTTCATACATACACACTTACCGTCTTACATACATACACACTTACCGTCTTACATACATACACACTTACCGTCTTACATACATACATACTTACCGTCTTACATACATACATACTTACCGTCTTACATACATACATACTTACCGTCTTACATACATACATACTTACCGTCTTACATACATACATACTTACCGTCTTACATACATACATACTTACCGTCTTACATACATACATACTTACCGTCTTACATACATACATACTTACCGTCTTACATACATACATACTTACCGTCTTACATACATACATACTTACCGTCTTACATACATACATACTTACCGTCTTACATACATACATACTTACCGTCTTACATACATACATACTTACCGTCTTACATACATACATACTTACCGTCTTACATACATACACACTTACCGTCTTACATACATACACACTTACCGTCTTACATACATACACACTTACCGTCTTACATACATACACACTTACCGTCTTACATACATACACACTTACCGTCTTACATACATACACACTTACCGTCTTACATACATACACACTTACCGTCTTACATACATACACACTTACCGTCTTACATACATACACACTTACCGTCTTACATACATACACACTTACCGTCTTACATACATACACACTTACCGTCTTACATACATACACACTTACCGTCTTACATACATACACACTTACCGTCTTACATACATACACACTTACCGTCTTACATACATACACACTTACCGTCTTACATACATACACACTTACCGTCTTACATACATACACACTTACCGTCTTACATACATACACACTTACCTTCTTACATACATACACACTTACCGTCTTACATACATACACACTTACCGTCTTACATACATACACACTTACCGTCTTACATACATACACACTTACCGTCTTACATACATACACACTTACCGTCTTACATACATACACACTTACCGTCTTACATACATACACACTTACCGTCTTACATACATACACACTTACCGTCTTACATACATACACACTTACCGTCTTACATACATACACACTTACCGTCTTACATACATACACACTTTGTTTAATTAAAATATTGTAAAAATTTTCAAAATTAAAATTCAAATCGTAGTTAAAATAACCTCAGTTTCTTTTATTTTTAAGTTTAATAAAAAGTCTCTTTATTTTCAGGTTTAATACAAAGTTTCTTTATTTTCAGATCATGTTCAGGTTTCTAACATTTTTTTTAATAAAAAACATTTTTTAGTTTCATAAAATATTGTGAAGTTTTTGAAATGAAATATTTTAAATAAAATACTTTGTTTAATTAAAATATTGTAAAATTTTCAAAATTAAAATTCAAATCGTAGTATAAATAACCTCAGTTTCTTTTATTTTTAAGTTTAATAAAAAGTCTCTTTATTTTCAGGTTTAATACAAAGTTTCTTTATTTTCAGGTCAAGTTCAGGTTTCGTACAATGTTTTTAATAAAATACAATACTTAGTTTAAAAAAATATTGTGAAGTTTTTGAAATTAAATATTTTAAATGAAATACTTTGTTTAATTAAAATATTGTAAAAATTTTCAAAATTAAAATTCAAATCGTAGTTAAAATAACCTCAGTTTCTTTTATTTTTAAGTTTAATAAAAAGTCTCTTTATTTTCAGGTTTAATACAAAGTTTCTTTATTTTCAGGTTTAATACAAAGTTTCTTTATTTTCAGGTCAAGTTCAGGTTTCGTACAATTTTTTTAATAAAATACAATACTTAGTTTAAAAAAATATTGTGAAGTTTTTGAAATGAAATATTTTAAATGAAATACTTTGTTTAATTAAAATATTGTAAAAATTTTCAAAATTAAAATTCAAATCGTAGTTAAAATAACCTCAATTTCTTTTATTTTTAAGTTTAATAAAAAGTCTCTTTATTTTCAGGTTTAATACAAAGTTTCTTTATTTTCAGATCATGTTCAGGTTTCTAACACTTTTTTTTAATAAAATACATTTTTTAGTTTAAAAAAATATTGTGAAGTTTTTGAAATGAAATATTTTAAATGAAATACTTTGTTTAATTAAAATATTGTAAAAATTTTCAAAATTAAAATTCAAATCGTAGTTAAAATAACCTCAGTTTCTTTTATTTTTAAGTTTAATAAAAAGTCTCTTTATTTTCAGGTTTAACACAAAGTTTCTTTTTTTCAGATCATGTTCAGGTTTCTAACACTTTTTTTTAATAAAATACATTTTTTAGTTTAAAAAAATATTGTGAAGTTTTTGAAATGAAATATTTTAAATGAAATACTTTGTTTAATTAAAATATTGTAAAAAGTTTCAAAATTAAAATTCAAATCGTAGTTAAAATAACCTCAGTTTCTTTTATTTTTAAGTTTAATAAAAAGTCTCTTTATTTTCAGGTTTAATACAAAGTTTCTTTATTTTCAGGTTTAATACAAAGTTTCTTTATTTTCAGATCATGTTCAGGTTTCTAACACTTTTTTTTAATAAAATACATTTTTTAGTTTAAAAAAATGTTGTGAAGTTTTTGAAATGAAATATTTTAAATGAAATACTTTGTTTAATTAAAATATTGTAAAAATTTTCAAAATTAAAATTCAAATCATAGTTAAAATAACCTCAGTTTCTTTTATTTTTAAGTTTAATAAAAAGTCTCTTTATTTTCAGGTTTAATACAAAGTTTCTTTATTTTCAGGTTTAATACAAAGTTTCTTTATTTTCAGATCATGTTCAGGTTTCTAACATTTTTTTTAATAAAAAACATTTTTTAGTTTAAAAAAATATTGTGAAGTTTTTTAAATGAAATCTTTTAAATGAAATACTTTGTTTAATTAAAATATTGTAAAATTTTCAAAATTAAAATTCAAATCGTAGTTAAATTAACCTCAGTTTCTTTTATTTTTAAGTTTATTAAAAAGTCTCTTTATTTTCAGGTTTAATACTAAGTTTCTTTATTTTCAGGTCAAGTTCAGGTTTCGTACAATTTTTTTAATAAAATACAATACTTAGTTTAAAAAAATATTGTGAAGTTTTTTAAATGAAATATTTTAGATGAAATACTTTGTTTAATCAAAATATTGTAAAATTTTCAAAATTAAAATTCAAATCGTAGAATAACCTCAGTTTCTTTTATTTTTAAGTTTAATAAAAAGTCTCTTTATTTTCAGGTTTAATAGAAAGTTTCTTTATTTTCAGGTTTAATACAAAGTTTCTTTATTTTCAGGTCAAGTTCAGGTTTCGTACAATTTTTTTAATAAAATACAATACTTAGTTTAAAAAAATATTGTGAAGTTTTTGAAATGAAATATTTTAAATGAAATACTTTGGTTATTTAAAATATTGTAAAAATGTTCAAAATTAAAATTCAAATCTTAGTTAAAATAACCTCAGTTTCTTTTATTTTTAAGTTTAATAAAAAGTCTCTTTATTTTCAGGTTTAATACAAAGTTTCTTTATTTTCAGGTTTAATACAAAGTTTCTTTATTTTCAGATCATGTTCAGGTTTCTAACATTTTTTTTAATAAAAAACTTTTAAAAAATTTTTTTTTAAAAAAAACATTTTTTAGTTAAAAAAATATTGTGAAGTTTTTTAAATGAAATCTTTTAAATGAAATACTTTGTTTAATTAAAATATTGTAAAATTTTCAAAATTAAAATTCAAATCGTAGTATAAATAACCTCAGTTTCTTTTATTTTTAAGTTTAATAAAAAGTCTCTTTATTTTCAGGTTTAATACAAAGTTTCTTTATTTTCAGGTCAAGTTCAGGTTTCGTACAATTTTTTTAATAAAATACAATACTTAGTTTATAAAAATTTTGTGAAGTTTTTTAAATGAAATATTTTAAATGAAATACTTTGTTTAATCAAAATATTGTAAAATTTTCAAAATTAAAATTCAAATCGTAGAATAACCTAAGTTTCTTTTATTTTTAAGTTTAATAAAAAGTCTCTTTATTTTCAGGTTTAATACTAAGTTTCTTTATTTTCAGGTCAAGTTCAGGTTTCGTACAATTTTTTTAATAAAACACAATACTTAGTTTAAAAAAATATTGTGAAGTTTTTTAAATGAAATATTTTAAATGAAATACTTTGTTTAATCAAAATATTGTAAAATTTTCAAAATTGAAATTCATATCGTAGAATAACCTCAGTTTCTTTTATTTTTAAGTTTAATATAAAGTCTCTTTATTTTCAGGTTTAATACAAAGTTTCTTTATTTTCAGATCATGTTCAGGTTTCTAACACTTTTTTTTAATAAAATACATTTTTTAGTTTAAAAAAATATTGTGAATTTTTTGAAATGAAATATTTTAAATAAAATACTTGGTTTAAATAAAATATTGTAAAGTTTTCTAAATTTAAATTCAAATCGTAGTTAAAATTAACTCAGTCTCTTTATTTTCAGGTTTAATACAAAGTTTCTTTATTTTCAGGCCAAGTTCAGGTTTCGTACAATTTTTTTAATAAAATACTATACTTAGTTTTAAAAAATATTGTGAAGTTTTTGAAATGAAATATTTTAAATAAAATACTTTGTTTAAATAAAATATTGTGAAGTTTTCGAAATTTAAATTCAAATCGTAGTTAATTTCTTTTTAGGTATAATAAAAAGTCTCTTTATTTTCAGGTTTAATACAAAGTTCCTTTTTTTCAGGTCAGGTTCAGGTTTCGTACATTTTTTTAATAAAATACAATACTTAGTTTTAAAAAAAATTGTAAAGTTTTTGAAATGAAATATTTTTAATAAAATGCAATACTTAGTTTAATAAAATATTACCTTAGTTTTAAAAATATAACTTAGTTTAAAAAAATATTAATAAAAATGGTTTGTTATAAAAGGATTTTTAATAAAAATAAATGTTTTTAATAAATAAAAAGGTATTTCATTTCTGTCTAAAATTGAGCGTAAATAAATTATGAAACTTAATACTTCTTTTATTTCAATTAACTTTTTTTTCTCGGTAATTAATAAAAAAATATTTATAAAAATGGTATGTAAGAAAAGGGTTTTTAATGAAAAATAAAGGTTTTTAATAAAAAAGTTTTACATAAATTAAAAGGTTTTTCATTTCTGTCTAAAAATAGGCGTAAATAAATTATTATTAATAATTAAAAAAGGTTTTTCATTTCTGTCTAAAATTAGGCGTAAATAAATTATTATTATTAATTAAAAAAGGTTTATATAAAAAAAAAGGTTTCTAATTTCTGTTCAAAAATTAAGCGTAAATAAATTATTAAACATAATATTTCTTTTATTGAAATTTACTTTTTATATCTCAGGTAAAATAATAATAAAATAATCGAATAAAAAAAGGCTTTTAATAAAAAAAAAGGTTTTTAATATTAAGGTTTTAAATAAAAAAACAGGTTTTTCATTTCTGTCTAAAATTAAGCGTAAATAAATTATTATTATTAAATAAAAAAGGTTTATATAGATAGAAAGGTTTTTCATTTTTGTCTAAGATTAAGCGTAAATAAATTATTAAACATAAAATTTCTTTTATTGAAATTAACTTTTCATTTCTCAGGTTTTATTTTTAAAAAATATTAATAAAAAATTCGTTTTAAAAAGGGTTTTTAAATTAAAAACCCAAAGGTTTTTAATAAAAAGGAAAATATATAAAAAGTTTTTCCATTTCTGTCTAAATTTAACCGTAAATAAATTATTATATAAATTTAAAAAATGTTTTTCATTTCTGTCTAAAATTATACGTAAATAAATTTTTATTATTAAAAAAAAAGGTGTATATAGATAGAAAGGTTTTTCATTTCTGTCTAAATTTAACCGTAAATAAATTATTATTATCATTTGAAAAAGGTTTTTTATTTCTGTCAAAAATTAGGCGTAAATAAATTATTATTATTAAATAAAAAAGGTTAATAGAAATACAAAGGTTTTTCATTTCTGTCTAAAATTATTCGTTAATAAATTATTAAACATATTTCTTTTATTGCAATTAACTTTTTATTTCTCAGGTTTTAATAAAAATATTATTAAAAAAGGTTTTTATTACAAAATAAAGGTTTTTTAATAAAAGGGGTTGAAATAAAGAAAAAGGCTTTTCATTTGTCTGAAATTGAACGTAAATAAATTATTAAACATAATATTTTTTTTATTGGAATCAACTTTTTATTTCTCAGGTTTTAAAAAAAAATATTTATAAAATATTTGTAAGGTTTTTCATTTCTGTCTATAAATTCAAGCATATAATAATATGCTTTATTGTAATATGATGTTATTATAGATTGAAGATAAGGCCTGTATTTCTTGTATTGTTTTATTTCTGTCTAAAATTAAGCGTAAATAAATTATTAAACATATTATTTCTTTTATTGAAACTTACTTTTTATATCTCAGCTTTTTTTAATTTTTAGGTTTAATACAAGATTGTTAACCCCTCAGGCCTCGATTGGCCGATATCGGCCACTCAGCCGATTGACAAGTTGATGTCCCAAAAAATTTTAGTAAAAATTAGTAAAAAAATTGAATTAAAACACTGTCTCACCAAAACATTAATTACTGCCAAACCACTGTACCCATAATTAAACTATAACATATTAACATAATAAAACATAATAAAATAAAACAAATTAAATTAAAATGAAATTAAAACGGGGCCGTCACGCTGAATCGTGTTGTGGCCGATATCGGCCAATCGGGGCTTGAGGGGTTAAAAAAGTTTAGTTAAGGTGTGTGTAATTAGGTTAAGTTACTGAATAAAAATAAGTTTTGTAAGGTCCTTTTCTACGAAAAGGGAAAAATAGTAACCGAACTGGGGGGGGGTTTTAGTCCGTAGGCTATTGGGATTGTCATCAATACAACTATTGGTGACACTCCCTAATAGAGTCGGGCATGCCCTGTGGCTCGGCAAGCCACATGGTATACATGAGTATTTCCCCCTCCACCCGAGAAAAAAAAAAAAAAAAACCTAACCTAACGTGTAATATTTATCTTACTTATAATGTTAAACTACCACGATAGTCTTCGAAACGATACAACTAATCACCAAGCCAACATCCGCCAAGAACGTTGCCTACCTAATAAAAACTTTGGACCGATGACGACAACATTTGGATGTCACTATTGCATTTAATCTTCTTAACTACTTTGCAAGTGATGCGATTCGAGCGACACATGGCGCGATACCTGCGTTTCGTGTCATCACGTCCATGTTCTAGCGCTAAAATATCTCAATGGAAAATACTTTATACATACACACTTGCGTTAGCGCGACTAACACTACATGTACCTAACCACATGCTTCACTGACAGGTTAAATTGTAGCAACCCCTTATATTTTTAATAAAATACAATACCCCTTTGTTCTTAAGGATGCATTGTGACAATACGGCGATGCTGTCGTTTGTCACATTGTCGGTTGTATTTTTGTATGTTTACATTCCCTTCTCGGCCTAGAAGGGACAGTATTGTGATTTGTGATCTAGAAATTGAGCGCGTACTCGACTCGACTCAGTCGCGTTAGCGCGACAAACACTGAATGGGCTTACTTACTCTACCTAACTAATTACGCTAACTAAATTAATAACTTATTATCGACGTATCGCAGGATACATCTGTTTTGTCTAGCGCAACATAAAAAACACTGCAAAAAGCCTTTATATTAGTCATTTCAAATTCGAGTAGGGTGAGTAATGAAGGGAAATATCAAAAGTTGGGTGAGAAAATGTAGGGGAATGTGGGTAAAGAGCAAAAGTCGCACTAAAAATAGGCCAAGTCAGGGGGGAAAGATCGAAGGTGGCGAGGCACGTAGGGGAAGGCGGGTAAAAAGCAAAAGTCGAACAAGAAAATGAGCGCGTTCTCGACTCGACTCAGTCGCGTTAGCGCGACTAACACTGAATGGGCTCACTCGACCTACCTATTTACTCTACCTATCGAATTATTTCGAAAGATCTCGATTTCGAAAGAAGAAGATTTCGATTTATTTCGAAAGATCGAAGGTGGCGAGGCACGCAGGGGAAGGCGGGTAAAAAGCAAAAGTCGAACAAGAAAATGAGCGCGTTCTCGACTCGACTCAGTCGCGTTAGCGCGACTAACACCGAATGGGCTCACTCGACCTACCAATTTACTCTACCAATCTAACATAGTTTACGATGAAAGTAGATGTGCCCTTTCATACAATGAACAACAACAACACAACTCACTACCACCCCACCCCACTGGGCTCTGTGCCGCTCCGATCTAGTCATATACCCTAAAAGGGAGTTGGTAACTGCCCGTTTTCGGCCTTCGCGGTTCATCATCTCCGTTATCCATCGAGTTACGCGCATGCGAAGTATGGGAACTTTCGCAGTGCCTTAGACGGCGCGTCGAGTGGAAAAATTTATTTTCGTCCGTTCGTTCGTTTTATTCGTTTTTTTCGCGCGTAAAGTTCAAAAAGTGCTCTTTTTTTTCGGC
This sequence comes from Micropterix aruncella, assembly GCA_944548615.1. Classification (NCBI taxonomy): domain Eukaryota; kingdom Metazoa; phylum Arthropoda; class Insecta; order Lepidoptera; family Micropterigidae; genus Micropterix; species Micropterix aruncella. Next base: position 31,464,464 of record OX155958.1, read on the forward strand.
TTTGTACGATTTTTTATTCCTCAATTCGGTCAGTCTTTTTTCGGACCGCCTCGATCTCGACGACGCTCCGTCTATGGAAAAACTCCGAAAAGTTGAAATTTTTTCGATTTTCAAATTCAAAATGGCGTTCGAAAACGCATCGACGAAAACGCGGAAACCGACATAACTCGAGAACGGATAGGAGCGGAGCGTTTCGGTCCGAGGAGCGATCGAAGGGCTCGGCGAGAGCTGCGAAATGGCATTTTTGAAATTTTGAAATTCCCAAAAAAATCATACAAATTTTCCATTTTTCCACTTTCGATAGGAAATATTTTTTTCGAAAAAAGTGTCATTTTCGGCTCCCTTAATTTTTCTCATTTTTTGATTTTTGTTAATTTTTCATCGCCTCTTTCCAACCGGAGAATCGTCTCTCTATGGGAAAACTCCAAAAAGTAGAAATTTTCTTCGCCCGGCCGCCATATTGCATTTTGAAAATGCATCTAGAGAACGTCGAAAAAACGCACATTTTCCACGATAATTCGACGCAATCGAGAACGTCCAAATCGACGGCCGTCTACGGCCAGTCCAAGGACTGCACGTCCTTTACGATATTGCAAAAAAAAAATATTAAGTTTCTCCAAAAATTAGTAATAATTTTCACTTTGAAATTTGGTCAAAAAAACGCCCTCAAAACGAAAAAAGTGTTTTTTTCGGCTTCCTTAATTTTTCTCATTTTTTGATTTTTGTTAATTTTTCATCGCCTCTTTCCAACCGGAGAATCGTCTCTCTATGGGAAAAGTCCAAAAAGTAGAAATTTTCTTCGCCCGGCGGCCATATTGGATTTTGAAAATGCCACCAAAAAAACACATAAACCTCGATAATTCGACTCACGAACGTCCGAATGGATTTGCGTCTGCTTCAATTCGAAGACCTAGACGTCCTATACGAGATTGCCAAAAAAAATTTTCAAGTTTCTCCAAAAATTCATATAAATTTTCAATTTGAAATTTTTCCAAAAAACGCATTCGAAACGAAAAAAGTTTCATATTTCGGATCCCACGCTTTGGGAAATAGCCGCGGCACCGTAATTGCGCAACTGTCATCTCCACCCGAAAACCCTTCTCTCTATGGAAAAACTCCAAAAAGTTGAAATTTCCCTCGCGCCGCCGCCATATTGGATTTTGAAAATACAACGAAAAAACCGCAAAAACCTCGATAATTCGAATCGAAAACGTCAAAATGGATTCGCGTCTGTGGCAACTCGAAGTCCGAGAAATCCGTTACGAGACTGCCAAAAAAAAAATTGGAATTTCTCAAAAAAATCATATAAATTTTCCATTTTCCCAATTTTTGAAGCAAATTTTTTACAAAAAAAACGTATTTTTTCGGCTCCCACGCTTTGGGAAGCAGCAGCGGGACCGAAATTGTGCAATAGACATTTCCACCCGAATACCCCCAACTCTATGGGAAAAATCCTAAAAGTTGAAATTTCCTTCAATTTTCTTCGTGCGGCCGCCATATTTGATTTTTAAACGAGGCTACGAAAAAACCCGATTAGCGCAGAGAGGACGACCTCACGTCGAGTTGTGTTCTACGGCGAGATGTAGCGCCTCGACCAGCACTACAAAGTGGCATTTTCAGAATTTTGAAATTTTAAAAAAATTTGTATAAATTTTGATTTTGAATTTTTCCAACGAGTACAAAAATCACATTTTCCGATATCGATCGAGACAGACCGAACCTACCGCGTTGCGGTCTTAGGCGAGATCGACGCCCCGAGTGAGGTCTACGAAATGGCATTTTTGAAATTTTGAAATTTTGAAAAATTTTATATAAACTTTCATTTTAAACATAGAAATTATTATGAAAAAATCACATTTTTCGAAAAAGATCGTGATAGAGGAAACCTACCGCGTTGCGGTCTTTGGCCAGATCGACACCCCGCTTAAGCTCTACAAAATGGCATTTTTGAAATTTTGACATTTTGAAAAATTTTATATAAACTTTCATTTTAAACATAGAAATTATTATGAAAAAATCACATTTTTCGAAAAAGATCGTGATAGAGGAAACCTATAGCGTTACGATGTTCGGACAGAACGACCGCCTTGGTAATCTCTACAAAATGGCATTTTCGAAATTTTGACATTTTGAAATTTTTTATATAAACTTTCATTTTGAACATAGAAATTGTTATGAAAAAAACACATTTTTCACAAAAGAACGAGATAGAGTAAACCTACCGCGTTGCAATCTTTGGCTAGATCGACACCCCGCTTAAGCTCTACAAAATGGCATTTTTGAAATTTTGACATTTTGAAAAATTTTATATAAACTTTCATTTTAAAGATAGAAATTATTATGAAAAAATCACATTTTTCGAAAAAGATCGTGATAGAGGAAACCTATAGCGTTACGATGTTCGGACAGAACGACCGCCTTGGTAATCTCTACAAAATGGCATTTTCGAAATTTTGACATTTTGAAATTTTTTATATAAACTTTCATTTTGAACATAGAAATTGTTATGAATAAATGACATTTTTCGAAAAGGACGGTGATAGAGTAAATCAAACGCGTTGCCGTCCTTGGCGAGATCGAGACACCGCTTAAGCTCTACAAAATGGCATTTTTGAAATTTTGACATTTTGAAATTTTTTATATAAACTTTCATTTTGAACATAGAAATTGTTATGAAAAAATCACATTTTTCGATAAAGATCGTGATAGAGGAAACCTATAGCGTTACGATGTTCGGACAGAGCGACCGCCTTGGTAATCTCTACAAAATGGCATTTTCGAAATTTTGACATTTTGAAATTTTTTATGTAAACTTTCATTTTGAACATAGAAATTGTTATGAAAAAATCACATTTTTCACAAAAGAACGAGATAGAGTAAACCTACCGCGTTGCGGTCTTTGGCGAGATCGACACCCCGCTTAAGCTCTACAAAATGGCATTTTTGAAATTTTGACATTTTGAAAAATTTTATATAAAATTTCATTTTAAACATAGAAATTATTATGAAAAAATCACATTTTTCGAAAAAGATCGTGATAGAGTAAACCTATAGCGTTACTGCGTTTGTACAGAACGACGGCCTTGGTAATCTCTACGAAATGGCATTTTCGAAATTTTGACATTTTGAAATTTTTTATATAAACTTTCATTTTGAACATAGAAATTGTTATCAAAAAATCACATTTTTCGAAAAAGACCGTGATAGAGTAAATCTACCGCGTTGCGGTCTTTGGCGAGATCGACACCCCGCTTAAGCTCTACAAAATGGCATTTTTGAAATTTTGACATTTTGAAAAATTTTATATAAACTTTCATTTTAAACATAGATATTATTATGAAAAAATCACATTTTTCGAAAAAGATCGTGATAGAGTAAACCTATAGCGTTATGGCGTTCGGACAGAACGACGGCCTTGGTAATCTCTACGAAATGGCGTTTTCGAAATTTTGACATTTTGAAATTTTTTATATAAACTTTCATTTTGAACATAGAAATTGTTATGAAAAAATTTCATTTTTCACAAAAGAACGAGATAGAGTAAACCTACCGCGGTGCGGTCTTTGGCGAGATCGACACCCCGCTTAAGCTCTACGAAATCGCATTTTCGAAATTTTGACATTTTGAAATTTTTTATATAAACTTTCATTTTGAACATAGAAATTGTTATGAAAAAATCACATTTTTCACAAAAGAACGAGATAGAGTAAACCTACCGCGTTGCGGTCTTTAGCTAGATCGACACCCCGATTAAGCTCTACAAAATGGCATTTTTGAAATTTTGAAATTTTGAAAAATTTTATATAAAATTTCATTTTAAACATAGAAATTATTATGAAAAAATTACATTTTTCGAAAAAGATCGTGATAGAGTAAACCTATAGCGTTACGGCGTTCGGACAGAACGACAGCCTTGGTAATCTCTACGAAATGGCATTTTTGAAATTTTGAAATTTTGAAAAATTTTGAAAATCGAACAAGAAAATGAGGGCGTTCTCGACTCGACTCAGTCGCGTTAGCGCGACTAACACTGAATGGGCTCACTCGACCTACCTATTTACTCTACCTATCGAATTATTTCGAAAGATCTCGATTTCGAAAGAAGAAGATTTCGATTTATTTCGAAAGATCGAAGGTGGCGAGGCACGCAGGGGAAGGCGGGTAAAAAGCAAAAGTCGAACAAGAAAATGAGCGCGTTCTCGACTCGACTCAGTCGCGTTAGCGCGACTAACACCGAATGGGCTCACTCGACCTACCTATTTACTCTACCTATCGAATTATTTCGAAAGATCTCGATTTCGATAGAAGAAGATTTCGATTTATTTCGAAAGATCGAAGGTGGCGAGGCACGCAGGGGAAGGCGGGTAAAAAGCAAAAGTCGAACAAGAAAATGAGCGCGTTCTCGACTCGACTCAGTCGCGTTAGCGCGACTAACACCGAATGGGCTCACTCTACCTATCTAACATAGTTTACAATGAAAGTACAATGAACAACAACGAAAGTAGATGTGCCCTTTCATACAATGAGTAACAATAAAAGTAGATGTGCAAAAAAAAAACTCACTACCACCCCACCCCACTGGGCTCTAGTCATATACCCTAAAAGGGAGTTGGTAACTGCCCGTTTTCGGCCTTCGCGGTTGATTATCTCCGTTATCCGTCGAGTTACGGGCGCGCAAAGTACGGGAACTATCGCACTGCATTAGACGGGGCGTCGCGTGGAAAAATTTATTTTCGTCCATTCGTTCGTTTTATTCGTTTTTTTCGCGCGTAAAGTTCAAAAAGTGCTCTTTTTTTTTCGGCTTTGTACGATTTTTTATTCCTCAATTCGGTCAGTCTTTTTTCGCTACGTCTCCATCTCGACGACGCTCCGTCTGTGGAAAAATTCCGAAAAGTTGAAATTTTTTCGATTTTCAAATTCAAAATGGCGTTCGAAAACGCATCGACGAAAACGCGGAAACCGACATAACTCGAGAACGGATAGGAGCGGAGCGTTTCGGTCCGAGGAGCGATCGAAGGGCTCGGCGAGAGCTGCGAAATGGCATTTTTGAAATTTTGAAATTCCCAAAAAAATCATACAAATTTTCCATTTTTCCACTTTCGATAGGAAATATTTTTTTCGAAAAAAGTGTCATTTTCGGCTCCCTTAATTTTTCTCATTTTTTGATTTTTGTTAATTTTTCATCGCCTTTTTCCAACCGAAGAATCGTCTCTCTATGGGAAAACTCCAAAAAGTAGAAATTTTCTTCGCCCGGCCGCCATATTGGATTTTGAAAATGCATCTAGAGAACATCGAAAAAACGCACATTTTCCACGATCATTCGACGCAATCGAGAACGTCCAAATCGACGGCCGTCTACGGCGACTCCAAGGACTGCATGTCCTTTACGATATTGCAGAAAAAAAATATTAAGTTTCTCCAAAAATTAGTAATAATTTTCACTTTGAAATTTGGTCAAAAAAACGCCCTCAAAACGAAAAAAGTGTTTTTTTCGGCTCCCTTAATTTTTCTCATTTTTTGATTTTTGTTAATTTTTCATCGCCTCTTTCCAACCGGAGAATCGTCTCTCTATGGGAAAAGTCTAAAAAGTAGAAATTTTCTTCGCCCGGCGGCCATATTGGATTTTTAAAATGCCACCAAAAAAACACATAAACCTCGATAATTCGACTCACGAACGTCCGAATGGATTTGCGTCTGCGGCAAATCGAAGACCTAGACGTCCTTTACGAGATTGCCAAAAAAAATTTTCAAGTTTCTCCAAAAATTCATATAAATTTTCAATTTGAAATTTTTCCAAAAAACGCATTCGAAACGAAAAAAGTTTCATTTTTCGGATCCCACGCTTTGGGAAATAGCCGCGGGACCGTAATTGCGCAACTGTCATCTCCACCCGAAAACCCTTCTCTCTATGGAAAAACTCCAAAAAGTTGAAATTTCCTTCGCGCCGCCGCCATATTGGATTTTGAAAATACAACGAAAAAACCGCAAAAACCTCGATAATTCGAATCGAAAACGTCGAAATGGATTCGCGTCTGTGGCAACTCGAAGTCCGAGAAATCCGTTACGAGACTGCCAAAAAAAAAATTGGAATTTCTCCAAAAATTCATATAAATTTTCCATTTTCCCAATTTTTAAAGGAATTTTTTTACAAAAAAAACGTAATTTTTCGGCTCCCACGCTTTGGGAAGCAGCAGCGGGACCGAAATTGTGCAATGGACATTTCCACCCGAATACCCCCAACTCTATGGGAAAAATCCTAAAAGTTGAAATTTCCTTCAATTTTCTTCGTGCGGCCGCCATTTTTGATTTTGAAACGGGGCTACGAAAAAACCCGATTAACGCAGAGAGAACGACCTCCCGTCGAGTTGTGTTCTACTGCGAGATGTAGCGCCTCGACCAGCACTACAAAGTGGCATTTTCAGAATTTTGAAATTTTAAAAAAATTTATATAAATTTTGATTTTGAATTTTTCCAACGAGTACAAAAATCACATTTTCCGATATCGATCGAGACAGACCGAACCTACCGCGTAGCGGTCTTAGCCGAGATCGACGCCCCGAGTGAGATCTACGAAATTGCATTTTTGAAATTTTGACATTTTGAAATTTTTTATATAAACTTTCATTTTGAACATAGAAATTGTTATGAAAAAATTACATTTTTCACAAAAGAACGAGATAGAGTAAACCTACCGCGTTGCGGTCTTTGGCGAGATCGACACCCCGCTTACGCTCTACAAAATAGCATTTTTGAAATTTTGACATTTTGAAAAATTTTATATAAAATTTCATTTTAAACATAGAAATTATTATGAAAAAATCACATTTTTCACAAAATAACGAGATAGAGTAAACCTACCGCGTTGCTGTGTTTGGACAGAACGAAGGCCTTTGAAATCTCTACGAAATGGCATTTTCGAAATTTTGACATTTTGAAATTTTTTATATAAACTTTCATTTTGAACATAGAAATTATTATAAAAAAATCACATTTTTCACAAAAGAACGAGATAGAGTGAACCTACCGCGTTGCGGTCTTTGGCGAGATCGACACCCCGCTTACGCTCTACAAAATAGCATTTTTGAAATTTTGACATTTTGAAAAATTTTATATAAAATTTCATTTTAAACATAGAAATTAATATGAAAAAATCACATTTTTCGAAAAAGATCGTGAGAGAGTAAACCTATAGCGTTACGGCGTTTGGACAGAACGACGGCCTTGATAATCTCTACGAAATGGCTATTTCAAAATTTTGACATTTTAAAATTTTTTATATAAACTTTCATTTTGAACATAGAAATTGTTATCAAAAAATCACATTTTTCACAAAAGAACGAGATAGAGTAAACCTACCGCGTTGCGGTCTTTGGCGAGATCGACACCCCGCTTAAGCTCTACAAAATGGCATTTTTGAAATTTTGACATTTTGAAAAATTTTATATAAAATTTCATTTTAAACATAGAAATTATTATGAAAAAATCACATTTTTCGAAAAAGATCGTGATAGAGTAAACCTACCGCGTTACGGTGTTCGGACAGAACGAAGGCCTTTGAAATCTCTACAAAATGGCATTTTCGAAATTTTGACATTTTGAAATTTTTTATATAAACTTTCATTATGAACATAGAAATTGTTATGAAAAAATCACATTTTTCCCAAAAGAACGAGATAGAGTAAACCTACCGCGTTGCGGTCTTTGGCTAGATCGACACCCCGCTTAAGCTCTACAAAATGGCGTTTTTGAAATTTTGAAATTTTGAAAAATTTTATATAAACTTTCATTTTAAACATATAAATTATTATGAAAAAATCACATTTTTCGAAAAAGATCGTGATAGAGTAAACCTATAGCGCTACGGTGTTCGGACAGAACGACGGCCTCGGTAGTCTCTACGAAATGGCATTTTTGAAATTTTGACATTTTGAAAATTTTTATATAAACTTTCATTTTAAACATAGATATTATTATGAAAAAATCACATTTTTCGAAAAAGATCGTGATAGAGTAAACCTATAGCGCTACGGTGTTCGGACAGAACGACGGCCTGGGTAATCTCTACAAAATGGCATTTTTGAAATTTTGAAATTTCGAAAAATTTTATATAAACTTTCATTTTGAACATAGAAATTGTTATGAAAAAATCACATTTTTCACAAAAGAACGAGATAGAGTAAACCTACCGCGTTGCAGTCTTTGGCGAGATCGACACCCCGCTTAAGCTCTACAAAATCGCATTTTTGAAATTTTGAAATTTTGAAATTTTTTGAAAATCGAACAAGAAAATGAGCGCGTTCTCGACCCGACTCAGTCGCGTTAGCGCGACTAACACTGAATGGGCTCACTCGACCTACCTATTTACTCTACCTATCGAATTATTTCTAAAGGTCTCGATTTCGAAAGAAGAAGATTTCGATTTATTTCGAAAGATCGAAGGTGGCGAGGCACGTAGGGGAAGGCGGGTAAAAAGCAAAAGTCGAACAAGAAAATGAGCGCGTTCTCGACTCGACTCAGTCGCGTTAGCGCGACTAACACCGAATGGGCTCACTCGACCTACCTATTTACTCTACCAATCTAACATAGTTTACGATGAAAGTAGATGTGCCCTTTCATACAATGAACGACAACAACACAACTCACTACCACCCCACCCCACTGGGCTCTGTTCCATTGCAACCTTTGGAAATGTAATAATAATAATATGTACGCGGCCTTATTACAAATTCTCACAGCTAACCCAAGGAAAGTATAGCACGTAAAAATTGGCTCTCTTCTGCTCCTTCTCTCCCCTTATTCTCCCTTTCTTTCCCCCCTCACTTATTTCAACTAACCGCTGCTATACTAAACCTCCACTATTTAACCCCCCGCCCCCTTCACAGGGAAGCCAATGGGATCTAGTCATATACCCTAAAAGGGAGTTGGTAACTGCCCGTTTTCGGCCTTCGCGGTTGATTATCTCCGTTATCCGTCGAGTTACGGGCGCGCAAAGTACGGGAACTATCGCACTGCATTAGACGGGGCGTCGCGTGGAAAAATTTATTTTCGTCCATTCGTTCGTTTTATTCGTTTTTTTCGCGCGTAAAGTTCAAAAAGTGCTCTTTTTTTTTCGGCTTTGTACGATTTTTTATTCCTCAATTCGGTCAGTCTTTTTTCGCTACGTCTCCATCTCGACGACGCTCCGTCTGTGGAAAAATTCCGAAAAGTTGAAATTTTTTCGATTTTCAAATTCAAAATGGCGTTCGAAAACGCATCGACGAAAACGCGGAAACCGACATAACTCGAGAACGGATAGGAGCGGAGCGTTTCGGTCCGAGGAGCGATCGAAGGGCTCGGCGAGAGCTGCGAAATGGCATTTTTGAAATTTTGAAATTCCCAAAAAAATCATACAAATTTTCCATTTTTCCACTTTCGATAGGAAATATTTTTTTCGAAAAAAGTGTCATTTTCGGCTCCCTTAATTTTTCTCATTTTTTGATTTTTGTTAATTTTTCATCGCCTCTTTCCAACCGGAGAATCGTCTCTCTATGGGAAAACTCCAAAAAGTAGAAATTTTCTTCGCCCGGCCGCCATATTGCATTTTGAAAATGCATCTAGAGAACGTCGAAAAAACGCACATTTTCCACGATAATTCGACGCAATCGAGAACGTCCAAATCGACGGCCGTCTACGGCCAGTCCAAGGACTGCACGTCCTTTACGATATTGCAAAAAAAAAATATTAAGTTTCTCCAAAAATTAGTAATAATTTTCACTTTGAAATTTGGTCAAAAAAACGCCCTCAAAACGAAAAAAGTGTTTTTTTCGGCTTCCTTAATTTTTCTCATTTTTTGATTTTTGTTAATTTTTCATCGCCTCTTTCCAACCGGAGAATCGTCTCTCTATGGGAAAAGTCCAAAAAGTAGAAATTTTCTTCGCCCGGCGGCCATATTGGATTTTGAAAATGCCACCAAAAAAACACATAAACCTCGATAATTCGACTCACGAACGTCCGAATGGATTTGCGTCTGCGTCAAGTCGAAGACCTAGACGTCCTTTACGTGATTGCCAAAAAAAATTTTCAAGTTTCTCCAAAAATTCATATAAATTTTCAATTTGAAATTTTTCCAAAAAACGCATTCGAAACGAAAAAAGTTTCATATTTCGGATCCCACGCTTTGGGAAATAGCCGCGGCACCGTAATTGCGCAACTGTCATCTCCACCCGAAAACCCTTCTCTCTATGGAAAAACTCCAAAAAGTTGAAATTTCCCTCGCGCCGCCGCCATATTGGATTTTGAAAATACAACGAAAAAACCGCAAAAACCTCGATAATTCGAATCGAAAACGTCAAAATGGATTCGCGTCTGTGGCAACTCGAAGTCCGAGAAATCCGTTACGAGACTGCCAAAAAAAAAATTGGAATTTCTCAAAAAAATCATATAAATTTTCCATTTTCCCAATTTTTGAAGCAAATTTTTTACAAAAAAAACGTATTTTTTCGGCTCCCACGCTTTGGGAAGCAGCAGCGGGACCGAAATTGTGCAATAGACATTTCCACCCGAATACCCCCAACTCTATGGGAAAAATCCTAAAAGTTGAAATTTCCTTCAATTTTCTTCGTGCGGCCGCCATATTTGATTTTTAAACGAGGCTACGAAAAAACCCGATTAGCGCAGAGAGGACGACCTCACGTCGAGTTGTGTTCTACGGCGTGATGTAGCGCCTCGACCAGCACTACAAAGTGGCATTTTCAGAATTTTGAAATTTTAAAAAAATTTGTATAAATTTTGATTTTGAATTTTTCCAACGAGTACAAAAATCACATTTTCCGATATCGATCGAGACAGACCGAACCTACCGCGTTGCGGTCTTAGGCGAGATCGACGCCCCGAGTGAGGTCTACGAAATGGCATTTTTGAAATTTTGAAATTTTGAAAAATTTTATATAAACTTTCATTTTAAACATAGAAATTATTATGAAAAAATCACATTTTTCGAAAAAGATCGTGATAGAGGAAACCTACCGCGTTGCGGTCTTTGGCCAGATCGACACCCCGCTTAAGCTCTACAAAATGGCATTTTTGAAATTTTGACATTTTGAAAAATTTTATATAAACTTTCATTTTAAACATAGAAATTATTATGAAAAAATCACATTTTTCGAAAAAGATCGTGATAGAGGAAACCTATAGCGTTACGATGTTCGGACAGAACGACCGCCTTGGTAATCTCTACAAAATGGCATTTTCGAAATTTTGACATTTTGAAATTTTTTATATAAACTTTCATTTTGAACATAGAAATTGTTATGAAAAAAACACATTTTTCACAAAAGAACGAGATAGAGTAAACCTACCGCGTTGCAATCTTTGGCTAGATCGACACCCCGCTTAAGCTCTACAAAATGGCATTTTTGAAATTTTGACATTTTGAAAAATTTTATATAAACTTTCATTTTAAAGATAGAAATTATTATGAAAAAATCACATTTTTCGAAAAAGATCGTGATAGAGGAAACCTATAGCGTTACGATGTTCGGACAGAACGACCGCCTTGGTAATCTCTACAAAATGGCATTTTCGAAATTTTGACATTTTGAAATTTTTTATATAAACTTTCATTTTGAACATAGAAATTGTTATGAATAAATGACATTTTTCGAAAAGGACGGTGATAGAGTAAATCAAACGCGTTGCCGTCCTTGGCGAGATCGAGACACCGCTTAAGCTCTACAAAATGGCATTTTTGAAATTTTGACATTTTGAAATTTTTTATATAAACTTTCATTTTGAACATAGAAATTGTTATGAAAAAATCACATTTTTCGATAAAGATCGTGATAGAGGAAACCTATAGCGTTACGATGTTCGGACAGAGCGACCGCCTTGGTAATCTCTACAAAATGGCATTTTCGAAATTTTGACATTTTGAAATTTTTTATATAAACTTTCATTTTGAACATAGAAATTGTTATGAAAAAATCACATTTTTCACAAAAGAACGAGATAGAGTAAACCTACCGCGTTGCGGTCTTTGGCGAGATCGACACCCCGCTTAAGCTCTACAAAATGGCATTTTTGAAATTTTGACATTTTGAAAAATTTTATATAAAATTTCATTTTAAACATAGAAATTATTATGAAAAAATCACATTTTTCGAAAAAGATCGTGATAGAGTAAACCTATAGCGTTACTGCGTTTGGACAGAACGACGGCCTTGGTAATCTCTACGAAATGGCATTTTCGAAATTTTGACATTTTGAAATTTTTTATATAAACTTTCATTTTGAACATAGAAATTGTTATCAAAAAATCACATTTTTCGAAAAAGACCGTGATAGAGTAAACCTACCGCGTTGCGGTCTTTGGCGAGATCGACACCCCGCTTAAGCTCTACAAAATGGCATTTTTGAAATTTTGACATTTTGAAAAATTTTATATAAACTTTCATTTTAAACATAGATATTATTATGAAAAAATCACATTTTTCGAAAAAGATCGTGATAGAGTAAACCTATAGCGTTATGGCGTTCGGACAGAACGACGGCCTTGGTAATCTCTACGAAATGGCGTTTTCGAAATTTTGACATTTTGAAATTTTTTATATAAACTTTCATTTTGAACATAGAAATTGTTATGAAAAAATTTCATTTTTCACAAAAGAACGAGATAGAGTAAACCTACCGCGGTGCGGTCTTTGGCGAGATCGACACCCCGCTTAAGCTCTACGAAATCGCATTTTCGAAATTTTGACATTTTGAAATTTTTTATATAAACTTTCATTTTGAACATAGAAATTGTTATGAAAAAATCACATTTTTCACAAAAGAACGAGATAGAGTAAACCTACCGCGTTGCGGTCTTTAGCTAGATCGACACCCCGATTAAGCTCTACAAAATGGCATTTTTGAAATTTTGAAATTTTGAAAAATTTTATATAAAATTTCATTTTAAACATAGAAATTATTATGAAAAAATTACATTTTTCGAAAAAGATCGTGATAGAGTAAACCTATAGCGTTACGGCGTTCGGACAGAACGACAGCCTTGGTAATCTCTACGAAATGGCATTTTTGAAATTTTGAAATTTTGAAAAATTTTGAAAATCGAACAAGAAAATGAGGGCGTTCTCGACTCGACTCAGTCGCGTTAGCGCGACTAACACTGAATGGGCTCACTCGACCTACCTATTTACTCTACCTATCGAATTATTTCGAAAGATCTCGATTTCGAAAGAAGAAGATTTCGATTTATTTCGAAAGATCGAAGGTGGCGAGGCACGCAGGGGAAGGCGGGTAAAAAGCAAAAGTCGAACAAGAAAATGAGCGCGTTCTCGACTCGACTCAGTCGCGTTAGCGCGACTAACACCGAATGGGCTCACTCGACCTACCTATTTACTCTACCTATCGAATTATTTCGAAAGATCTCGATTTCGATAGAAGAAGATTTCGATTTATTTCGAAAGATCGAAGGTGGCGAGGCACGCAGGGGAAGGCGGGTAAAAAGCAAAAGTCGAACAAGAAAATGAGCGCGTTCTCGACTCGACTCAGTCGCGTTAGCGCGACTAACACCGAATGGGCTCACTCTACCTATCTAACATAGTTTACAATGAAAGTACAATGAACAACAACGAAAGTAGATGTGCCCTTTCATACAATGAGTAACAATAAAAGTAGATGTGCAAAAAAAAAACTCACTACCACCCCACCCCACTGGGCTCTAGTCATATACCCTAAAAGGGAGTTGGTAACTGCCCGTTTTCGGCCTTCGCGGTTCATCATCTCCGTTATCCATCGAGTTACGCGCATGCGAAGTATGGGAACTTTCGCAGTGCCTTAGACGGCGCGTCGAGTGGAAAAATTTATTTTCGTCCGTTCGTTCGTTTTATTCGTTTTTTTCGCGCGTAAAGTTCAAAAAGTGCTCTTTTTTTTTCGGCTTTGTACGATTTTTTATTCCTCAATTCGGTCAGTCTTTTTTCGGACCGCCTCGATCTCGACGACGCTCCGTCTATGGAAAAACTCCGAAAAGTTGAAATTTTTTCGATTTTCAAATTCAAAATGGCGTTCGAAAACGCATCGACGAAAACGCGGAAACCGACATAACTCGAGAACGGATAGGAGCGGAGCGTTTCGGTCCGAGGAGCGATCGTAGGGCTCGGCGAGAGCTGCGAAATGGCATTTTTGAAATTTTGAAATTCCCAAAAAAATCATACAAATTTTCCATTTTTCCACTTTCGATAGGAAATATTTTTTTCGAAAAAAGTGTCATTTTCGGCTCCCTTAATTTTTCTCATTTTTTGATTTTTGTTAATTTTTCATCGCCTATTTCCAACCGGAGAATCGTCTCTCTATGGGAAAACTCCAAAAAGTAGAAATTTTCTTCGCCCGGCCGCCATATTGCATTTTGAAAATGCATCTAGAGAACGTCGAAAAAACGCACATTTTCCACGATACTTCGACGCAATCGAGAAAGTCCAAATCGACGCCCGTCTACGGCGAGTCGAAGGACTACACGTCCTTTACGATATTGCAGAAAAAAAATATTAAGTTTCTCAAAAATTAGTAATAATTTTCACTATGAAATTTGGTCAAAAAAACGCCCTCAAAACGAAAAAAGTGTAATTTTCGGCTGACTTAATTTTTCTCATTTTTTGATTTTTGCTAATTTTTCATCGCCTCTTTCCAACCGGAGAATCGTCTCTCTATGGGAAAATCCCGAAAAGTTGAAATTTCCTTCGGGCGGCGGCCATATTGGATTTTGAAAATGCCACCAAAAAAACACATAAACCTCGATAATTCGACTCACGAACGTCCGAATGGATTTGCGTCTGCGGCAAGTCGAAGACCTAGACGTCCTTTACGAGATTGCCAAAAAAAATTTTCAAGTTTCTCCAAAAATTCATATAAATTTTCAATTTGAAATTTTTCCAAAAAACGCATTCGAAACGAAAAAAGTTTCATATTTCGGATCCCACGCTTTGGAAAATAGCCGCGGGACCGTAATTGCGCAACTGTCATCTCCACCCGAAAACCCTTCTCTCTATGGAAAAACTCCAAAAAGTTGAAATTTCCTTCGCGCCGCCGCCATATTGGATTTTAAAAATACAACGAAAAAACCGCAAAAACCTCGATAATTCGAATCGAAAACGTCGAAATGGATTCGCGTCTGTGGCAACTCGAAGTCCGAGAAATCCGTTACGAGACTGCCAAAAAAAAAATTGGAATTTCTCCAAAAATTCATATAAATTTTCCATTTTCCCAATTTTTAAAGGATTTTTTTTACAAAAAAAACGTAATTTTTCGGCTCCCAAGCTTTGGGAAGCAGCAGCGGGACCGAAATTGTGCAATGGACATTTCCACCCGAATACCCCCAACTCTATGGAAAAATTCCTAAAAGTTGAAATTTCCTTCAATTTTCTTCGTGCGGCCGCCATCTTTGATTTTGAAACGAGGCTACGAAAAAACCCGATTAGCGCAGAGAGGACGACCTCCCGTCGAGTTGTGTTCTACGGCGAGATGTAGCGCCTCGACCAGCACTACAAAGTGGCATTTTCAGAATTTTGAAATTTTGAAAAAATTTATATAAATTTTGATTTTGAATTTTTCCAACGAGTACAAAAATCACATTTTCCGATATCGATCGAGACAGACCGAACCTACCGCGTAGCGGTCTTAGGCGACATAGACGCCCCGAGTGAGGTCTACGAAATGGCATTTTTGAAATTTTGACATTTTGAAATTTTTTATATAAACTTTCATTTTGAACATAGAAATTGTTATGAAAAAATCACATTTTTCACAAAATAAAGAGATAGAGTAAACCTACCGCGTTGCGGTGTTCGGACAGAACGAAGGCCTTTGAAATCTCTACGAAATGCCATTTTCGAAATTTTGACATTTTGAAATTTTTTATATAAACTTTCATTTTGAACATAGAAATTGTTATGAAAAAATCACATTTTTCACAAAATAACGAGATAGAGTAAACCTACCGCGTTGCGGAGTTCGGACAGAACGAAGACCTTTGAAATCTCTACGAAATGGCATTTTCGAAATTTTGACATTTTGAAATTTTTTATATAAACTTTCATTTTGAACATAGAAATTGTTATGAAAAAATCACATTTTTCACAAAATAACGAGATAGAGTAAACCTACCGCATTGCGGTGTTTGGACAGAACGAAGGCCTTTGAAATCTCTACCAAATGGCATTTTCGAAATTTTGACATTTTGAAATTTTTTATATAAACTTTCATTTTGAACATAGAAATTGTTATGAAAAAATCACATTTTTCACAAAACAACGAGATAGAGTAAACCTACCGCGTTGCGGTCTTTGGAGAGATCGACACCCCGCTTAAGCTCTACAAAATGGCAATTTTGAAATTTTGAAATTTTGAAAAATTTTATATAAAATTTCATTTTAAACATAGAAATTATTATGAAAAAATCACATTTTTCACAAAATAACGAGATAGAGTAAACCTACCGCGTTGCGGTGTTCGGACAGAACGAAGGCCTTTGAAATCTCTACGAAATGGCATTTTCGAAATTTTGACATTTTGAAATTTTTTATATAAACTTTCATTTTGAACATAGAAATTGTTATGAATAAATGACATTTTTCGAAAAAGACCGTGATAGAGTAAATCAAACGCGTTACATTGTTCGGACAGAAGGAAGGCCTTTGAAATCTCTACGAAATGGCATTTTCGAAATTTTGACATTTTGAAATTTTTTATATAAACTTTCATTTTGAACATAGAAATTGTTATGAATAAATGACATTTTTCGAAAAAGACCGTGATAGAGTAAATTAAACGCGTTACGGTGTTCGGGCAGAACGAAGGCCTTTGAAATCTCTACGAAATGGCAATTTCGAAATTTTGACATTTTGAAATTTTTTATATAAACTTTCATTTTGAACATAGAAATTGTTATGAAAAAATCACATTTTTCACAAAACAACGAGATAGAGTAAACCTACCGCGTTGCGGTCGTTGGAGAGATCGACACCCCGCTTAAGTTCTACAAAATGGCATTTTTGAAATTTTGACATTTTGAAAAATTTTATATAAAATTTCATTTTAAACATAGAAATTATTATGAAAAAATCACATTTTTCGAAAAAGATCGTGATAGAGTAAACCTATAGCGCTACTGTGTTCGGACAGAACGACGGCCTTGGTAATCTCTACAAAATGGCATTTTTGAAATTTTGACATTTTGAAAAATTTTATATAAACTTTCATTTTAAACATAGAAATTATTATGAAAAAATCACATTTTTCGAAAAAGATCGTGATAGACGAAACCTATAGCGTTACGATGTTCGGACAGAACGACCGCCTTGGTAATCTCTACAAAATGGCATTTTCGAAATTTTGACATTTTGAAATTTTTTATATAAACTTTCATTTTGAACATAGAAATTGTTATGAAAAAATCACATTTTTCACAAAAGAACGAGATAGAGTAAACCTACCGCGTTGCGGTCTTTGGCTAGATCGACACCCCGCTTAAGCTCTACAAAATGGCATTTTTGAAATTTTGACATTTTGAAAAATTTTATATAAACTTTCATTTTAAACATAGAAATTATTATGAAAAAATCACATTTTTCGAAAAAGATCGTGATAGAGTAAACCTATAGCGCTACGGTGTTCGGACAGAACGACGGCCTCGGTAATCTCTACAAAATGGCATTTTTGACATTTTGAAATTTTGAAAAATTTTATATAAACTTTCATTTTAAACGTAGAAATTATTATGAAAAAATCACATTTTTCGAAAAAGATCGTGATAGAGTAAACCTATAGCGCTACGGTGTTCGGACAGAACGACGGCCTCGGTAACCTCTACAAAATGGCATTTTTGAAATTTTGAAATTTTGAAAAATTTTATATAAACTTTCATTTTAAACGTAGAAATTATTATGAAAAAATCACATTTTTTTAAATAAATCGAGATTGAGTAAACCTACCGCGTTGCGGTCTTTGGCGAGATTGACACCCCGCTTAAGCTCTATAAAATGGCATTTTTGAAATTTTGAAATTTTGAAAAATTTTGAAAATCGAACAAGAAAATGAGCGC
The DNA here is from genome assembly GCA_944548615.1 of Micropterix aruncella. Taxonomy (NCBI): domain Eukaryota; kingdom Metazoa; phylum Arthropoda; class Insecta; order Lepidoptera; family Micropterigidae; genus Micropterix; species Micropterix aruncella. The sequence goes on from OX155958.1 coordinate 31,482,537, forward strand.
GTTCTCGACCCGACTCAGTCGCGTTAGCGCGACTAACACTGAATGGGCTCACTCGACCTATCGAATTATTTCGAAAGATCTCGATTTCGAAAGAAGAAGATTTCGATTTGTTTCGAAAGATGGCGAGGCACGTAGGGGAAGGCGGGTAAAAAGCAAAAGTCGAACAAGAAAACGAGCGCGATCTCGACTCGACTCAGTCGCGTTAGCGCGACTAACACTGAATGGGCTCACTCGACCTACCTATTTACTCTACCTATCGAATTATTTCGAAAGATCTCGATTTCGATATATTTCGAAAGATCGAAGGTGGCGAGGCACGTAGGGGAAGGCGGGTAAAAAGCAAAAGTCGAACAAGAAAATGAGCGCGTTCTCGACTCGACTCAGTCGCTTTAGCGCGACTAACACCGAATGGGCTCACTCGACCTACCTATTTACTCTACCTATCTAACATAGTTTACGATGAAAGTAGATGTGCCCTTTCATACAATGAACCACAACGAAAGTAGATGTGCCCTTTCATACGATGAGTAACGATAAAAGTAGATGTGCAAAAAAAAAAACTGAAAAACTAAAAAACGCAACTTACTACCACCCACTGGGCTCTGTGCCGCTCCGATCTAGTCCTATTCCCTAAAAGGGAGTTGGTAACTGCCCGTTTTCGGCCTTCGGGGTTCATCAACTCCGTTATCTATCGAGTTACGCGCGCGCAAGTATGGGAACTATCGCACTGCATTAGACGGCGCGTCGAGTGGAAAAATTTATTTTCGTCTATTCGTTCGTTTTATTCGTTTTTTTCGCGCGTAAAGTTCAAAAAGTGCTCTTTTTTTTTCGGCTTTGTACGATTTTTTATTCCTCAATTCGGTCAGTCTTTTTTCGGACCGCCTCGATCTCGACGACGCTCCGTCTGTGGAAAAATTCCGAAAAGTTGAAATTTTTTCGATTTTCAAATTCAAAATGGCGTTCGAAAACGCATCGACGAAAACGCGGAAACCGACACAACTCGAGAACGGATAGGAGCGGAGCGTTTCGGTCCGAGGAGCGATCGAAGGGCTCGGCGAGAGCTGCGAAATGGCATTTTTGAAATTTTGAAATTCCCAAAAAAATCATACAAATTTTCCATTTTTCCACTTTCGATAGGAAATATTTTTTTCGAAAAAAGTGTCATTTTCGGCGTCCCACGCTTTGGGAAGCAGCGGCGGGACCGAAATCGCGCAAAGGACACTTCCACCGGAACACCCCCAACTCTATGGGAAAACTCCAAAAAGTAGAAATTTTCTTCGCCCGACCGCCATATTGGATTTTGAAAATGCATCTAGAGAACGTCGAAAAAACGCACATTTTCCACGATAATTCGACGCAATCGAGAACGTCCAAATCGACGGCCGTCTACGGCGAGTCCGAGGACTGCACGTCCTTTACGATATTGCAGAAAAAAAATATTAAGTTTCTCCAAAAATTAGTAATAATTTTCACTTTGAAATTTGGTCAAAAAAACGCCCTCAAAACGAAAAAAGTGTTTTTTTCGGCTCCCTTAATTTTTCTCATTTTTTGATTTTTGTTAATTTTTCATCGCCTCTTTCCAACCGGAGAATCGTCTCTCTATGGGAAAATCCCGAAAAGTTGAAATTTCCTTCGGGCATCGGCCATATTGGATTTTGAAAATGCCACCAAAAAAACGCATAAACCTCGATAATTCGACTCACGAACGTCCGAATGGATTCGCGTCTGCGGCAAGTCGAAGACCTAGACGTCCTTTACGAGATTGCCAAAAAAAATTTTCAAGTTTCTCCAAAAATTCATATAAATTTGCAATTTGAAATTTTTCCAAAAAACGCATTCGAAACGAAAAAAGTTTCATTTTTCGGATCCCACGCTTTGGGAAATAGCCGCGGGACCGTAATTGCGCAACTGTCATCTCCACCCGAAAACCCTTCTCTCTATGGAAAAATTCCAAAAAGTTGAAATTTCCTTCGCGTCGCCGCCATATTGGATTTTGAAAATACAACGAAAAAACCGCAAAAACCTCGATAATTCGAATAGAAAACGTCGAAATGGATTCGCGTCTATGGCAACTCGAAGTTCGAGAAATCCGTTACGAGACTGCCAAAAAAAAAATTGGAATTTCTCCAAAAATTCATATAAATTTTCCATTTTCCCAATTTTTAAAGGATTTTTTTTACAAAAAAAAGTGTCATTTTCGGCGTCCCACGCTTTGGGAAGCAGCAGCGGGACCGAAATTGTGCAATGGAAATTTCCACCCGAATACCCCCAACTCTATGGAAAAATTCCAAAAAGTAGAAATTTTCTTCGCCCGGCCGCCATATTGGATTTTGAAAATGCATCTAGAGAACGTCGAAAAAACGCACATTTTCCACGATAATTCGACGCAATCGAGAACGTCCAAATCGACGGCCGTCTACGGCGAGTCCAAGGACTGCATGTCCTTTACGATATTGCAGAAAAAAAATATTAAGTTTCTCCAAAAATTAGTAATAATTTTCACTTTGAAATTTGGTCAAAAAAACGCCCTCAAAACGAAAAAAGTGTTTTTTTCGGCTCCCTTAATTTTTCTCATTTTTTGATTTTTGTTAATTTTTCATCGCCTCTTTCCAACCGGAGAATCGTCTCTCTATGGGAAAATCCCGAAAAGTTAAAATTTCCTTCGGGCGGCGGCCATATTGCATTTTGAAAATGCCACCAAAAAAACACATAAACCTCGATAATTCGACTCACGAACGTCCGAATGGATTTGCGTCTGCGGCAAGTCGAAGACCTAGACGTCCTTTACGAGATTGCCAAAAAAAATTTTCAAGTTTCTCCAAAAATTCATATAAATTTTCAATTTGAAATTTTTCCATAAAACGCATTCGAAACGAAAAAAGTTTCATATTTCGGATCCCACGCTTTGGAAAATAGCCGCGGGACCGTAATTGCGCAACTGTCATCTCCACCCGAAAACCCTTCTCTCTATGGAAAAACTCCAAAAAGTTGAAATTTCCTTCGCGCCGCCGCCATATTGGATTTTGAAAATACAACGAAAAAACCGCAAAAACCTCGATAATTCGAATCGAAAACGTCGAAATGGATTCGCGTCTGTGGCAACTCGAAGTCCAAGAAATCCGTTACGAGACTGCCAAAAAAAAAATTGGAATTTCTCCAAAAATTCATATAAATTTTCCATTTTCCCAATTTTTAAAGGATTTTTTTTACAAAAAAAACGTAATTTTTCGGCTCCCACGCTTTGGGAAGCAGCAGCGGGACCGAAATTGTGCAATGGACATTTCCACCCGAATACCCCCAACTCTATGGAAAAATTCCTAAAAGTTGAAATTTCCTTCAATTTTCTTCGTGCGGCCGCCATCTTTGATTTTGAAACGAGGCTACGAAAAAACCCGATTAGCGCAGAGAGGACGACCTCCCGTCGAGTTGTGTTCTACGGCGAGATGTAGCGCCTCGACCAGCACTACAAAGTGGCATTTTCAGAATTTTGAAATTTTAAAAAAATTTATATAAATTTTGATTTTGAATTTTTCCAACGAGTACAAAAATCACATTTTCCGATATCGATCGAGACAGACCGAACCTACCGCGTAGCGGTCTTAGGCGAGATCGACGCCCCGAGTAAGGTCTACGAAATGGCATTTTTGAAATTTTGAAATTTTGAAAAATTTTATATAAAATTTCATTTTAAAAATAGAAATTATTATGAAAAAATCACATTTTTCGAAAAAGATCGTGATAGAGTAAACCTATAGCGCTACGGTGTTCGGACAGAACGACGGCCTCGGTAAGCTCTAGAAAATGGCATTTTTGAAATTTTGAAATTTTGAAAAATTTTATATAAACTTTCATTTTAAACATAGAAATTATTATGAAAAAAATCACATTTTTTGAAAAAGATCGTGATAGAGTAAACCTATAGCGCTACGGTGTTCGGACAGAACGACGGCCTCGGTAATCTCTACAAAATGGCATTTTTGAAATTTTGACATTTTGAAATTTTTTATATAAACTTTCATTTTCAACATAGAAATTGTTATCAAAAAATCACAGTTTTCGAAAAAGACCGTGATAGAGTAAACCTAACGCGTTGCTGTCTTTGGCGAGATCGACACCCCGCTTAAGCTCTACAAAATGGCATTTTTGAAATTTTGAAATTTTGAAAAATTTTATATAAACTTTCATTTTGAAATTGCAAATTGTTATGAAAAAATCACATTTTTCGAAATAAATCGCGACAGAGTAAACCTATAGCGCTACGATGGTCGGACAGAACGACGGCCTAGGTAATCTCTACAAAATGGCATTTTTGAAATTTTGAAATTTTGAAAAATTTTATATAAACTTTCATTTTAAACATAGAAATTATTATGAAAAACTCACATTTTTTTAAATAAATCGAGATTGAGTAAACCTACCGCGTTGCGGTCTTTGGCGAGATTGACACCCCGCTTAAGCTCTATAAAATGGCATTTTTGAAATTTTGAAATTTTGAAAAATTTTGAAAATCGAACAAGAAAATGAGCGCGTTCTCGACCCGACTCAGTCGCGTTAGCGCGACTAACACTGAATGGGCTCACTCGTATGCTATCTATAATGGACTTAACTGCTAAGGGTCCCGGGTTAAAGAAATCAATATTGTCGGTTATAGTGTTGTATAACTGTGAGATTTGTCATCTGATTGATTCGTCTTCAAAGTGGGAATGTGAAATGTTAGGTGCTGCCTCAGTCGTCTGGATGGTACGTTGAAATGTAACGCTTCTAATAAAACTGGTGAGTTTATCCCGCCGTTAAGGAGTTCGTGCAGAAACATTAGGCTTCCGCACTCCCTTCTCTCTCTGAAAGTAAAATCTTAAAATAATTTTAACGCTCTTCATAAGAGTAGACTCTGCACAGACTCTATCGCTTCCAAATGGACTTCATAATATGGATTCCGAATTATGGAACCAAACTTCAGTTGGCTGCGTACCAGAGAATTATAGAGCAAGTTAAGGCGACATGATACCTGAGAACGACCATATCTGAGAAATTTTAGTTTTATGAGTTTTTTGAAAAATACAAGCATTAATTAAAAAATAGTTCCGAAGTGAATCCCTCGATTAGGAACCAATTTAAAATGAGGACTCAAAAAAGTTACTCATTTGCTTGGACATTAAGGCTTTAAACTGACTTCAAAAACTTTCAGGCGCGTTTACTCCTACAATGTAAGCGGTGAGTGCGTTTTATTATAATTTCATTATATTGACTGGTTAATTTTCTAGGGCAGCACTTAGTCACATTTTTTATTTAGGCCCTAAATTAATTACAATTAATTAAAACGTGAGAGTGCTCTGACTGTTACGCTAAATATGCTTTGCCATTAACACACTTATACCACCACTGCGTAAAGATAGTCTGTGCTAGCGCTGCGATTGACCGTTTATAGTATGCGTCTGGTTCCCGGCGCTAGCGGACGTGGAATCTGCGCTTGACGCTTCTTCAACGCTGGATTTTTATTAGTCAAACCCTACAAAATTGACTCCGCCTATTTTGTCGCGGGTTCGCCCATTTCGTATATTTTTCTGAGGTCTCATGTCGCCTTAAAGAAGTTAATATTTTTGAACGGTTTCGTAACCCTTCTTTGACTGTCAAATTGTGTAATAGATAAATAGTTTTTTTGTGTGGATAGATAATAAAGTGCACTACGGGAGCAATTATTTCGCCACTCGTAACTATTTTGTAGTTACTTTGTTTATTTGATAGAGATTACCTGATCGAGATACAAGCGGCATGAGAAAGACAAAGAGCAAACGCTATTTAGAAAATAAGCCCGGATCCGGAAGATGAAGTCTGTAATCAGAAGCTGTCGTCTGCGTTGCAACCGGCTGAGTCCCTTGTTGTGGCTTGCAATGTCGTTGGCTCGGCTAGCCGGTGAATACAGCGAAAGGCAGCAACTATTGCCGTAGGCGTAAACACAACTCGGCAACAAGACAGGGCGAAAAGCCGACTTTAATTTAATATCGCACGCCTTAAAACAATGTAATAATGGCTTACTATACAGAAATGTTTAGTTACGATTTGTGAGTCAGATTCAGTAAGCCCAAAGTTTAGTACGACTAAAGTTACATATTTAATTAAGAAGAGTAATAATTTAATTACCCCTCAAACCAGCTAAAGAATAGGTATGCTCCTAGTAAAGACGGTATCTTACAAGAAATGCTGATCATTGATACTAAAACATCCTGGATGGCTCTGGCAATATCTAATTTGGTAGTCTAGGATTCTTCTGCAGGCGGTGACGAATAGTCCTAGTAGCGACATTATTTATTAGCTCAGGATGCTTGTTTTTAAGCTCGACTGCAGTTATTGAAGGATTATTTATTACTTCTCGCCTCAGAAACTTACCGGTCCTCGATAAAGTGTTCTTAGGCCCGTTTTCTATATGTGACCTATGAGTAAAAGTACTAGTATGAGTTAAACCGTCTATTTGCTCATTAAACGGTATATTTTGCGTTTTAATATGTAACCGATATCGTTGACAGCCGGGAATCCCTTTTGTGACTCCCAATAGCCCCAACCCCCCCCCCCTTCCCCCCTCACCCCCCCCCCCCCCCTCATGTAACTGGCCGAATTTGACCAGTTATATTTTTACCTCATTTTGTATGAAAAAAAAATACTGTTGGTTTGATCCACCGATATCGGTTACATATTGAAATGCAAAATTTATGGTATATTGAGTAAACCGACGGTTTTTATTTTTTTTTATTTGTTGAGAGGGGCTTTTCTAAGGTTTTATGAGCCTTGTAACACTGCGACCATTGCTGATCTATTGTGTTCGCCACCTACTATAGTTCTGCGCTAAGCTTCTTGTCATTTAAGAACCGCATCAGACTTTTGGCGCCAGATTGTTTTAACTCCTCAGGTTGGAGGTAATGACCACCCAAGTGGGTGTATCTTTTACGCATCAGCGGGTTACACTCGCAGATGAGGTGCTGGGGAGTTTGCTCTGCTCCTTGGCAGAACCTGCACATTGTTGTGTCTCTGACCTTGAGGTTGAACATTTATGGTTCAGGGCCATATAACGTTCCCTTTGCTCCCGTCTTAGCAAGTTCATCGGTTTTTTCATTTCCCTCGATTCCTGCATGGCCGGGAACCCATCTTAGAATTACCCTGTTCTTTTCGCCCAAGGAATTCAGTAGTGATATGCAGTTTTGCACTAGCTTTGAATTAATGGTATTCGAGGCTAGTGCCATAAGAGCTGCCTTGCTATCCGAGTGGATATAGATACGGTGGTTGGCGTAGTTTTTATGGAGGTTGACCGACGGTTTAACTCATACTTTTATTTTTACTCACAGGTCACTTATAGAAAACGGGCATTACTTTCTCCAGAGCCTTGCTTTCTTTGTGGTACTTCCCCAGGGGGCAACAACAAGAGGACCGCTTGAGTGGATAAATTGTCTTTCCTGACACTCCCACATCTCTCGCTACAGAAATCACAGACTCCTCCATTTTAAGCACTGTCAAGGCACTGGTTATCTCTTTAATTTTCAAATTATTTCGACCCATCGTGCGCTTTGGAACTAAACAAATCAGACCTCATACTTCTAAGATCTGAAAAACACTAGCCGGCCGGACCAAAAAACTTACAACGAACAAGGCCACGGGGCAAACTGACGGTTGGCTGTGCGGGGAAGGCTGGCCAGTGGCATGTTCTAGCAGAGGGCGCCACCGGATTCTTTCCACAGGCAAGGGAAAATATGACAAGGAGTTTACATGTCAACTTTTGTATTGCCGAGCAAATGTAAAGTTTTTATTGCCGGCACTCTAGAGTTCTCGCAAGTTGGAATAATGCCATCATCACGTTAATCCATAAGAAAGAGGACATCGGAAAATGGATAACTAGAAGCCGATCAGTTATCTCATGCACCTTTATACATATTTCACGAGGATCATCGTCAATAAGTTTCAACATAACTAGTTTTTATCTTTAATTACATATTCGTATGTAATTTTAAATTATATTATTTGTGATATTTCAGATATTGTGATCCTTTAACATGATGTTTTTTGGGTTTATATGATGCTGACCTATTAAAATTACAGCATTTTTTTCTGGGATTCTGTATTGAACGATGAAGATATTCAAAAAATTTCGTGTATGACACATCTGTCATGTGTTTAGGCAGGTCTGAAGTAACCGTTACATTAATGTAATCTTGGCCCATTTGAACGGCTATTAGAACCAACACGGGTGCTGATGTTAAAACTGCCTTCCACGGCACGATCGGTAGGTTAGCGTCGCAATGACCGCCGTTAGTCTTTCTCAAATACGAGCGCTCTGCTTCGGATATAAACGGATTACTATTCGAATTATTGTAACAAATATCTGCAAATAATAACAACTACAACGCTACGATAGATCCGAAAGGCCAGTCGCTCGATCCCCTCATTATAAACCCGGCAGATAGTAAATATATCACGAATACGCTTAGACCTCCAGAGAAAACTAAAAAGGCGCCTCTGCCTTTCTCCGATGGCGGCATCCACTACGCGAGTAGCGTATTGATAGTTGATATGATTGCACCACTCAACAAACCTTCAGCTACCTTAAGCACCGTAAGACTAATCCACTCCTTAAGCTTCACTAATACCGGAGCCAAAACAGTACCGGCAATGCCGGTATCAGCAATCCAAAACCCAGATCATATTTTCCGCCGAAACGCTCCGAAATCAATCCACCGGGCACGTGGGTTGTTAAATACCCATAGTAAAAACCAGACAGAAGCAAACCCTGAGTCCTCTCAACCCAGTCGAATTCTTTCACAGTTTGAGTAACCGTTATAATCAAACATGAGCGCAACATAATCGCAAGGACATTCGCCGAGAAGCACATCGCCACCAAGACCCACCGTTGTTTGAAAGAAATTTTCATTTTCGTCTTGTCAACATTACACTTGACATTAATTCAACAGACACCTATATTCTCGGTGAATAAAAAATAACAATGATTTTTCGCATCCCGCTAAATTGCAGCAAAACTTGATTTGTGTCCTAGTAAAAAGGTTAATTACGATAATGATTTAATTAATATACAGCACATTAATTTCACAACTGTCATGGCTTTGTGACATTGTTTTGTATATCTATACTAATATTATAAAGAGGTAAAGTTTGTGAGGTTGTAGGAAGTAATCTCTGGATCTACTGAACCGATTTTGAAAATTCTTTTACCAATAGAAAGTCACGTTTTTTGTGAGTGTCAAAGGCTATATATTAACCCGAAAAATGAAAAGACTTTTTCGTAGCAGTCGGATTTGCAAAGAAGTCGGAGGAAAAACGGTCGAACGAAAACGTTTCTAACTAACGCTGCCTTAACGATGAGAGATATATGATTAAGTTCTAGGAAAAAGTTGTAGAGCTTGATAATGCCTACAAAAAAGTCAGCGACAGCATATATCTACATTTTATATTTAAGTCACAAAAAGTAGTTTTTTATATTAAAAAAAATATTTAAATCGTTAGGTCATGTTTATTGGTCATATTATCAACAATCATGAATTCATATCAAAATAAGTAAATTTATCGTCTCAAGTGTTTAAAACAAAAGACTTTTCTCTTTTACTGCATATAACTTCCCTTTTACTGCATAGATGGTTAAAGAGATAAGACACTCACAAATAAGACACTCACAAGAAGATACTCACAAATAACGGTAATATAGTCAAATTGGCATGCAAATACATATGTACATACATATGCAGTAAAAATATAACCCTTCTTTTGGCACGAAATAAATCATAGCACTCAGTACTAACCGAACCACACTCATAATTTCATCACAAGTAAAAAGTTTTACCGCCCAACGAAGTGGGCACGGGTCAGCTAGTTATTAATACATATTAATACTAATATTACATATATAAATATGTATTAAATTTTATTATGTTTTAAAATAAAATAATAGGTTATTGATAATTTTCATGACATTTTCTTACGAATTTTTAATTAAGTAATTAAAATATTTCTGTTACATTAAGTATGATTTTGTTTTTTATATAAATATAATATTATGGATTTCTTAGGAAAATTAATATAAATTGTCTACATTGTAACAGGCGGCAGCCTAGTTGGGTTAAGACTTTTGTATATTAAACCTGCTCATAATTTGAACTCAATAAATAATTTTTAATTTGCAATTTGTAATTTTGACTTAGTGACATTATGACTTAGCGACATCATGATTTGTTCACTGAATGCAATCTTGATATTAACCCTGGACGGCCGCTTAAAAGCGGACATAAATTGAACTGCCATCTAACGGCGAAAACGTAATGAAATAGTATCAGCAATTCAGAATTCTGCGTATGGATGGTATAGCAAGAAAAAATATTACACGACAAAAAAACATCTCACAATTTCATCTACGTCGATACATCAATTTGAACAATCAATTTAATGGCGGGGTATTTGCTGACTTCAAGCATTCGGTACACGGGGGTCTTTCAGGAAAGGTTCAACTAAACCAAAGCAGCCTGCTTATTTTATGGATTCTGCATCTTAGAAATTTAATATTAACTTTTTTTTTAAATGCCTAATAGGACCTAACTAAACGTTTACTAAACCGTTGTCATATCCCAGAACCTGTTGATAAACAAACTTATTTTCTCGTATTAATCAGTGCTTTTAAGCGTTATGGGTAAGTGCACATTAGGTATTAGGTATAGGTATAGGCATTCGTAGGTTTTAGGTAAGTTTTCATATTAGGCTCCACTGCTGACAACACAAGGAGTTCTATATCGTTACCGACACAATTTCAAGTGAGGCTACTCGAGTACAGGTTACCTGCACGTTAAGAAAATCCAAATGTCCCTAAGTGTTGCCAAATTATCATATAAAATGGTTAGAGGTTACAATTTTGATCACGTTCTTTCCATACAAATATTCCACGAGACCAGGAACTCACGCTATTATAACAGAGAGAATGATAACATTATAATTTCCGCAGTTGAATGACTTGTCATTTTAGACAGCCATATACTCTATAATTAATTATTGTCGTTAACCTCTTTATTAGAATAAAATTCAGGTTTGACTGCATTTTGGCACGATGCGTAAAATCATTGCTTATTTTTACTCCACAGGGGATATACGTGTCTGTTGAATTGGTGTCAAGCATAGTGTTGACATGAAGAAAATTAAAATTTCTTTCAAACAACGATGGGTCTTGGTGGTGATGTGCTTCTCGGCGAATGTCCTTGCGTTTATGATGCGCTCATGTTTGAGTATAACGATTACTCAAATTGTGAAAGAATTCGACTGGGATGAGAGGACTCAGGGTTTGCTTCTGTCTGGTTTTTACTATGGGTATTTAATAACCCACGTGCCCGGTGGATTGATTGCGGAGCGTTTCGGCGGGAAATATGCTCTGGGTTTTGGATTGCTGATACCGGCATTGTGTACTGTTTTGGCGCCGGTGTCTGTGAAGCTTTGGGGGTGGATTGGTCTTATGGTGCTTAAGGTGGCCGAAGGTTTGGGGAGTGGTGCAATTATATCGGCTATCAACACGCTACTCGCGCAGTGGATGCCGCCATCGGAGAAAGGCAGAGGCGCCTCTTTAGTTTTCTCTGGAGGTCTAGTCGGTAACGTGATAGGTTTACTAAGTGCCGGGTTTATAATGAGGGGACCGAGCGACTGGCCCTTGCCGTTTTACATATTCGGATCTATCGCAGCGTTATGGTTCTTATTGTTTGTAGTTATTTGTTATAGTAATCCGAATAGTCACCCGTTTATATCCGAGGCAGAGCGCTCGTATTTGAGAGAGACTAACGGCGGTCAGCGCGACACCAACCTTCCAATCGTGCCGTGGATCTCTGTTTTAAAATCAGCACCTGTTTTGGCTCTAATAGCCGTTCAAACAGGCCAAGATTACATTTATTTTACGATAGCCTCAGACCTGCCCAAATACATGACAGACGTTTTACAGTTTGACTTACAAGAGACGGCTATACTATCAGCGCTTCCGTACGTATGTATGTCTGGAACGATAATATCATTCGGATTCCTCTTCGACAAGTTAGAACTAACGAAAAAACTCACTCCACTACAATCTAGAAAACTCGCCACCAGTATAGCGGGTATCCTCCCAGGCGTGTGCATGGTATCGGCTGCTTACGTCGGCTATAATACTACGGTTGTCGTTACGTTATTCACGGCCGCCATGTGCTTCAAAGGCGCATATTCCCCGGTATCAATGATCAACGCACAAGAACTAGCGCCTAAGTATGCCGGTAGTATCATTGCAGTCGTTAACGGAATCGGAGCCATCTCCGGCGTGGTAGCGCCTTATATAGTCGGCGTTTTAGCGCCGAATCATACACTAGCTGAATGGAAGCTAGTATTCTGGATCGCCCTCATCTTTCAGCTCTCAGTGTTAATAGTATATCTTATCTGGAGCGACGCAAAAGAACAATGGTGGAACGATATTCCAAAATTCGAGAAAACTAAGACAGAGAATAAAGAAAACGAAGAAAATAATTAGATGGATGTGATTAATTATTATAAAATATAAAATCTGTAATGATTTCTCTGTATTTTTATTTCGTCGCTATAGCAGTCTACTTCTAACTTTCACAGGTTTGTTTTCGAAGGTGCACATCACGGCGGATATCTTCTATTAAAATACAATTAGTTTTATTCACAATATTGATAAAATAATTTAAATTGTCATCATAATTTAAAATTTAAGTTGATGTACTTATATGTAATCATAATCGTTTAATATAAATTAATTAGAGAAACTGAAAATTGTATAATAGAAAAAAGTTATAAATCATTATTATTTATTCATTTACTATAAACTAGGAAACTCAAAGCAGTTATTATACATTTAAGAATATCTTTTAATTTTGTGAACACCGAAACTCCGTTATCCTGCATGTATGTTTTAAGCCTATCGAATGCCGACATCTCTGCGGCTGCTTTACTCCTGAGCCCTTAACCCGGCTTTTGTGCAGCCCTTAACCCGGCTTTTATATTTTTTTCGTATATATTCTAACTAATATCTACGGTCTTCTGATCTTAACCCAAAAGGACACTTGTGGGATTTTTTAAAGTATAAAATACTGAATCACTCAATGAATTCGAGAAAAACACTAAAAAATGTTTTAAAACAAGGATGGCAAGAGATTTCTATCGAAGAGTGCGGCAAACTATTAGAGAGTTCACCAAATACAATTTCTGCTGTAAATAATGCCAAAAGTGATCCTAAAAAATATTAAAATATCAATAAAAAATACATTATTTTAAATCGTGCTTTTTTATTTCAATAAAACTTACACTACAATTCACTTATATTATAAAATAACTGGATTTAATGGTTGGCTAACACTTTTGGCCAAGGCTGTACTGAACGAACGACCCTAGGAGGAACTGTCTGAATAATAATATAACCTCAGCCTCAAATACCGGTCCTTTACTCCTATTGTCTAATAAAGGTTTTATGTTCATAATCAAATATTTACTGCAATATTGAACGCCACATCTAGTATGGACAGCAAATCTAATATTTTTGTAGTATTTCTGTATTATTAAAATGGATATTTTCCAATATGGTTCATTTCTCGGCTAGCCTCGGGCGTCTCGACGTTATTATTTGATTAAAATGTATGTCGGGTTTTTTTGTGTCCCTTGTATGTGAGATATTAAAACCAAAATTTAACAAGTGTTTTTGACAGCTCGATGCATCTGTGTACCAATTGTCAAGCCTCTAAGCCCAATAATTCGAGATTGTAGTATGACTAGCGCGCCCCCTAGTGGACCAATTTCAACCACAATCTTTTCAACTCACGCTATGACCAAATGATTTCGTTATGCCAAATTTCAGTTTAATCGGTTGAAGCGTTTTGGTCGCTATCGTGGAGGAATACAGACAGAGAGACAGACAGACTGACAGGCAGACAGACACATAAGAAGTGCATCCGCAATATTTTCTTTGCCAGGAAAGTAAACCAACTTGATATAATGTACACATAAAGAGAATTGAACGTATTCAAAATGTGTTCCTGAAACATTTGAATTATCGCTCCTTCTTGTCCTTTCCCAATTACAACTAAGCAGCTACCTTTCATGGGATTCAATCCTTACAATCAAGAAGAAAATGCGTAGACGTGGTGTTTTTCCATAAACTATTGGCAGGTTACATTGATTGTTCTGATCTTCTTGGAATGGTACCTTTCCGTGTACCATCGCAACTCACTCGCCAAACGGAGTTATTCCACCTTCCGCAGGTTAGTACTAATTATGCACAAAACTGTTTCATGTATAGGGTATGTAAAATTTGTAATACGCAGCTCGGCGATATTGATGTATTCAATGCGTCATCATTCGCTCTTAAGAAAGCAATTATTAATGACGGTATTGATTTATCATTGTAATCGCAATATATAATATATTATAAATAATATTTATTCAAGAATATCTATAAATAATATGTATGACTATATTATGGACCGTGTATTTACATACAATTTTATTTACTTATTATGACTCCTTTCTTCCCAGTTCCCACATCTCCCTATGTGTGTTAATTCTTCAAAAAAAAAATGATATTGTTGTGTTTAAATTATGAATGTTTAAGTGGAAACATGTAATTACCTTTATTTTTTTAACTTAATAATTTTGTAACAAATTTATTGTAACAGCTGTATGTTTCCTTAATAATAAAAAAAAAAAACTAAAATTGATAGTCAGGCAATTATTGCTACTTTCATATATCTGGATGTTCATTTATACGGATACGTGTGTGTGAAAACACACACACATACACCCAAAATATTATCAAGCGGGCTAAAGGGGGGGGGGGGGGGTGAGGGGGGGGGGGGGGGGGGGTTGGGGGGGGGGGGGGGGTGAATAAGGTTATTTTCGTCTTCATTTCGAATTTTTCTTTAGCGCGTCTTAAATACTTTGCCTTGGATCGGGATAGTAAAATCATGAGATACTATTTAGAAAAAATAAATTTAAGATGGAATAAAAATGAAAGAAATTAAAAATTAAAAATTAAAGGTATTGCAAATTAGTAAATATCAGTATTATACTTCCTAAATTATCTTATCAAAGTGATAGTGTAACTATAAAAAGGTAGTCAAAATTAGAAATAAACTCATCGATAGTAAAAAAATTAATAAATTACGTCTTTATCAGAATTATAAAATAAAATATAGTTATACAAAAAATAGGTTTTAAATACTAAAAATTTATTTGAAAATATTATCAAGTAAATAAATATCAGTCATAATAATATACTGATATATACGTATTTATTTTATTTATTTAATACGTAGCCGGTGATTGGGGAGAGGGTCGCCCTCGCAGCTAATATGCTGCTGTCGGTGCTGCTGGATCTCGTATTTCATTCACGATTCGATTCCATTCTTGACGATTTTTTGCCACGTCTCGAGCATCCCTAGCCGATATTCGTTGATTCTTAAGGTCGTCTTTGATGTTATTTAGCCAGGTTTTCTTCCGTGCATCGGCACGGTTCCCCTGAATTCCCCATTCTGTCGGACGGTCTCGTCTAAGAAGTATACGTGGCAAGCGATTATCGTTTATTCGGCAAACATGGCCGAACCATCGTAGTCGACGTTTTTGTACTTCTTCTTCGATCGTTGTAGTCTTGTTTCGAATTCGGTCGCGGAGTGAGACACCGAGAATCTGCCTCAAGCATCGCATTTGAAAGACTTCGAACATACACGTATTCATAAACATTCGTTATATAAACATATTTCCGTTCCTGTACTATAGTGCGCCGCGCGCCGCCCGCCACATCCCCGATGACGTATTGTACTTGACGTAATTCCTCGTGGAATTTGCTCTAAAGTTGCCCGGAATTTTCAATATGCTCGGCTGCACTCAGTCTCGAGCTCGCCAAGGTATTTAGATATATTATGAGTAAAGGACGGAAACGAGGAATTCCCGCTATGACAAACAAGAAATAACCCGTCCAGATACTAGCTTATCACATTTTTTGTCGTAACAGATGGAAAAAATATGGTCGAGTATTAGTATAACATTACTAATCTCTACTGGCAGCAGAGCCCGTAGAACCAGAATTTCCAATATGCTTATCTGCACTCAGTCTCGTTCTCGCCAATGTATATAGATATTTTATGAGTAAAGGACGGGAACGAGGAATTCCCTCTAGAACATACAAGAAATAACCCGTCTAGGTACTAGCTTATCACAATTTTTGCCGCAACACATGGGAAAAATATGGTCGAGTATTAGTATAACATTACAAATCTGGCAGCAGAGAGTGCACATTTACAGTTGCGGATTGAGCTAAATTGTGAAGTAAAAACTCAGCCGTACCTTTTGCATCCCGGAAGGGACGTTACACATTCTAGGGGTAAGCGGTGTCTGAGGTACGGGGACCGGCGTTCGGTCTCCCCACCACAGACATTAGTACTGTGACATTACTTGCCCGGTGCTACTCGACAGTAATAGGTATAGGTATGTACGCTAACGAATGAATGCGAGTTCTACGATCGCCGGTCCCCGCATATCAGCGACCGCTTACATTTAGCAATTTGGGGAGAATATTTTTAATGAGGTGGAGGGATAGTGCGGTGTCAGACGGGAATGCATTATATCGACACTGCTTTTCAATATATACTCGTTTATCTTTAAGGAAGCTTTACGATAATTCAAAATCGGGGTCTTGAGCCTTTTGACCCTTGACTATTTACCTTGGTAAATTCGAAAACATTTATCAGGTTAAAGAGTCATCAACAATATATGGAGATGGTACTGTACTATTTGCTTGCAGCCTACAAGAACGCCAGATCATCAGCGAAAATATTACAAGAGTATGTAACGAATATAGGTTGAAGTTGAACACCACAAAGACCAAGTACATAATAGTAAGGTACCTGTAAACTCCTATGGTTACAGCTTACGGAATTCGAATGGAGAAGGCTGATGCCATTATTTACCTCAGCTACAATTAACCCGTTGAGTATGATACGACCAAATCTGGTTCTGAAACAATTATCCGTTGAGTATGATACGACCAGATCTGGTTCCGCGTTTTTTTCACTTCTTTGACGTTCTCATATTTATTCATAATTATCTAATTGTTTTACAAAATGATATTTCAATATTCTATATTCGAAATTTCAATGCAATCATTGTGCAGTTGTTCTTTTTATGATTGGTGTAGTAGTTTCGTAGTTATAGTACTTTAAGGTCGATGTCGCCGAAAATCCTGCAAAAGAGACAGATGCATCCATGAAAATACCCATTTACTCCAAGGGTTAAAACGACAACTGGGTTATGAGAATGGAGATAAAAATCGGCTTTGAAAACCCAGAAGTGCAGTACTTAAAAAGAAAAAGGTGTTTCGCGCAAGAAGAAGAGCAGATTCTAAGATGCTTCGTATTCCCAATATTATTATATATGGGATGAAAAGCTGGACATTTACAAAGATTCCGTTAAGAATGCTTGAATCCTTAGAAATATGGGCATATAGAAAAATACTACCCATAAGCTTGATTGACATAGTCAGGAAAGCAGGTGTCTTTAAGCGTTTTCAGAAAGAACATAATAATATAGAGGTCAATACAGACCCGCAAACCTCGAATACTTTTTGCTTATGCTAAGATTTATCATAAAAGATTGTGCATCTACTAAATATAAGGAAAATCTACTAAATATCCGGTACCAAAATAACAGGACTAGTTACAGAAATAAACCACGGCTAATACACTTATTTTGACCAATATGATAGCCAACGTTTCCTATTTATATGGTACATTTCGCAATTATACATTTTTTCTCCTCAAATTTACTTTCCAATTGATGGTTCCAAATCCTTTAATATTCCCATCGCCTCAAGCTGTTGTGTAATGAAATTGACGGCATCCAGAATTTTAGAGTTTTCTTTTTTCAAGCTCGTCGCATTTCCGGTTATTTGCTTCTATGTGCAAATTTAAGGAGTGGAGTAGTTCCCTGTGAGCCTCATGAAAATCTCCCTGAATGTCACTTTTTATTTTAATCATAGTATCATCTATTCTTTTCATTTTACATTTTACATTTTCGTCGTGTCCAATGGACGGCTAAAGACCGCTCTTGGACGTGTCAAAATAATTGAGTTAGGTAGTAAGTCTCGTTACTACTCTTTACTGAACATACATAGGTAGTCAAGGATTACCTACTAGATTGTCAAATTATAAATACAAATAATCAAAATAGAAGCCTAGTATTTGAAGTAGTTAGTAATTCGAAAAGATACGTAGTAAAATTATTCATCGCAATATTCAAAATTGTCAGTAAAATGTTAAATAATCAAATTAAATCTACGTTATGCATTTTAAACTAAAAGTACAGATATAAGATATAAAATAAAAATAATCAGACAATAAGGCTCTACTTTTTTAGTAATTTAAATGGGCACAATATTTGAAAAATCATGGCCCTCAAATTCGGCTTGATTATAATCAATAGAAAGGGTGGCCTATCAGCATCTCCTTGATGTTTTTTTAATTTTATATCCTCCAGCTGTTTAAATTTTGTAGGGAGTAGATTATAGAATTTAATGCTAAGGTACAAGTAGCTTTTCTGTACTTTTGCCAGTCGTATTCGGGGTATGCGTAAAAGGGAGCTACCGCGGGTATGATGCAAGTGAATATCTGCATAAATTGCAGTTTCTGCGAGATGCTGTCTAGCATACATTAGACACTGGTATATGAATGCCGAATACATAGTTACCCTATACATACCCTTGCTGAAATATTCTTTGCATGAGGTCCTAGTCCTTACCTGATACATGCTGCGCAAAGCTCTCTTTTGCAAAAAAAAGATTCTTTTACTGCTTGCGGCATTTCCCCAAAATAGTAATCCATAAGTCATTAATGAGTAGTTTCAGTAGTTAATATGCCAGGGGTGGCGTTATTAGGTGGTGTATATAAGAAACCGGGAACTTTGTATATTTGTGTATTGTGGTAGGTTCAGTTTCGATTTTGATCGTTTGTCAGAACGCATGGATGGACACAGGGGCACAGAAGTCCTACCCGGGCTAGAACTTCTACTTTTAGGCTACTGAATGGTTGTTGACCCGTGAGTTGTCCTACTCATAAACGAAGCGGGTCATAGTGGACCAACTCCACTGGGCCCATTAGCCCCCTGGAAATATCAGTTTGGAGTGGTCGACTACAACGGTTGGACCCGTCCCCCCAGGAAGTTTTAACGAAAGCGATTGTGTTATCTCCCATGAGATGAGCGTGGTATTAACCGATTTGCAAAATCCTTTTTTATATTTCCAGATTTGGATATATTTCCAGATTTGTCCCATTTTAATTAAATTCCTGTTCTGATGATGGGATCCATGAGGAATTGAGCCAACTTTTTATATATTAGCATAGGAAGTTGAAAATTTACATTTTGGTTCAGTTTCGATGGCAATGCATTTTTTTATGGTAAGCATGGCCTGATTCTACCTCAGGGTTGTCTTCTGGTGAGGGGACTCCTCAACAGTCAACAGCAGAGACACATGAAATTTTGTATATTAATTCGATTACGACAGCCCGTTCTACGTTTTACCATGACATGGCTGCTGCACCCAGGGTTGATTCCCGACGAGGGGACTCCTCAACGGTACACACACACATATTTCACATATGCATTCGATTATGACAGCCCGTTCTACGTTTTACCAAGACAGGACTACGGTACTCAGGGTTGGCTACCAACGAGGGAACTCCTCAACGGTGTAACAAAAATCCAATTTGCGACCTGAAACTGGGGTTAAAAACATGTTTCCGATCCATACAGATGCTTATTTTCATGTTTCATGGCATTGTGTTATGTTTTGTTGAATTTTCCTTGTTTTTGCTGGATTTTATCACATTTCCCGTGTTCTGGACGTGTTTCAACATGATTCTGGTGCCGTTCTTGGTTTTATATCGGTTTCCGAGCCTCCCGGAGCATTAAAAATACTAAAATTCCGTACAAATATTTCGGCCCGTAATTTGTTGACATTTGAGGTTATCTGTCAAACCCGTATGGACATTACGGTTGTCAATTCGATTTTCCGCTAAATGTTGCGATAATTATAATCGATAGTTTCTGGTTCATCTTTTGCGACATCCGGCCGTGTTTTTTTTGGCTTCCGTTTTACGTGCGCTTCGAAAAGATGGGGAGAAATCTGCTTTTGTCGAGGCGAGGTGGTCAGAAAGTGCCGTAAACGGGCTGAGTGCCGCTTTTAGAGTGCGTGGGAGTTTTTCTGTTTCATTAACAAATATGTAGTGTGGTGTGTGAACCGTTTTTGCGGTAAGTTTGACATATTTGGAAAAGATGGCTTTGACATGTGATCGGCGCGATAGTTACGGGTTTTTCTGCTCTTTTGCAGATTGTGTCACCTTTATTTGCCCAATTTTATAAGATGTTTTAACCCTTGCTGAGGTTTACCGCGGCTGCATTCGACCTGGTTATCAAAATAAACCACTGATGTAACCGGATTTTCTTTTCTGCCGGATGTAATTCCATGGACGAGACTTTTCGCCAGAATCCGAGGAATAAAGAAGACCTAGATAAATGGATTGTGTTTTTATTTTCTATGCCGCGATGGTTTAGTTCTGACAGGCCCAATTTAGTGACATTTTGTACCACCCACGAGCTGAGGTAAGAGTTTCTAAATTTTTTGGGTTAGATTCATTTTTCTTTTTTTCGTTTCCCGTTTTTCTCGATAAAAACGTGGTGGCGTCCTAATTAATTCTTTTCGTTTTTCGTTGGCTAAAAGAAAAAATTAAATTCTTTTGTTATCACTTTTGTTCTAAATTTTTGTTATAAATTTGGCGCCCAACGTGGGGCGCCAAATTTAATTGTTCAAAATTTTTGCTATAAATTTGGCGGCCCTAACGTGGAACAGAACTAAATTTGGGCTTTTTAGAGCTGGATTTTCGTGGTTTGGAATCTAAATCACATGTTTTTTTAAGTTGTCATATTTTTTTGACATTTCATATTTTTGTTTTCGTTGTAATTTTTACGTCGTTCCGTGAAAGAAGTTAAATTCGCCGTAAAACGTATCCCATAAAAGTGTAAAAGCGTTGCTAATTTCAGTCACTACATAATTTTGTTGCCAAGTTGAATGCAATTTGTTGCTAGTTTTAGATCATATGTTTTGACAGTTCTGTTTATCAGTATTTTGACGTTAGTTTTCACGCTTAATTGGCTGTAGTTCGCGGTTTCCGCGAAAGGATGATGAATCCGCCGTCATGTTTTAATTGTATAATGTCAATTTGATTTGTCAGTTTCACAGTGTGTGTTTTGATGTAATTTGCCGTTTTCTCTTTTAATTGGCTTTATATGACATTAGTCTGCGGCATTGACAAAGTCTATTGATGTAAAGTTTGAAGGTTTCTTAATTTGTTTTTTATTATATAATTTCAGGTTTATTCAGATATCCGGGTGAAGGCAGCAGTGGCGGAGTTAGGAATTTTGGGTAAAGGTTACACAACCGACAAAAACGGGTCCGTGTTTTGAATTTTTTTAATATTTTAGTTTTTTTTTGGAAATTTTATTTTTCCAAACTTTTCGTGATTTTTATTTTTATTTTAAATTTACTTTGTGGGATAGGTTTTGACAATGGTTTCTCCCGTTTTGGTGTATTATGCGGCTTCTCATCTAGTCAAGGCAGAATTAGATTATGAATTCCGCATTAGAGGTGTTCCCACAAATGTTGTAGAGTCGATGCGACGGCAGTTCATTGCCTTGTTAGATGATTTTCCGCCACAGTCTATACAAACCACTGAGCTAGATCCTGAACAAGAATACCAGGAGTGTTCTATAAGACTGTCTTGTTTACAGGAATTGTTAGAGGAATTTTTAGAAAACCAAACTCGCTTATTGTATAAGCGAGCTTGCACCAAAATTACACATCTTTTCTATCGTGTGTCAAGAATAGTTTCCACACAAGTAGACCTTGTTCATCGACTGGAGAAGTTGAAAGCGGAGATTGAGGAGATAGTTAAGGTTTTGGAGGAGAGTACGGAATTGGCGCGTGGTCCAAGCCCTTGCTTGTTGCGACCTACAAACGCACCTGCGGTGAGTGCGGTTCCGGAGATTTCAGGTGTTGTGCCTGGTCCCTCCTCTGGTCGTTTGTTCGTTCCGGTGGTTGAGCCGCCAGGGTTGCCGGTACCTTCGACTTCTGGTGCTGGAGATCTGCGTTCTCGTCCGGAACCGGTATTTTTCGATGCGGTTCCTCCGCCTTCTACTTCTTTCGTTCCTCGGCTTTCGTCAGAGCGTTTTCCGGTCCCTGCATACGGGGGTGCGGATAGTTCTTTCGAGCGTGTTTTGAAGCCGCTGTGTTTAGGTTTTTCATACGACGGCAAGTCTTGTGTCGTCGAGTTTTTGGAGCGGCTGGAGGAGAATAGATTGGCGCGTAATATTTCCGATGCGCGATTGTTAAAATCGGCCTGCGCACTGTTCACGGGTCATGCTCTTGTATGGTATCGCACTCGTGCCTCGCGTATCAATATTTGGTCTCAGCTCGTAAGGGAGCTGAGGGAAAGTTTCGGAAGTCTGGACTACGACCGCGATTTGCTGAAGTTGGTGCGGTCCAGGTTTCAGAGGCCGGATGAGCCGCTACACATTTTTGTCATCACTGTGCTCAGCTATTTCCAGAAGATGTCGCGGCCAGTGTCAGAGGCCGAACAACTGGAAATCATCCGCTCAAATTTAAGGCCGTATCTGCAGCAGCAATTCGCGTTGGTAGCCATCAGCTCCGTAGATGAGCTGCTCAGTCTGGGGAAGCGATTGGAAAGCGCCCAGTTATCAATTGACGCATATAACGCCAATCTACGTTCCTTCAGTGGGTCCGAGAAGTCGACCCCAAAAACTGTGCACGCTGTCGACTACTCAGGTGATGACGTTGCTTCTGTAGTTCAACCATTTAATAATGGTCAGGATTCTGCCGTAGAGTCTCCAATATACAATAACTCATCCCGGGGTGGTAAACACTCTCGGGGTGGTTCAAAGAGGGGTGGTGACTCTCGAGACAACCCGACCGACGTCGGTGGCACTCGTGGAGGCCCCGGAGCTTCGCGTGGTGCTCGGGGTGGCACACATCACGGCCATTCCAAATATTGTTACCGTTGTGGTAAATTTAATTTCACCGTGGCTACGTGCCCGGATTGTTCAAAGGAGAGGAAGCCCTCTCAATCTCAATCTCATTCGGATGTTCCAAAAAACGTGCCCAGCGGGACCGTATAAGGGCTTTTGTTGACTCGGTCTCGTTGTTGTTCAAAAATGAGAAAGATAACCGTCGTCCATTTTTGGATGTTTCGTTGGGGGATATAGCTGTGTGTGGTCTTCTCGACACTGGTTCGAGTTTGACAATTTTGGGTGCCGGTTCCCATAAATATTTAATGGATATCGGTTATACTCTGCATCATGCTGCGTCGTTGACGCTTAGCACAGCTAATTCTAGTACTGTACGGACGATTGGTTATATTTCTTTGCCCTTTAAATTTAATGATCGTTGTCAGGTGATTCGAGCTGTTGTAGCTCCGGATATTGGAACTTCTCTCATTCTGGGGATGGATTTTGTAAGGGAATTTGACTTAGCTCCTGAAATTTTGAAACATGTGCGGTTCGAGTCTAGCGATGTCGGTTGGAGCGCTGTTGGCGAAGTGAGGGCTTTACATCCTTTCGCTTCCTTGACGGCGAACCAACAGTCGCTAGCAAATAAGATGATCGAGAGTTTTAATAACATTTCTACTGATCTCAAGGGTCTTGGTCGTACAACTTTGGTCTCGCAGGTTATCGATACGGGCGATCATCCGCCAGTGAAGCAGAGGTACTACCCTCTGTCTCCCGCTCGCTTGGCGCTGTTGAATGAAGAAGTAGACCGAATGCTAGACTTAGGCGTAATCGCCCCTAGTAACGGTGGGTGGAATAACCCGACTATTTTTGTCCCGAAGTCGGATGGTACTCTCCGCTTTTGTCTCGATAGTAGGAAGCTGAATTCTATTACGAAGCCGGATGCGTACCCTTTGCCGCGGATTACTACTATCCTGGATAGTTTGCGAGATGCGAATTTTCTCTCGTCGATTGACTTATCGGCCGCTTTTTGGCAAATTCCTTTAGATCCTGCTTCTCGAGAAAAGTGCAGTTTTACCGTTCCTGGACGGGGATTCTTTGCCATGCAAGTCTGTCCATTTGGTATGCGCAACTCGCCGGCTTGCATGCAAAGGCTCGCCGACCAATTGTTTGACCCGTCCTTCGATAACAAGGTGTTTTGCTATTTAGATGATATCGTAATTGTCTCGGCCACGTTCGAAGAACATATTTCCCTGTTGAACAGAGTGTTAGATCGTCTGGTGTATGCTAATCTCACCATTAATTTCAAAAAGTGTCAATTTTTCCGGAAAGAGTTGAAGTATTTGGGGTATGTAGTTGATTCCCATGGGTTACATACTGATCCCGAGAAGGCAAAAAGTATTCTTGATTTTCCTACTCCAAATTCTCCTAAAATGGTAAAGAGTTTCCTTGGTTTAGCTGGTTGGTACCGCCGGTTCATCCGGAATTTTTCTTGTATTGCTGCGCCGTTGTCTCGTTTAACAAGTACCCGTAAAGGTGCCCCTGCATTTGCGTGGACACCCGAGGCGGAAGAAGCGTTCCGGAAGTTGAAATCGGCTCTGGTTTCCAGTCCGATTTTAGCGTGTCCGGACTTTTCCAAGCCATTCGCCTTACATTGCGACGCGTCGTTGTACGGTGTTGGTGGCGTATTGACCCAGACAGTGGATGGCGTCGAACATCCGATCGCTTTCACGAGTAGGACTCTCCTACCCGCTGAAACGCGATATTCTGCTACCGAACGGGAAGCCCTAAGCGTGATTCATGCTATCGAACATTTTCGCGGCTACTTGGAGGACGGTCCCAGAGTCAAAATTTTCACGGATCATGCCAGTTTGCGTTGGTTTTTAAGCCTCAAAAATCCAACTGGCCGCCTGGCCAGATGGGGTATCCGGCTGTCCGCTTTTGACTTTGAGATCGTCCACAAGAAAGGTGTCGAAAATGTCGTCCCTGATGCGCTCTCGCGCTTGCTCCCGGTTTCGTCTGTCTCTGTTGTCGCCGATCCCTGGTACAATGATTTGTTTAATGCAGTATCCGGCAATCCTGCCGCTTACCCCAATTATCAGATCAAAGGTAGTGAGTTGTATCGCTACTCTCGGAGCAAGTACCAATTGACCAGTTCTTATGACTGGAAGTTAGTGGTTCCGTTGCCCATGAGAGAGAAGCTGATACAGGAAAACCATGCTTCTGATCTGGCAATTCATTTCGGGGTATTTAAAACCCATCGTCGTCTTTGTCTGCGTTATTTTTGGCCGAACTTACACGGAGACGTTGTTAAATACGTTTCTCAGTGCGAAACGTGCCAGCAATACAAACATCCAAATATGTCTCCTTTGGGTCATTTGGGTAATCCAAAATCATGTGCCTTTCCTTTCCAGATGGTCTCCGTCGATCTTTTGGGTCCATATCCTATGACGAGAGATCGGAATATACATATACTAGTAGTCACATGTTGTTTCAGCAAATATTGCTTACTTTTTCCCTTGAAGCGGGCTACTAGTAAAATCATTAGCCACATTATGGAGCATAAGGTCTTTCTGCAGTTTGGTGTTCCGCAGTATGTCATTTCTGATAATGGCAAACAGTTCCTTGGGAAGGAGTTCACTAGTCTAATGTCCAAGTACCGGATCCCTAAGGTATACCTGAACCCGAAATATTGCCCTCAGGTCAATCCAACTGAGAGGCAGAATCGTGGAGTTGTCACGGCGTTGGCGTTGTCAGTTAAAGACGACCATCGCTCTTGGGACCTCCATCTTTCTGCCATTCAGATGGCGATCAATTCGGCTGTTTCGGAAGCCACGGGTTTCAGCCCTTTTTTCCTGGTTCATGGTCGAGAACCGATATTAGATGGTTCCTTTTATACTCAATCCCCGGAATCCCAAGCCGAAGTCATTTTCGGTAGCAGATTGTCCTACGCCCAGAATCTGAGTGAACTTTCTGGCATTTTCCATACCGTGCGGAAGAAATTACTTCAATCGCATGCTCACAATAAGGTCTATTATGACCGTAAACACCGGCCGGCTGAATTTGCCGTCGGGGATACAGTTTTTAAAAAGACTTATTTCCTGAGCAATGCGGGAAATTACTTCATTTCGAAGTTTGCCCCGCGATATGAGAGGTGTCAGATAGTGAAGAAACACTCTCCCTTGGTTTATGAGCTGCTTAATGCAGCTGGCAAAAACATAGGCACCTGGCATATAAAAGATTTTAAATTAAATCCCCCAGACTCCGGTTGATTTGACATTTTTTTTTTTTTTTGTTTGTTTGTTAGTGGAATCCTCGTTAACTTACTCTTATAAAACTTGTTCCATCTGTTTTCGACTTGCTCGATTTCTACCTATTTTAAACTGTCATTTATAACGGTGTGGCACCGAGTGGTTGCCATCACTTAAATCATTTTGTATGGTATCAGTCGTGCTTGCAATTCCGACAAGTACCACTGTGGTTGGAATGTTGTATGGAAGGGATTTTAGAAGGGCTCGGTATGAAAGGTATTATTTGACAGTCAACATTTTTCTTAGTAGGCATTGGTTACGGTCGAGGAACAACGATCTGGTCAAATTTTTGTGTTTTTTTTAGTCCCCGATGAGTTTTACTTAGGTTTGCTTGTTTGCGGGGAGGTCGATAGGTTTTACCTTCGACCGGTTTGCAGGTCTTCTTATGAGGCCACTAGGACTAAGTCCTCGATTTTACGGGGTGATGTGGAAGTCCCCTGGGGGTGCTGGGAGAGTTTTTGGCTCCTTCTAGGAGTATTATTTGAGTTTTGGAGTAGTTGAGTGGAAATCCTCTACTGTTGTGTAGAGAGGAGTTTTTTTTGTCAGTAGACCTCTGCCGTACCCTGCCGAACGGTTTGTTTTTTTTCCTGTTCACGAGGATAAGCTGTAGTTTTTTTGTTTTTATATTGTTTGATTGTATCCTTTTGGATTTGTTTTCGTTGGACTGTTTCCTGGGGAGGCGTATTGGTTGGGATTTTTGTCATGTCCTTGCTCAGTTGCGAATCGGGACGACTCGAGGAAATCGTCGCGGTCCTGCCGATTTCTTTTTGCGGGGGAGGCTGTAACAAAAATCCAATTTGCGACCTGAAACTGGGGTTAAAAACATGTTTCCGATCCATACAGATGCTTATTTTCATGTTTCATGGCATTGTGTTATGTTTTGTTGAATTTTCCTTGTTTTTGCTGGATTTTATCACATTTCCCGTGTTCTGGACGTGTTTCAACATGATTCTGGTGCCGTTCTTGGTTTTATATCGGTTTCCGAGCCTCCCGGAGCATTAAAAATACTAAAATTCCGTACAAATATTTCGGCCCGTAATTTGTTGACATTTGAGGTTATCTGTCAAACCCGTATGGACATTACGGTTGTCAATTCGATTTTCCGCTAAATGTTGCGATAATTATAATCGATAGTTTCTGGTTCATCTTTTGCGACATCCGGCCGTGTTTTTTTTGGCTTCCGTTTTACGTGCGCTTCGAAAAGATGGGGAGAAATCTGCTTTTGTCGAGGCGAGGTGGTCAGAAAGTGCCGTAAACGGGCTGAGTGCCGCTTTTAGAGTGCGTGGGAGTTTTTCTGTTTCATTAACAAATATGTAGTGTGGTGTGTGAACCGTTTTTGCGGTAAGTTTGACATATTTGGAAAAGATGGCTTTGACATGTGATCGGCGCGATAGTTACGGGTTTTTCTGCTCTTTTGCAGATTGTGTCACCTTTATTTGCCCAATTGTATAAGATGTTTTAACCCTTGCTGAGGTTTACCGCGGCTGCATTGGACCTGGTTATCAAAATAAACCACTGATGTAACCGGATTTTCTTTTCTGCCGGATGTAATTCCATGGACGAGACTTTTCGCCAGAATCCGAGGAATAAAGAAGACCTAGATAAATGGATTGTGTTTTTATTTTCTATGCCGCGATGGTTTAGTTCTGACAGGCCCAATTTAGTGACATTTTGTACCACCCACGAGCTGAGGTAAGAGTTTCTAAATTTTTTGGGTTAGATTCATTTTTCTTTTTTTCGTTTCCCGTTTTTCTCGATAAAAACGTGGTGGCGTCCTAATTAATTCTTTTCGTTTTTCGTTGGCTAAAAGAAAAAATTAAATTCTTTTGTTATCACTTTTGTTCTAAATTTTTGTTATAACGGTCAACAGCACAGAAACGAATTTTTGTATATACATTCAATTACGACAGCCCGTTCTAAGTTGTATCAAATCAAATCAAATCATATTTATTTTCAAAAAATCCCTTTAGGGTGTAGAAAATACAGACATGAAATAAACAATTGAATAAAATAAAATAACATAATCCCTAAGTAAAAAGCCACTCAAATTGTTCAAACATTTAGATAACAAACATTGCTTCGTTCGTTTTCTAAACCTGATATAATTATTAATATTTTTCAAGTGTTGTGGTAGCTTGTTAAAAAAAATACCCTTCTATACATCGTTATGCGTTGGAACTCTGATGTATTGTTCAATATAGAGTGGGGGAGGGGGGGGGTTGATTACCTTGCGGCAACTGCTCCTAAAACGAATAATCGGCTACCCGATACCGAGTGAGCAGCCGAGCAAAGGATGCCATGATCAGTCATAGATTTGGTAGACACCGTATCACCGCTACGTAAGGGAAAGGATCGCGCAAGCGACCTAGAACCTGTAACCAGTCGGGAGACCGGAGTCATTTGGTTGCAACTGGAAGGAAGGGCGCGAGTGTCGGCCCGCTGTTGATTATCGTGGTTACCTCTCTTTAAGGCGTTGGCTTCTTACGTGCGAGTGGCGTAACTAGACAGTGGACTGTTTTCGTATCAAGTCTTCTGCGCTCACATCACGGGAGATAGAACGATATAATATCGTTAAAACTTCCTAAGGTGACGGGTTCGCCCATTGTCGTTGACAGCTCTAGTTGAGGCTTAGCTAATGAAATAACGATCAATGCCAATTTTCCAAATTATGAACAATAAAACAATGACTAACGATAATAAATATAATTATTATAAATGATCAACGCGACAATGGGTCTAAGAAACCATTTAGATAAAGAGTCGTATTCCATTCAGTGATATGTAAAAAAGGGCCACATTTAAATACATTTAAATACGAAATATGACTATGAGGCATCATCTTCTAAAACCGGTTGGCAGCAATGATAA
Source organism: Micropterix aruncella (assembly GCA_944548615.1). Classification (NCBI taxonomy): domain Eukaryota; kingdom Metazoa; phylum Arthropoda; class Insecta; order Lepidoptera; family Micropterigidae; genus Micropterix; species Micropterix aruncella. The sequence continues at coordinate 31,511,786 of OX155958.1, forward strand.
TAATTCTTCCAAACTATTGGGTGAACTATTGGGCTTAATCTCTCCAGCAATTAACTCTAGAGGTACTACAGCAATTCACTTCGAGAAAGGAAAATAAACAGATATTTTGATTGTTATGCATTTCCAGTAGATGGTAGATACCCAATAATATTATGGTTTTCTTTAAGAATATTGGAACGATCTCCCAGGAAATATACGAAACTCGCCTTCTTTACCATCGTTTAAGACTCACCTTAAGGATTACTACCTTTCTAAGAAGTAACCAGTTCTTCCCTTTCTCTCCTGTTCCTCTCCCAATTTCCTCTCCTCGGGCATAATTAGTCTTAAATTCTTCCACTTGTCTGTATGTTATGTAATAATCTTTATTTTCACAATGCGCGCATGTACCACTATGTTTAGGTTAGCTGTAAGACATTGCCATGTGGCAATAAGCTCGCCTTTTTTGTATACTTATTAAGTGCAAATAAAGAGTTTATTATTATTAATATTAATATTTTTATTTCATTTGAATATGTTGCTATGAAAATATTTGCTTCTAATTTATTTTATTTATTTCAATATTACACATTTTTTCTAAGGTTATATAGAAAAAACGATTACTTTCTAGTCAAATAAAGCGACAAGTTGATTCACCTCAATCCCATGCAACCTGAGGCACGTCACACATATAACTAGGCTTACGCCTGTGCCTAGATGTGTGATTTAAGACTTTTAGATTTAAGATTGCGAGCTGACTTTAAAAGGTTCTTACTAGAGATTAGAGATTAGATTTAAAGTAGTTTTAAGATATACTTTATATATGTATGTACACAATATACTTACAAATCATTTTTTTTGCTTATATAATAATAACAAAAGAATAATAATAATAGCAATAGATTCGTACATGTTTTAAACAAATTAAACCACAATTGACAGTTCCCTCTCCGTTCCAGAGCGCCCCAACTCCAATAGCCGTTTATTATTTGCATTTTTAAAACTTGGAATGTTATCTAATAATTTAATGTGTTCATCTAATTTCTTGTACATTCGGGGTGCAATGTGCCAAGCCTGCCTTTGTGCGAACGCCGTTTTTACCCGAGGTATCTCAAAATTTAAACCTTACCTTGCCCTCGTAATTTTTATTTGCTGGGTGCGTACTTGTTTTTTTCTAAATTTATGAAAATGAACGAGCAGCTGTTTAATGATTTTTTGCCTTATATCAAGCACTCGCAGTTCGTTAAACAGCTGCTCGGAACTACATCGGGAAGGTTTTTTATGACTTACTCTCAGTATAAGCTACTGAGCCTTAAGGCGACGATGTAGGTAAATTTCGAAAATTACATTTTTTGGCAATTTTTGAACAGTCATACTGAAATAACTGATGATGTTAGCCAACAAAAAAAAATTATCGTAACTCACAGTACCTTTCTTAAGTAGATAGCTATTTCAGATTTTTTTTTAAGTATTGGAAAATTGAGGAAAATAATTAAATCTGGGAGCTATACAGGAAATTTTCATTTTAGAGCATTTTTTGAAACGTGCCTCACACTAAACTGCACGATCAAGAAACTCAAAAAAAATACTACGGCATTTTAACAATAGTTGTAAAGAGGAATGCTTTCGCATAAATTTAAAAAAATAAGTTTTTCTTGTTAAAAAAAATTATATAAAAAGTGTAACTTTCATCCATATTCACTGTTAAATATTACTTATTACTGTGTGTTTTTTTCAAGTTTGTTTTTTTTTACATAAACTATGTACAATAAACTTGTAGTACTGAAGATTATTTTTTTCAAATAAAATATCAGTATATTTTAAAAATAATATTTTGCAGAGCCCGTTTATATTATTTTTGTCATACAATGAGATGAGCGCGCTCTTCTCGCGACGACGCGCTGGCATTCAAAATGCCGCAAGCGACATTGGGTCAATATGGTTCTTATGTAGGGATCAATTACTGATTCAAATGGCATAACAGCCAACCTTTTATAATGAAATGTTATTGGCTCTTAGAAACGTGGTTCATTTCGGCATTGATTTTATAAAATCAATGATTTCGGCTTCGAAGGCCGACATATGCGGTTGCGTTCGCGACGCTCTGTTTCATGACTTATTATTACCAAATTGACATTTCGATGGATCGGAGATGTGAAGTAAAAAAATATCGGTTTTAGATGGCTATTTCACCGTGTAAATGAAAGAGGTTTAAAAACATGATAAATCATATGTTGAAAAATAGAAACAATAATAAGTAAAATAATATTTAATATTTATTTATTTTTTTTTAATTTACAATATTACTTTTTTTTAATAAAAAGTGTTCATTTATTTGATAACAATGTTTCTTTATGTATAAAAACAAAAAAAAAATATACATATCGGTAGGTTTTGAACCTACGACCGGTGTGATCTTATGCGAGTTTAAAACAAGTGCGCCACTTCAGCTTGCTTCCCGCGTGTCAAAATGTGTCATATATAAGGGGACAGTAAATAATGCCAATACATTTGCGTTAGAGCCATATGACAGAGCTATACACCATGTATAAATATAATATACAATTAGGCTACGATTCTGACCGTTCTAATATAGAAAACCGTCAGATAGGCAGAATTGTAATTTAAAAAACAAAACGTAGGTATCTACTTTTTAAAAGCTTTTATTCAACTTGTAATGTCTGTGAAAAAAAAAACTAAAAATGCGAAGAAATATTACATCAGCAGTAGCTTATAATAAATGTCAAAACTTTTCAATTGATGAGAAAATTGATTGCCTGTATAATGACATTTTGAACGCCCCGATAGATGCATTTGGAAACCATGATAAATGTAGAAGTTTTTAAAATTGTTTGTCGGAAAATGAAACACTGGATGCAATGAGTTGTTTGATGGGTGACATTATTTGGGAAAGAATACGTTACATAACTTAAAACGTAGGTAGCAATACATGCAAGAAGCCTAATTCATGATGTAGATAGTAATGTTCTCGAAAGGTTTAACGGCATCATTGCAAAATTTATTGGTGGTAAGAGGACAAATTACATCCAAAAGCAGTCTTACCAAGCGCGATGTAATGCGGCAGTTATATCATTTAATACAAAACAGCCACTCTCAAGATTACATAAAAAATATATAGGCAAAAGTCCCTCTGGCAGGATATCAAAAGTGGAATAAAGAAGACAGAGGCATTTAAGTAAATCCATTCTTTATAAAAGAAATAAAAGCAGAAAGTTTTTTTGAAAAAAAAAACAATAATTCGCATTATGGAGAACATTGCAACCAACCCGATGTTCCATCAGAAATATTCGAAAAAAGCAAAGCTCTGTTATTTCAAGAATTGGAAAATAGAAAAATGATCGATTGCGAATTGAAAAACTTACGGTTATTCAAGGTGAAAGCAGCGAGTGGTTGGAATTACGAAGAAAAATGGTAACTGCGTCTAACTTTGGCAAAATTGTCAATAGTTAACAACACACAAAATGCGCCAATTTAGTTAAATCCATGACTGAAAATGGGATTTGAGCAACGTAGCATCAATTTGCCATGGAAAAGAAAATGAAACAACTGCACTAGAATGAAAAATATGTCTAGAAAAAGTGGAAATTCAGCAATGTGGATTATTCATTGACCCTAAATTTCCATTTTTGGGAGCTTCTCCAGATGGAATATCTGATGATTATATTTTTGAAGTCAAATTTCCCATTACAGCGCATAGAATCTGGTTAACGGAAGCGACAAGAAAAAGAAAAGTGACATTTTGGAAACAGAAAGATGGAAAACTTGAAATCAGCATCAAACATCACTGGTACGTTCAAGTTCAAGGACAGGTCCATATATAATTTCTTTTTATTTATTTATTTTTTATTTTATTTCTGGAAAAATACAGCGCATACAATATACATACGTGTGCATAAATGTAGAAAAAAAAAGAAAAACATTACGCCTATAATCGTTTATTACACATTTGGATTTCAGCATATTACACTTAAAAATTAATTATAAAATAAACAAAGTTCATATTAAATATAAAAAATATATAGAAAACCGATGGGAGAGGTAGGGAATTGGAAGTGATTAGGAAGAAGGAGTTAGACGATGGTATGTGTATATGTATATAGATATAAATAAAGATATAGATAGGCCGTATAGTGGATATATAAATACAGATATTTATTGATGTTTATAGGTATTTATAGATATATAATAAATATTTATAGATATTTATAAATATTTGTGGTAGCTACTGATATGTTGTATATATATCCTTCTAGCCGTGTTCGGCCACAGCGACTGCATTGTAGATTCTAGTGACTTCTTTAGTCTTCTCAGAGTCCACTGTTCGGAAGCAGTCAAGTGCGCAGGCTATATTATAGTGCACAGGTGGGCGCGCGACCACGGGTGCACTCTCTCTTCCTCCCTCTTCTGAACCCGATGGAACGGAGACCGTTACGACCAGAGAAAAGTTTGGATGCAGATAAAATAAAATAAATCAATTAATCGCTAACGCAGCAATGACTGTCATTGTTAAATTTTTACTCAATATTGCAGAGCTATTTTTTCGGATTTAGTTCGTTTTTCACACTGTCATTTATGAAATTGGTAGTTATGGCTTGTGGTGATGTTTGAGTTTTTTCTGGAGCTATTGTAGAGATGACCGGTGACTTATTGGTAGTTGTTGTAGTAGGCGGTGATATAGAAGATGCATTATTGGATTTATCCTGGTTTTCTGATGATCTCGTGTTGTTGCTCATGGGGCTGTGTTGAATACAGCATACAGTCTCTTGTTCCGACATTATACAAAATTGTGATAGTTTCCCTTTTGGCAAATCCCCCTCAGTTTTTGGACAATTTTTCGCCGGTAGACATACTCCTAAAACGCCATTTATTTCACATGACTCTTCACGGCAGTGTATATGCCAGGTCCCTTGGCACTTCCGCAAGGGCTCTTTCCAATACTGGTAACGGTGATTATGTTGAAAAGGCATTGGTTGTCAGCTATCGCCACTTGCAGAGGTCCACCACTATCGCCTCCACAAGAGTCTCGTAATCCTTCTAAACTGCCAGCGCACAATTGATCGTCCTTATACCTTGCGGTAACCTCCTTCTGAGAGTCTTTGCATATAGTCTTCGAAAGGTGGCTGGTCAATCAAATCCACCACCACCTTCAGTAAGTCCTCCGATGTATCTTCAGCAAAGTCGATCTGCCTTCAGCCAGTAACTACAGCTCGCTTGTTTTCGATGGTCGACTTTTCCATAGACACGCTGGTCGAATATTTAAAGTGAACAGCTCAGACCGATCAGATCCTTCGGGACGCGTCCCGTGTTAACCGCGAGTTAATCCAGACTATAGAATTGCACTATAATCACTAAAATTTATTATTTAATTATTATTTAGAGGGGAGAAAATTTTAAAATATGTTGACACTTAGAATTTAAATTTCGAATTTTATTTTGTTGTATAGAAAGTATATAACTAATTACTATAGGTATTAACAAGCTCGTTAGGTGCAATTGATTTGAATAATTCTTTAACGAACGTCGGTTGGTTGAGGTTGAAAATGTCGATGGTGGAGAAACAAGAGTCGTACGTGCATATCAGCCCATAAGCGATGGAATGTTTCCCGTAGTTGGTATTGGCACGAGATACCTCAAACGTGCGTGAATTGCGAATTAATCGCTGAGGAACGAAAAAACGTAAGTTTTCAACAAGGTATGAACTATCTGTGGTATTGTGGATAACTTTAAAGAAAGTGTGCTGGAAAGAAACTGTAACTGGAACGATACATATAACTGGAAAGGAAGTGTGCCTATTTACATTTTGGTCTGGTAAAAACGATCTCCTCAAAACCGAATATATACAGACGAATGATTTGATTTGGACAAATGTCATGGAAAAAACTTGTTTGTTTTTATATGGACTGTGTATTACCTGAAATTATCGATCCAGGAGTATGAAGGAATATGGATTTAAGGGAGCCTGAATACACTTTGAAAGAAGCAAATAAAAGAAACGACACGATAAAACGAAAGAAATCGGTTCCTCTCCCTTGTCCAACGCTTAAGCGGTAGTTAGTTTTCAGTGATTCCATCACAAAGTGAGCAAAGAACTCACAGAGAATGTACTTGCCAATAACACTCCAAAGCAAAGCACAAGCAATATAGAGCCACCGAAAAGTACACGATATTCCAAATCTGCTGAGTACAGATCTAATTAATAATGATGAACAGGCTTTTGAAAATGTATTATCATTTGATGAATTTTAATTACAAAAGTCGGCGCACCACTACAAAGCGACACTGTCAAGGCTACAAAAAGGAAGTCTCAAATGTACTGCGCAATTTTAAATGTATTTATTCGTCTCTTTACATTTAATATGTATGTATCTACTCAGAAATAACAGACTACTTTGCCAACCAGAAATGTCTTCATGATTTTTTGTCTTAATGATTTTATATTTTAATTAATAATTATTTATTTTTAATGATGTGTATTTCTTTAAAGTTTACAATGATGTGCTTACAGTATCTAAAAATAAATTATATTACTTTTTAATTAAATAATTTTTTAATGATAATGTACAAGGCGATGGGTGTCGTTATGTCCTCCTCAAAGAACTATTATACCGCGAATAAATAGTTCGATACACAATGTTGTTTTTTAATTCGATTCTAAATGTTTTTTCTGCCAAAAAATACTATCAAAAACTGTCACTACAACTATCAAAAAAATACTAAAGCTGTATCTCACGGAACATGAATTGCGATTTATGTCATTTAAAAGCCCTTGGAAAACTGTATCCAAAACAGTTAACGGCATTTCTCCAATTGTCATCTATCACCATTTAAAATAATTTTAAAATGTCGAAAATTAATTAGTGACAGGTGACTCTTCTTAATACAGTTTTTCAGGGGATTTCAAATGACATATCGCAAATGAAATTCTGTAAGATATGGCTTCTGTCAATTTTTGACAGTGATAGTTTGGTTTAACAGTTGACAGCCAAAATCTAATGGGCGCATTCCAGGGTGATACTATCCCTATGTTCCAAATTTCAACTCAATCGGTTCAACGGCTCGGCAGTTATCGTGAGAGATTACATACAGGCAAACAGACATACATTTCTCTGAAAATGGTCTTAATCATCTTGGTGGACCTCAAAATGGACATCTCTATCGTTATCTAAACATTTTTTTCCGCACGATCACAACACCTTCCCTACCAGTGGCAGACGGGAAAGTAATATAATGTTCAAGTTTAGATGATGATAAAGCGTAGCCTTCTTCACCAGCGTAGGTACATGACACTTGCATAATCCCAAAATATAAATCCCATTGCAATAGTGTATACCTAGAGTGTTTAGTCCAGACATCGATAGCGAGTGAATATCGCTGCGAGATGAGTCAACATAATAAACACCTGCCCCGTCGCGAGGGGAGGGGGTAAGTAGGCGGGGCTTAAAAACTCAGATACGGTTTATTTTTTAAGTAGTACGTCGCCTTAAGAAGGGTATCAAGATCCGACTTAGTGCATGCACCCAAACGCTTCGCTTGTCCGTCCGTATCGCTGCTTCACACAGTTTACAGTAATTATTGTATTTAGTAAGAAAGTTTTTTAAATATTTAGGTAAAAACCGTTATGTAAACGGTGTTGTCAGGTCGAAGAAACGTCGGTGTCGTTTCTAAATCGTTACCGACCAAATTTCAATAAATGCTTTTCGCGTCTCGGTTACCTGCATGTTAAGACAATCAAAAGTGTCGTCAAAATTATCATATTCATATATTATTCATATTCATATTCATTTTATTAGTATACTGGTATACAAGTCAGATACAGATTCAGAACATTCATACATATTAGCAAACAAACATTTTTTTATCGTAAAGAAAGGATAAAATAAACAAAACAAAACGAAGAAAAAACACAAGAATAATGTAAAAAGAAGAAATACAAGACAAAATGCAGAGATCATTAAATACTTTAGCCACCAAAGCATTTTCGACTTCACTCGAGTAATTTTCCTCCAGTAAGTAAAGTGGCTTATCTGTAAGGAATTCTAAAGACTGACAGCTGCAAACCACTATTTAAAAAGGAGTTTGTGCTAACGTTTATATCGATTTATATCTTGGAAACCTGCAAATTTATAAGGGACCACGATCAGTATTTCAAAACAAACAATGACAAGAAATAAACATGAGCTACAAGCACCCAAGCCAAATTTAACTCTATTTAAAAAAGGAATGTTATACAACGCAATAAAAATCTATAACCACCTACCTGCAAATATCAAAGAAATAAAAGGAAAAGGGTTTACCGCAGCGTTGAAAAAATGGCTTATCGATAAAAGCTTTTACACATTAAACGAATATTTCTCATAATATTATATTGTAGGCATGCATTTTCATTTTCTTTTCAGAATAATTCAATTAGGAAGATTACACATTTTAAATTACATACATTTCGTATTTATAGGCGGATTTTTGATTATTCCTTGATTTTGATTTTTTTCTTTATTTTTTATATTATTGGTGAATTATTTTTATTAATTGTCTTCTACTGTTAGTTCTACTTTTCCGGTCTGTTTAGATTTTTCATGTTAAACCAGTGAAATAATTATTTTTTTTAATAAGATATTATAATTAGCAGATAAGTAAATTTGTCAATCTGTTTTAATAACAGGTAATTGTGAGAGACATAGTTTTACGCATTATCACCATAAACGTACCACCACAATTTCGGACAATAAATATACTTCTATTTCTATTTCTATTTCTTAAGGCGTCTCTTAAACACGTCAAGAGATTGCGCCTGCCTAATGTGCTCGCTGAGTTTGTTGTAAACCGCTGGGCCGGCGATATAGGCTAGCCTCTCCGACTTGGATAATGCATGACTTACCGATCGAAGAATGCTACGGGATCTTGTTGGATATTGATGATGCACACCATAGTAAATGATTTGAGATTAAAAAAGTTTTGATTAAGTTCTTTCCATGCAAATATTGCAAGGGATCGGGAACTCTCACTATAAAAGCAGCGAGACTGGTAAAATTATTATTTCCGCGCCTGAATGACTTCTCCATTATAGATAGCTATCTATTGTATAATTAATTATCATCGTTAACCTTTTTATAAGAAATATTTTTGTAACTGGTTTGACGGCATTTTGTCGTTATGCTTCAAATCATTGTTCATTTTTTTTCCACCGAGGATATACGCTTATGGCGAAGTGAAACTCAAGTAGTGTTGACATGAAAATTAAAATTTCTTTTAAACAACGATGGCAGTGATGTGTTCTTGGCGAATCTCCTTGCGTTTATGATGCGCTCATGTTTGAACATAACGATCACTCAAATTGTGAAAGAATTCGACAGGGATGAAAGGACTCAGGGTTTGGTTTAGTCTGCTTTTTACTATGGGTATATCTTAACGCACGTGCCTGGTGGAGTGATTGCGGAGCGTTTCGGCGGAAAATATACTCTGGGTTTTGGGGTGCTCATCCCGGCTTTGTGTACCGTTTTAACGCCGGTATTTGTGGAGCTTTGGGGGTGGAGTGGCCTTATGGTGCTTAAGGTGACGGAAGGTTTGGGGAGTGGTGCAATTATATCAGCTATCAACACGCTACTCGCGCAGTGGATGCCGCCATCGGAGAAAGGCAGAGGCGCCTCTTTTGTTTTCTCTGGAGGTCTAATCGGTAACGTGATAGGTTTACTTTCTGCCGGGTTAATAATGAGGGGACCGAGCGACTGGCCCTTGCCGTTTTACATATTCGGATCGATCGCAGCGTTATGGTTCGTATTGTTTGCAGCTATTTGTTATAATAATCCGAATAGTCACCCGTTTATCTCCGAGTCAGAACTCTTGCATTTGAGAGAGACAAACGGCGGTCAGCGCGACACCAACCTACCGACCGTGCCGTGGAAAGTAGTTTTAAAATCAGAACCGGTTTTGGCTCTAATAGCCGTTCAAATGGGCCAAGATTATATTTATTTTACGATAGCCTCAGACTTGCCCAAATATATGACAGACGTATTACAGTTTGACATACACAAAACGGCGATATCATCAGCGCTCCCGTTCATAGGCATGTTTGCATCGATAATAGCATTCGGATTCCTCTTCGACAAGTTAGTACTAACGAAAAAACTCACTTCACTACAAGCTAGAAAATTCGCCACCAGTATATCCGGTATCATCCCAGGTGTGTGCATGGTCTCGGCGGCTTACGTCGGCTATAATACTACAATTGCAGTTATTTTATTCACGGCCGCCATGAGCTTTAAGGGCGCTTATTCTCCGGTAGCAATGATCAACGTACAAGAACTAGCGCCTAACTATGCCGGTAGTATCATTGCGGTCGTCAACGGAATCGGAGCCGTAACCGGCGTAATAGCGCCTTATATAGTCGGCGTTTTAGCGCCAAATCATACACTACCAGAATGGAAGTTAGTATTCTGGATCGCCCTCATCTTTCAGTTCTCAGTGTTAATAGTATACCTCATCTGGAGCGACGCAAAAGAACAATGGTGGAACGATATTCCAAAATTTGGGAAAACTAAGGCAGAGACTAACGACATCGTAGAAAATAATTGAATAAAGTGTATTTAATTAATACAAAAAATAAAATATATAATAATTTTTCTGTATTTTTATTTCATCGGTATGTCTTGAATTACCACAGCCTTCACAGGTTTGTTTTCGAAGACGCACGTTATGAATGATATCTTTACTTGAAATACTTTTAGTTTTATTGGCAATAACTAATTATGCATCTTCTTTTTCTTCGAGTTCCACTCCTATCGGAGGTCGGACAACATCATAGCTATCTTAACTTTAGAGGCTGCTGCTCTGAACAGCGAGGTGGTACTGCAGCCAAACCAGTCCCGAAGGTTTCTTAGCCACGAATGCAGCTTCCTGACGGCGCTTCTCTTCCCCGCGATATTGCCAAGGATAATGAGGTGGAGCAATTTGTATTTGTCATTCCTCGTGACGTGACCGAAGTACGACATCTTCCTATGTTTGATGGTGTCAGAAGTTCCATCTTCTTCTTAAGTCGGCTCAGTACTTCAGTATTAGTGACTCTATCACGCTATGAGATTTTCAAGATACGGCGGTATATCCATATTTCGAAAGCCTCCAACCTTTCAGTCGTGTTTTGAGTGAGAGTCCATGCTTCTTAACCCTTGGAGTAAATGGGTATTTTCATGGATGCATCTGTCTCTTTTGCAGGATTTTCGGCGACATCGACCTTAAAGTACTATAACTACGAAACTACTACACCAATCACAAAAAGAACAACTGCACACTGATTGCATTGAAATTTCGAATATAGAATATTGAAATATCATTTTGTAAAACAATTAGATAATTATGAATAAATATGAGAACGTCAAAGAAGTAAAAAAAACGCGCGACCAGATTTGGTCGACTCGTACTCAACGGATAATTGTTTCGCGACCAGATTTGGTTAACTCATACTCAACGGGTTAATTATGGATAATATAATTAAAAGTTTTTTATCACAATTTTGCATTTTAATTTAATGTTTTTATATGTAATACCAATCGTTTGATATACATTAATTAGAGAATCTAAATAGATAAGTATGCAAAAGAAAAATCTCTTTTAAGTATTTAGGATAAACTAGAAAAGTCAAAGCAATTATAAATTGGGAAGAATTATTAATTTTGTTAACATAGAGACATGCATGTTTTCAACTTTTTGAATGCCGACACCATCCGCGGCCGCTGCACTCCTGAGCCGCGGCTGAATCCTGGTTTTTAACTAATATGTATGATCTCCTGATTTCATCGCAATGAAATACTTGTGGGGTATTTTGAATTGTAAGTTACTGAATCACTAAATAACGTCGAAAGAAACCCTAAAAATGTTTTGAAACCAGAAAGCCATGAGATCTCGGAGGAAGAGTGAGGCAAACTATTAAACGCTGGGAAGCCAATACCACCGATCGGTTGTTCTGGTTTGAAAATTTACGGGTAGCCGATGTCCGTATTCATGCAATTACGATGTACAGTTGCATAATATATCGTACATATCGTATAATTAATATTTGCAACGCAAGAAAGACGCATTTAAAAACGAAATTATCATTTCTTTGAAAGCTATTTGTCATCAGGCAATTAAACATTTTTATCGGTAATATTAGGTCTATGGGTATTAGGTATTAGGATATTAAAATAAAAACAATCGGTTGGGTCGCACCAACACTTCCCGGCAAGTAGCTAAAGACTGATTTCATCTGAATATTAATTAATTTTAAAAAATCGATTCCCAGCTCGAACAAAGCCGCGTATACAATAAAATTTTAAGAGACGAAACTTGCGAAGAAGACAACTAAAACGTTATAATCGAAAAAGTCGATTTAAAGGCCGAACGAAGCTGCGGGTACAACTAAATTCTCGGAGTAAAAACTTGAGAAAAAGAAAATTAAGACGTTAAAATCGATAAAGCCGAATCCCAGCTCGAATGAAGCCGCGGGCACAACTAAATTGTCGGGGACGAAACGTGAGAAGAAAATTATTAAGAAGTTAAAATCGAAAATGTTATGTCACCCAAGTCTTCCCAAGCAAGTAGACAAGCCCCACCCCCCTTGCGACCCCCGCCCCCATCCGAAAAATTCGATTCCCAGCTCAAACGAAGCCGCGGGTACAATAAAAAAAAACAAATTATTAATAGCAATAACTAACGTGACAAAAAGACTTTAATTTCTTTACCATTGTGTCGAAGCACCTTCCATTATTTAAAATCGAAAAAGTCGATTTCCAGACCGAACGAAGCTGCGGGTACAACTAAATTCTCGGAGTAAAAACTTGAGAAGAAGAAAATTAAGACGTTAAAAAATTGCCTTCATGGAACAAGCGTTTAAAAAAAAAACACGGACGTCTTGTTTTGTGCACTTTGCTACTGGTTTGGCAGGAGAACGTCAGTGTTGTCAGGTTAATGAAACTGTGATTTGGGAGAAATTGCGATGGTTCAATTTCTCACCCGCTCGTCCATCTCTCCTTGAATTGCGCCCTATTGCAATCACCCTTATACGCAGTCGATAGTCTCCTATTGTTCAAAAATGTACTTGAATAGAATATAATATATTGTGCTATAAAAACATAATGAATATTACGCTGGTTTTATAAAAAAGACAATTTATGCACAAATGGCCGACTTATCGCTATAGTGATATCTTACAGTCAACCATTTGATAAACACATTCCTAATTTTCACCTTACAATACACAAAGAAGTAGTAAAGTTAAATTTAAAATAAACTTATACAGATACATGTCAGTAACTTGTGCTAAGGTTGCCCAGGGAAGGATAAAGGAGAGGACAAGGTGAGGTATTTGGTTAGTGGCTGTGTAAAAATAAATGTTTCTTCAACAATTTTTTAAAAGTATGCAGCGAAGGTGCATGCCTGATAGTGACGGAGCTGATTCTATAAACGAGCAGAATGGACTGTAAAAGAGTGCGTGTAAACAGAAGAATGAGGTATCGGAATGGCGAGTGTGTTATCCCGGCTTGATCGAAGTGGAAGACCGTGGCCTCCCAAAGGGTGGAAATTCTCCTTTAGATAGCAGGGTGAAGTGGGGTTATTGAGTATGTTGTAGAGTGGCGACAACGTATGCAAATTTCTTCGATCGCGAATAGGAAGCCAATGAAGATGCTCACGAAAGCAGCTAACGTGGTCGAACTTTCGCAAAATAAAAACATACCTGAGTAAGATATTTTGCAGACGCTCCAGCTTATTCAAAATAACCTTATTGGCATCTATATAACAGACATCACCGTAGTCAATTATAGGTGTTAAGAGTGTGGACACAATCATTTCTTTATTTGACACTATCTTATGGATTTTACACCAAATAAACAAGAAGGGCTTAATAGGTCGAAGGTTTGACACCAGTAGATTGTCGGGGAAAATTAATGCTAAGCCGATAACGGCAAAGCCCTTCGGAATTATGCATGACAGGTTATTATAATTTTCGACTCATGCCCCGTATGTTAAACGGTTAATATTATTAAGGAAGTGTTAAATTTAGTGGAGATAGACTCAAACACGATATTAGTACGGTTGCCAGATATGTTGGGGGGAAACGGACATGCTTTATTTTCTCTTGTTAACATAAATTTACTGTCAATAAATAGCTAAGAGATTGTAACTTATTTTCTATTAAGTGGTATCGAATGCTTTTGGGTGTATGCAACAATAATGCAACTTTTTTCTGATTTCTTGAACATTATTCTAGGTGTCGTCCATTAATCACGAGATGTTATTACAACGTCCATTAATCACTTTTTAACCCCTCAAGCCCCGATTGGCCGATATCGGCCACAAACTGATTCAGCGTGACGGGCCCGTTTTAATTTTATTTTAATTTAATTTGCTTTATTTTATTATATTTTATTATGTTAATATGTTTCATTTTAATTATGGGTACAGTGGTTTGGCAGTAATTAATGTTTTTGGTGAGACAGTGTCATAATTCAATTTTTTTACTAATTTTTACTAAAATTTTTTGGGACATCAACTTGTCAATCGGCTGAGGGGCCGAGGCCTGAAGGGTTAACGCCCTCTTCCCCTCCCCTCTGGTTATACGTGATGAGGTTTTAGTCCTCCTTTTACAATTTTTCACAGAAATGATTTTCTATTATGTCGAACGAGGAGAGAATGCTATGTTATTGTTAGTTTTTAACCGACTTCAATAAAAGGAGGAGGTTATCAATTCGGTTGTATCTTTTTTCTTCTTTTTTATCTCAGAACTCCGTCATTTATGAACCGATTTGGAAAAATCTATTTTTATTTGAAAGGATCCTAGCTACTTCCTGATTGGTCCCATTTTTATCAAAATCCTGTTCTGATGATGGGATCTAAGAGAAATTGAGGGATCTCCTCAAATATTGAAAATTTACATGATGAAGTTGAAAATTTACATGATGGTTCTGTTCCGATGATTTTTTATGGTAAGCATGACCTGATTCTTCATCAGGGTTAGGTCCCAACGAGGGGACTCCTCACCGGTCAACAGCACAGACATGAAATTTTGTATACGCATTCGTTATGATCCCGTTCTAAGTTTCACCATGACACGGCTGCTGCACCCAGAGTTGGCTCCCTACGAGGGGAAACCTTAACGGTCAAAAGCACAGACACAAAATATAGTATAAGCATTCAATTACAACAGCCCGTTCTAAGTTTCATCAAGAAAGGATTACGGCACCCAGGGTTGGCTTCCAACTAGGTAACTCCTTAATGGTCAACAGCACAGACACATAATTTTGTATACGCATTCAATTATGATAGTTCATTCTAAGTTTTGCAATGAAATGGCAGCTGCAATTAAAAAGAAATTTAAAGTCGTTTTTTCTGTTGTAAAAATATTGTATTATGTTTGCTTTGCTCGTTTTTGTTTGCTTGACTTAGTTCGTGCGGAACACACTGATCTGCCCTCACAATTATTCCCATCGCTTTTAAATATCTCGAAATCGTTGCATGATTAAATTCAAGCACTTATGGCATTTCGTCTTGAGTTAGGCATGCGTTTTCGTCAAACAATACTTGCAAATCGTCATTTAGTCACTTTTCTGGGCGACCTTCGCGTTCATGGTCATCCAAACTGTAATTGCTCTCTTTTAAACGTTTGTACTATATTGTAATTGTTAAAAAAAACTCACTGTATTATCCCCAACGACTTCAGTAAGCGATTTGAAGGCATAGTTTGCCTTTCCTCCTTGTTGAAATTCATAAACAAGACAATGGCGAAAATGTTACCTATTTAGCGACATAGTTAATCCTATTCTTTTACACGATGTAAACAACTGAATAATAAATCATCTGATATCTGTTTACGTGGGGCCCTTTGCCCGCCAATATCGTTTCAAGTTAGCTGACATGTCGTAAACCACCTACGCTGCATATGAAACGTATCAGACCATTTGAAGACACCCCCCTCCCCCCCGGTTATCTGTCGGGGTTCAAAGAAGAATAGCAAAACGCTGCGCTGCCCGCAAGCGCAGGTGCCGATCCCAGCTGTCCACGACACAGCCGATACAGGGTTATAGAGTCCTTTCCAGATTGTTTTCTCTTTGGCAAGGCTACCGGATAGGAGTTGAACCTTTAATGAAAGATTTGAGCTGCTGTAAAGCGACAAATAGGTCATCAGGCCCAAGCTAAACGGACTCCTTAGACGCATTTGGAGACACTATTATTAAAACCCCCTTTCGTAGCATCAATTAGAGGTAGAGCTAAAGTCAACTACAATTGGCGAACCCGTCACCTCAGGAAGTTTTAACGGAAGTGATCGTTCTATCTCTCGTAAGGTGATCGTAGATGACTTAGAGACAATACAAATCTACTGTCTAGCTAAGCCAACATGCCCGATATAGGCCAACGCCTTACGGCGAGGCATCGAGAAATATACCAGCGGGCAGCTTCGTCCCCTATCTACCAGTTTTGGAAGGATATCTCCGTCTGGAATTAACCAGTAGGATACCTCCTTCCTCCCGAATGGGGACGGGTCCAAAATCGCTTATTCGGCCTATACCTGTTTTATGTCAGCGGTATTTCATTAAGAATTAATTGCGGACCTGGGCCTTCTTTGCCCGTCACACTACTTGGGATCGGGTGGAAGATAGGTCGTTTCAATAATGGCATGTCAACAGGTCAACATCCATCCCCGCTGCTTAGGAGACAGTATATTTCCTTAGTCTCCAGACTTCTTCAGAAATTAGAGTGCACAACCGATAGGCGACGCCAAACGGTGCGCAAATCGTCCAGTAGCGCCGGGAGGCAATCCCCCAGGAGATACCGATCCACCAGCCGTGAGAACCAAAACGCGAGAGTCATAGGTAGCTTTCAACACTAGGGGGCTTCTGAATAAAAGTTGAATCGTGAGTTTGGCTGATCCAAGAAAAAATGGATCTTTTGTCTCAAGCTGCATAAAGCCATTCGCTACCAGGAAGCGTATTACACCATTTTAGACTCCCCCACCGGTTATCTGCCGGGGCGCAAAGTCGAATGGCAAACGCTACGACGCCCAGCATCATATTGGATCCGAACTCACCTATCCATGAAAAAGCCGAGACAGGGTTACAGAGTCTTTTCCATGTTTGACTGTCTTCGAGGAGGCTACCGGATAGGTTGAACCTTTAATGAATGAGTTGAGCTGACTTCAAGTGACAAATAGGTCATCAGG
The DNA here is from genome assembly GCA_944548615.1 of Micropterix aruncella. Classification (NCBI taxonomy): domain Eukaryota; kingdom Metazoa; phylum Arthropoda; class Insecta; order Lepidoptera; family Micropterigidae; genus Micropterix; species Micropterix aruncella. The sequence continues at coordinate 31,528,965 of OX155958.1, forward strand.
CCCAAGCTGAACGGAAACCTTAGACGCCTTTGGAGACACTATCAATAAACCCCATCTCGTAGCATCAATCAGAGGTACAGCTAAAGTAAACTACAACGGGCGAACCCATCACCTCAGAAAGTTTTAGCGGAAGTGATAATTCTATCTCTCGTGAGGTTAGCGTAACGAAAAAATTTCGAGAGTTTTATAAAAAGAAAATTGGCATCCACACATACTTTCTATAGGTTGGACGAATTCTACAGCTTTGCTGAATCGTTTGTAGTCTAAATGGTATTTTTATATTAGATTTAAAAAGTTTAGGGCATGAAATGCTATTTTACAATATTGATAGGTTTTTTTAATATACGCTTCAGGCGTTTTAGTTGTTAAGTTGACTTTTGAAACGGTATTATTTCCAAATTATGTTGGAATTTAATTAGTGGATCATTAAACATTTCTTTTTTATATTTTTTTGTTTTGTTTTTTATTATTATTTATTTTTTATGCGATTATTTTTTATTTTATTTTGTTGTGTCTTTTAATTTGACACTATTGCCAATATTTATATTTCTACTAGGGCTTTTCGTTTTGAAATTTAACTAATATGTAATTTATCAAATATTATGTATTTTTACTTGACGATTTCACCAGATCTGAGTTGATTATGATTATGATGATTATGATTAGACAATACAAATCTACTGTATAGCTAAGCCAACATGCCCAACGGAAAAGAGGAAGGATGTATTCTGATTTAACCATCAGAATACATCCTTCCTCTTACTGGTTACTGGTCCAAAGTCTCTTACGTGCCCTCTAACTGTTGTATTTCAGCGGTAATTAATAAGAATGTGATGCGGACCTGGACGTTATTTGCCCGTCATAATACTCTGGATCGGGTGGCCGATAGGTCGTTTCAAGAATGGCATGACAACGGTCCAACATCCACCCCTGCTGCTTAGGAGACAGTATATTTCTATAGTCTCCAGACTCCTTTACCAATTAGTCAGAGTGCACAACCGGTTGGCGTCGCCGAACGGTGCGCAAATCGTCCAGTAGCGGGAGGCAATCCTCCAGGAGAAACCGATCCACCAGCTGTGAGGCCTGAGACGCGAGTCTTACCCGGGGTAGCCTTTCACACGAGGAGACTTCTGAATATGAGTTGAATCGTGAGTTAGATCGATCCGAAAACATAATAGGTCTTACAGCCCAAGCTGCACGGAATCGTTCGCTACCAAATCACCAATCAGAGGCAATAAAACTCGACGGGCGGCTCAACGGATCAATTTCAATTTATGGCGGATTATCTCACAGTCGAACAATTTCCATTTCACTGTCTGCCGAGTTAATATTGCGCCTGAAAATATGGAAAAGCACGAGGGGACGGAGTGGTGGAACAGAACCCTGTAAAAATACAGAAGCCCTAATAGGATTATTAAAGCCGGAAAGAACGATGTATTTTTACATTTTATTGGAATAATTTTCCATCTCCATTAGCGAATTGGGGGATAAAGATGGGAGAAAATGCGAAAGACCTATTAATTTGCGGGTAGTATTAAGGAAGGAACCTGTTTAAACCTCGAAAAAATATGTTTCTCATGTGTTTTTAAACTAAAATTTGAAATCTATTCATGAATCTTTTACCTCTAAAATAGCTGATAGAGTCAGATTGCTGTAAGTTCAAAAAACTTACTACTTTTCTTTAAAGAAAACTTTAAACGCCTTCATCTCAAAATCAGATTTACGCTGTGATTAAAAAAAACTACTTGCCGGATCGAGTTGTTCAAAAATAAATTTGATAGATTATTAAAATCTCTTCGATATAAACTTAAAAAATCGAATAAAATATTGTTATAAATATTTATTTACTAGTTAAACACATTTTTTTGGGCGAAAAACGATTTTATTTCTTTAACCGCTCGGAAGCCAGCCATCGCGAGCAAAAAACCGCAACTTTTGGGTCGATATTGTGAATAAATACTAACAATATCATTTTTCATGAATTGCCTCTTGTTACCTAGTAATGAATCTTGCTAGTCATGTATATTATATATTTGTATAATATATATAGGGGTCGGCCGAAATGATTACGCACTGATCTGTTAAACGACGCAAAGGGCCTATAGGCACTGTCGGCGCCGGACGGGTTAAATAATTGAAAATTTTTAAAAATCATAACTTTTAGTTATTATACCTACTCTTCTACTTCTTTCTGTTATTTTATGGCAATCGCCGATAGGCGGCATAAGCAAAGACCGGATGAAATGTTTGCAAACTAATTCGGATGAATTAGTTTGAATTAGTTCGGCTGGTAGTTATTGTGTGGGAAAATATACGATGCGGGGAAATATACGCAACTACTAATCGAACATAAAGCTGCATAACCTACTCTTCTTCTCCTTTCTGTTAATTTATGGCGATCGCCGATAGGCGGCATAATCTAAGACCGGATGAAATGTTTGCAAACTAATTCAGATGAATTAATGTTCAGCAGGTAGTTTTTGTGCCGGAATATATAATATTTGATCCTTCATTTTACAATGCGCTCTAACGCCCTGCTGTGTCTCGTTCGCATTAACTATTTTCCGATATTAGTTCACGACGAAACGCAATCGAGCCCAATGTGTATAGATTTCTGTTATTTTAGAAGGGAGAAATTTTGTCATATCGCAAATTAAACATGAACCTCACACAGACTTGTTTGCACTAGCTTATCAATGACTGGTAATAATAGTGGTCGAACTAAAGTCTCCGCATTATATTTTTTAATATATGGCAACATATACATCTATAGAAAAACAAATTCTGCGAATTCATACAAAAACTTTTGCATGAACGCTCGTCTCGGAGTTCAAACTTCGACATTGCCAGCCAGAAAATAGGCCACAGTCATAAATTTAATATTCATGACGGGCGTTCGCTTTGCCGAAGAGAAAATTACTTTGCAATCTGTAAAGGATAAATCTAGTGACCGCTTGCTCATTTATTATGCTCAAAACTAGACCCCCACGTTGACCTACATGCTCACTAAATTAAAGCTAAAGGTGAAGCTAAATTAATCCCGAGTCAAACCCTCCTAATTTGCCATTAATCGCACTGTTATGATCATCATAACGTCATTGATTATATAGGATAATAGATTGCTCAATGCTACAACTAGAGCTGGCAACTGCAACGGGCGAACCCGTCACCTGAACAAAAAACAAAAAATACCGACTCCGAGTTCCCTCAATTCTAATGGATCCCATCATCAGAACAGGATTTTGATAAAAAATGGACTAATCTGGAAGTATATCCTACTCAAATAAAAAAAAATTTAATTGGTTTATAAACGACGGAGTTCTGAGGTAACAAACATTTTAAAAAAATACAACCGAATTGATAACCCTTATTTTTTCAAGTCGGTTAATAACGTAAATATATTATGGTTTTCGTAGCATAAAAGTATTAAAGTACATGCCTATTTACGGAATAAGGCAAACAGAAAGTTGTCAGGTTTCCATCATTCTAAGAGACGGAGTATACACGGCTATGTTAACACAGAGTGGGTGCTGCAGACGTGAGATTAAAACAACCTTAATTTACCGTTTATATGTATTAAAAATCCTTTTTTTTCAGAATAAGATTTTAGCCCTTGGAGTAAATGGGTATTTTCATGGATGCATCTGTCTCTTTTGCAGGATTTTCGGCGACATCGACCTTAAAGTACTATAACTACGAAACTACTACACCAATCATAAAAAGAACAACTGCACAATGATTGCATTGAAATTTCGAATATAGAATATTGAAATATCATTTTGTAAAACAATTAGATAATTATGAATAAATATGAGAACGTCAAAGAAGTGAAAAAAACGCGGAACCAGATCTGGTCGTATCATACTCAACGGATAATTGTTTCAGAACCAGATTTGGTCGTATCATACTCAAGGGGTTAATATTTGGCAGGATATGGTGACCATAACATAAACGATCGTACAAAAAGGCAAAGTATTTAAAATCCAAGATGTGGAGTATATGTATAAAACTGTCGATTTATGGACTTGATATTACAGCTTCCTTCCTCCAAGAATGGCTAATATAATGAGTAAAAGCATATCTGGAATAGGCAGAAAACAACAAAAACTCGCCTTACGTTTTAATTAATTAATCTTGGCAGAACAAAGACGAAGGAAATAATTATGATATTTTTGGAATTATTAAATATGTTTAATTATGTATTTTTTCTAATGTATATACGCTATATTATTCCCTATTATTCCCTATTTATGTATTTTATACTATTACATTTTTTTGTGTATACTATTACATATATTTTAAATCTTATGCTTGTTTAATATTTGAACTATTGAATACTTGTTTAATATTTCTTTATTTAAATAATCGTTTATATTTGAGTTTTCCTTAAAGCAGGTCCTGCCCTGCGCAAAACCAATACCGTTTAGAAATAATATTGTTTCGTAATCTAATGAAATAAAAATACTATACTGATTTAAATGTGTATTTTATTCACTTTATAAAAAATAATCATTAACGACCAAAAACTAAGGCAAGAAAATACGCAAGACAAAAATAGACGCTTTCAGATATTGCCACGAAGAAAAAACTATAATATATTACCTTGCCACTCCTATTATTATAGCTATCTCGTAGCCGTCATACAATGTCATCTCCAGTAAGCCGCAATAGGAAAGCACGTCATGACGACGTCGACGAAACTTGCGATTACGTCTCAACCCCAAAGATGACCGACACGGCACGATTTACGTATACTGTCTGACTGGGGAGCATATCTCTTATAAAGTCACAAAGCTTTCAAAGATCATATGACCATATACACGTCATTGTATTAAATATAATTCAGAACACATTTTATTCTCTCTATTCTTTGTTTTCTAGTTTTGATGTTTTACGTTTTTAATAAGTAGTGTGCCAAAATACGATTGCACCTCTTTAAGGATCCCACAAGTGTTTACTTCGACTCGTGGAGTAGAAAAGCGAAGTTCGTATGAATGCGACGCGATGGTCACCAATACGGCAAAAGGGCTGTATCGCATTTGTATTATATAATCTTCGGTTAAAATATTTAGTTAATATGTATAATATTTTGTTTCTTTCTGACACAATCGTGGCACTCCAATAAGACACAGGAAGTGAACTCGCCTTATCATAGGAGTGCCTAGCAAGACGGGCTCGGTGGCGCTTTAGTGTCACATTTGAAAACTAAGCATGTACATTTAATTTATGCGCTATTTCAGCTAGGTACAGACAGATGGATGCCTGAATTTAGAATCATAAAACGGTAATTTCTGGATTGTAAGTTATGTTTGATTCTGTGCTCTTGCATTTTAATGTTTGTGTAACTAATAAATAATAGACAAAATTTTAATAAAAAGAAACCGACTCCTTTTTATTTTTAATAAGTTCAGCAGCAATGTCATGGTAATACATAGCACGGGCTTTCATAATTGAATGCGTATATAAAATTGTGTGTCAGTGGTGTTGACCGTTGAAAAGTTCCCTCGTTGAAAGCCAACCCTGGGTGCCGCAGTTCTGCCTTGGGAAAATTTCTGTCGTAACGGTTTGTCGTAATTGAATGCATATACAAAATTTCGTGGCTGTGCTGTTGACCTTTCTTAGTACTTAAGTACTTTCTTAAGTACTTAATTACGCAATTTCATACCTTTTGTTTTTTCTTTTAATTATAACTAAACGTGTGCACATGCAAAATATTTTATGGTACGCCTGCCTTAGTATCAAAATGCTGCCAGTGTGCTTTCTTTTTACACGACTGCCCGATAAAAAACGAGTGTAATGTGTTCAGGGTTCATCTATGTGTGTTTTCCGTTTCTTTACTCACTATAACTTCTAAACGCTTGAGCCGATTTAGAAACGTGTGGTATGGTTGGAATCGTTATGTCTTTCCGAGCGTCACAGGGACGGTCCAAATATGTAAGTAGTTGTGTAAATGTCCAAATGACAATAAATTAACATAAATAAATCGTCTTTAGTTTCATATATGTATAAGGCACAGTGTACCAAGCAGTAGCTTTACTCTCGTGCTACAGGGCATTGTGGGAAGATGTTGCGAGGACTGTGGGCAACTAGAGTTGCCAACGGGCGAGCCCGTCACCTCAGGAAGTTTTAACGATTAGTCGTTCTGTCTCGCTGAAGTAAGCGCAGAAGACTTGGACAAAAACAGTCCACCATCAAGCTCCGCCACAAGCCCGTAAGAGGCCAACGCCTTAACCGCGAGATAGCTAGGAATGCTACCCAGCGGGCTTACACTCACGCCCTTACTTCCAATTGCGACCATATTACTCCAGTCTCTCGATTGGTTACGAGTTCGAGGTCGCTTGCGCGGTCCTCTTCCTTACGAAGCGGTGAAACGGTGTATACCGAATCTATCGCGGATCACGGCATCCTTTGCCCGGCTGTTCATCCAGGATCGGGTAGCCGATGGTCGTTTCAAGAACAGTCGCCGTAAGGTCCGCAACCACCCCCGCTCTATAGGAAACAGTACTGCATCCAGACTCCCCCGACTGTTAGTCAGATTGCGCTATCGATTGGCAATGCCGCACGAAGCGCAGACCGTACAGGAGCGCTAGAAGATTGATTCCTAGGGGAAACTAACCATAAGGCCAGAGTCCTACCCAGGCTCGCACTTCATGCGTGGAGGCCGTCGTATGGGTGTTGACCCGTGAGTGTGATTAACCCTGAACAGAATGGGTCTTCGTGGCCAACTCAGCAAGGGCCCCTTAGCTCACAAAAAAGCTCCCAAAAAGTTTGGGACCGAGTAGGCGACATCTGGCGGCCATATCCGAGCCCTTACGACTCGTGACGTAAACGTTTCGATTTCAATTTTGTTCTGTGATAAGATATTGTCTGGTATCCTGTGTATAAGGTCTGATTGAGTATATTCCGGAAATATGCATGTATCTATATGGATACATACATAAACCACATATATTTCATTGAAAAAAAACAGTATTAAAAAAAAATATAAAAACAATAAATAGTTTACATTCTGTAACGACAGTCGTGTTTTTTATTATTTTTAATATTATATTAAATAGATTGCTACTGGTATAAACACGATTTTTTTGAAATGCTGCAGGGAGATGTATCTTAATAATAATAATAATAATTAAACGCTTTATTTGCTTTAACAAAAATGCGAGCTTATTGCCTAAAAGCCATATCTTACAGCTAAACTAGTGGAATAAAGTAATAAATTAAATTTTAATCATTTCAATTCAGCAGGAAAACAAAACAATAAATTCAAGAAAAAACAAACAATACACCTATAATGACGCAGGGGACGCAATAGGGAGGAAAAAATAGGGAAAAATAAGGAAAAGTTTATGAGCGTGGGTTCAAGTGTTCTTTGAGCCTGCGTTTGAAGCAAAACAAACTAGGTGCTATCCACGCGTGGGTAAAGCGTTCCAGAGACGGGCTCCACGTACAGAGACGGAGTGCGAGAAGAAATCACTAATGTGACTAGGGATCGAGAGCAGTAGGTTGTCTTCAGATCTCAGAGGGCGCCCGTGAGAAGATAGAGGTTTGAACCTACTTATAAGATAGTTCGGAGCGGCCCCCTTCAGGATTCTGAAGAGCAAACCTAGGACTCTCGTATCTCTCCTTTCTCGGGTCGTCAGTTAGTGAAGTCTCCTTCTGTACTCCGTAATATGGTCAAACTTTCTTAGGTCGTAAATGAATCGAATGCAGACATTTTGCAGCCTTTCTACCATGGTGGATAGATCTTCCTTGGTGTCGAGAAAGGCAACATCTGAATAATCAAGGAGAGGGAGGAGAATAGATTGGCAGATTGTGATTTTGCTTTCCTGTGTTTGCTTTCCTGTGTTTGCTATCTTGTATTTCACTATTAATAAATAAATACAATAAAATAGCTGGATAAGTATAAGGCGATCAAACAAACTCTTCGAATTCCGATATCATCGTGGAATGACCGACTCTGGGTGAATGTAGCTTTTGGAATTCGCAGTAGGTCAGGAGAGCGCGCTATCTAGCAACGGGTGAGAACGGCAGCAGTGGCAAGTTGATGACAATCTCTCTGGGGATTAATTCCGGCTGGCTAAACCGCTTCCGACGCGCGCTGCCGCCCAGATTCAAACGTCTTTGCCGAGAATTTGCGGCACAAAGACATCCGGGTAAACATGCAGAACCTGTCTTCACTCTAGTTATGCAACCATATAGCTTTTGTATCGTTACGTAGGGACCTTAGCCGTTGATTCGTATGTGTAACCTGTGTTCTTTGTCTTGTAAAGTAACCTCTGGTCATTATTACTCTTACTTACTACTCTTATATATGCAAAATAAATAATACTAATAATAGCCTCTATTACAGGCAGAGGGCTTTCGTCATGCAGAAGCGTGCAGTCCGCACAATAACGCGTGTGACGCTTGATACGCCAGCTAGGCCTCTGTTTAGAGATCTCTGCATCATGACGCTGCCGTCCATTTATATAATGGAAGTAGCGCTGTTCGTTCGGGGAAACCTGGCCGATGTTGAAGTGAATGGTGTGCATCATCACTATCCAACAAGATCCCGTAGCATGCTACGTTCGGTAAGTCATGCATTATCCGAGTCGGAGAGGCTAGCCTATATCGCCGGCCCAGCGGTTTACAACAAACTCAGCGAGCACATTAGGCAGGCGCAATCTCTTGACGTGTTTGAGAGACGCCTTAAGAGGTACCTTACAGATAAGGCGATTTACTCACTGGAGGAATATTACTCGAGAGAAGTCTAATATTTTTATTTTATTTATTTATTTTATTTACATATACCTACATATACATTCAAATTCATGAGCACAACAGAAAATGAAATGACAATTTAGACAATGCCGTCGTATGCTTTTAAAGTTATATACACATGATACATCTGGCTGAGCCCAGGTTACATAGCGCATACATTAAACGCAAATGATAATCTTTCTATTATGCTAAGCAAAGAGCAGTTAAGCCCGCCTTGCTAGGCACCCCTGCGTTAAGGCGAGCTCACTTCGGGAGTCACACTAGAGTGCCATGCTTTGGTGGCTAAAGTATTTAATGGTTCGCTTTGCATTTTGTCTTGTATTTCTTCTTTTTAAATTATTCTTGTGTTTTTTCTTCGTTATGTTTTGTTTATTTTATCTTTTCTTTTAGATAAAAAAAATGTTTGTTTGCTAATATGTATGAATGTTTGCTAATCTGTATCTGACTTGTATACCAGTATACTAATAAAATGAATATGAATATGAATACAGTGGCGTAACTAAAATAAGTGGGCCCCGGTGCAAAATTGAACAAAAGGCCCCTGCCCTACTTACTTACATTCAGTTTTTTATGTACTCGGAGACTATCGCGGTTGTTTAAAATTATATATAAAAAAAACGAATTTACTTCGTGAATTTTGTATCACCCGATGTTTCGGCGACGTTGCAGCCGCCGTTGTCTAGGGTAGACTGCTGTTAGTCGCCGAAACTTCGGGTGCTACAAAATTCACGCTGTAAATTCGTTTTTTATCTTATTTACGAGTATATCATTTTTTAAATTTGTTTTTTTTTGTTATTAAATGTTGCATATAACATTTTATTATTATAAGTTGCTAATTTGCTCGTACTGATTCCCCCCTCGAAAAATGCCAACTCGAGAGATCAATGGTATAACCTCATCAAGAGCCAAAATTGGAGAGCACGCATGCCAATTCGACTTCAACCCAATGATGGTATAAAAGGGTACTGACAGGTCTTTCTGCACTATTTTGAGTCTTTGACTATTTACCATTGGAAGTTTTACCGTTGTTATCAGTTTATTTAAGGTCTTCCTTGACACATACCTAAAAGTAATACCATTGTTTAATTTTTACCATCGAAAATTTACTATTAACGATTGGAAGCTTTACCGTTTATATCAGTGTCTATGAACGTCTTTCTTGGCATCTACATTGTTCAAAATTTAATTAAATAAATGAGAAATACAACTGCTCGTCTAGCAAAGTATGTAAAATATTTTTATGAGAAAAGGAAGAGTTAGTGGAGGGCGGTAGGCCGACATTCTAAAAAGACATTTTAATTATGAAAATGTAATTACACAAACTCTAGTATAGTGCCTACCTTGTCCGTCAACAGAGAAACGCCAAAGAGCGAGGGAGACAGAGATGCAGAGCGGGTCACGGCACGGCTACCTCTCGACGTGGAAGACCTGAAACGGGAGAGAAATGGCCGCTGCAGTTAATGCAAATTAAAAAGAAACTGCCAATCCTTGCTTATTACTGCTCAACGTCGCGAGCGGGAGGTAAAGAGGGAAAACTAAGTAAAATGATCCCTTGAGGAACAAAATAAATATACGTCAGAGTTCGTAACGCGTAACAGGCTTCGCAATAGCTCGCGAGTATTCTGCCTGTTTCCCATCTCACTCGCCGAGCAGCTGCGATGGGCAGCTCGAGCAGAAATGTATGGCGAAATAATTTTTGACCCAAAAGTCTTTACAAAAACATGTCTTGAAAAGTATAATATTATCTGAATATATAATACTGTTAAAAAGAAAGATATAAAAAAAAATAATAAAATACGATAATAGAATATTTTGAGAAAGTAGGTTTTTTTTATTATAATATATATTTTATATAATAAATAAAGTAAAATATTCTGGAAATAAAAAACCCCTAAAAAAATAACATATAATAAAAAATCGTTTTTCTTAACCCGTCGGACGCCAACAGTGCCCATAGGCAATTTGCGTCATTTGATAGATCCGCGCGTAACCGTTTTGGCCGGCCCTCATATATATTATATAAATATATATGTATAATATACACGACAAAAAGCGATTTTGTTATATATATATATATATATATATATATATATATATATATATATATATATATATATATATATATATATATATATATATATATATATATATATATATATATATATATATATATATATATATATATATATATATATATATATATATATATATATATATATATATATATATATATATATATATATATATATATATATATATATATATATATATATATATATATATATATATATATATATATATATATATATATATATATATATATATATATATATATATATATATATATATATATATATATATATATATATATATAAGCCATTTCTTATTTTCTTGATGAGAGACCTCATCCTCAAATACCTTCTACAGATTTTCTTTGCAAATTAGCCGAGTTTGTCTTAACGTGTAATGCTTTTTCCTTTGAAGATGAATTTTATCTTCAAATTAAAGGGACTGCTATGGGAACTCGAATGGCACCTTCGTATGCCAACCTTTTCATGGGATTATTCGAGCAAAATTTTCTTCAAACGCAAAATTTAAAACCCATATTATGGTATAGATTTATTGACGACATAGTAATGATTTGGCCACACGGACAAACTACTCTAACAACCTTTCTTAACGACCTAAATAATTTTGGCCCTTTGAATTTCACTCATACCATTTCTAAATCACAAATTACTTTCTTAGATGTTGATTTAACAATTTCCGAAGGTAAAATTAAAACCGCGATTCATATAAAACCTACAAATAAAGAACAGTATTTACACTTTGATAGCTGTCATCCATTTCACACCAAGAGATCCATTCCCTATTCAATGTCCATTCGCGGACACCGTTTAGTTAACAACAAAGAAAATTTAGATAAATATCTCAATAATCTAAAGCAATCTCTTCTTGAAAGAAAATACCCTGCTCCTCTATTGGATAAACATATTCTAAACTCTGAAGTAAAATATATACCAAAACCTAAAATTACTTCAAATAAAAATAATAATAATAATAAAATCTTCCTTAGCACCACTTATTTTCCTGGTGCTGAGAAACTGCGAGATATATTATCTGATTTATTCCCCATCATTTCTAATGATGCATACACTAAGGATCTCTTAGATTCACCGCCAATTTTATCTTTCCGCAGACCACCTAATATTAGATCAATATTAAACAAAACAAAAAATAATCAAAATTTCTCTATTGGTAATAATACTTTTGGACTTCAACCTTGTGGTCGTCCACGCTGTAAAACTTGTCCTCTGTTAGATCTAAGTCCTTTTTTTACCAGTCCAAATACTACTAATAGTTACAGGGTTCCCTTTCATTGCAGTTGTATTTCAAAAAATATAGTATATCAACTTCTGTGCAGGACTTGTGATGCCTTTTATATCGGTGAAACAACAACACCACTTAATATTAGACTAAATAATCATAGGGCTAGTGTAGGAAATGAAAGCCAACTCCCAATATCTTTACATGCCAGGGCGCATAATTTATCTTTTGATCAATGTTTTAAAGTTAAAATAATAAAATGCCTGGGTGATAATGCAAAAGAAAGGGACGTCAAATCTTGGGAATTAGCTTATATTTATATTTTAGGCGCTTGCAAAGGTTCCGGTCTCAATAGACAAAATTAATAAGGTTTATCATATTATCATAATCATCAAATGCTTTTTATTTTAATTTATAATCATTCATTTAAAATAACGTTTTGCACGGTTGGTTATGGTACCTTAACTAAATCGTGTAAAATATTATTAATCCATTTCTTTTTGTTCGATTCCTTGAATTTAAATTTTCAACGAATTGTTCGATTTCAGAAATGTCACATATCTTGACGACGGCTGAGCTGAAATATTGATATACATTTTAAACAATCATTAATATTTAAGAAACACTAATCGCCTATTATTTTCCAGCATTCATTCTCGTCTCGCATTGTTGTGTTACCGCTGCCATTTTGAAATACCACAGCAGGAAACACCTAGCAAGCGCTGAAGGAAGAGAAGAATAAGGCGTGGAGTCACTCCTGGTCACCACAGACCAGATAAGTGCCCTTTCATTATTTTATCATTTCATTTATTTAGTAATAAACATAATTTCAATTTGAAAATATATATATATATATATATATATATATATATATATATATATATATATATATATATATACACTTTAGGGTTTTTGGTTAGTAAAAGGGATAGAGTTGAGTACCTTAGCCGAACGTTTCGGAGCCCGTGGCTCCTTCCTCAGCGGCGAGAAGAATACGTATTCTTCTAATCTTCTTCTATTCTAAGAATACGTATACTCATAAGAATATATATTCTTATGAGTATTCTTCTCGCCGCTGAGGAAGGAGCCACGGGCTCCGAAACGTTCGGCTAAGGTACTCAACTCTATCCCTTTTACTAACCAAAAACCCTAAAGTGTATAAAAATACAAAATTTTCAATAAAAAGTCTATATATATATATATATATATATATATATATATATATATATATATATATATATATATATATATATATATATATATATATATATATATATATATATATATATATATATATATATATATATATATATATATATATATATATATATATATGTATATATATATATATATATATATCTCATACATAAAAAGAGAAGTTCCGATTCACTCATTCATTCATTCACTGACTGACTCATCAACGCCCAGCCCTAACCCTTAGACCTAGGAAGCTCAATTTTTTAACATAGGTTCCTTTTAGGACGCAAACGCTCACTAAGGGCGGATTTTTCGAAATTCAACCCCTAAAGGGGTGAAAAGGGGTTTCACAGTTTGTATGGAAAACCTATATAGATGTACTTTTTAATTCGAAACTTTGAAAGACTACTCTAATAAACAAATAAGGAAATAGGTGTTTCATGTTTTTTCAAAATTCTACCCTTAAAGGGGAAAAACGGGGGTGTAAAATTTGTATGGCCAAACGATTTTAGATGGACTTTTTATTTCGGAAGTTTGTAAGATTACTCTAATAAATAAATAAGGAAACACGTGTTACATATTTTTTCAAAATTCAACCCCTAAAGGGGTGAAAATGGGTTTCGAAATTTTTATAGAGAGACGATATAGATGTACTTTTTAATTCGAAACTTTGTCAGATTACTCTAATAAACAAATAAGAAAATAGGTGTTTCATGTTTTTTCAAAATTCAACCCCAAAAGGGGTGAAACGGAATTTCAAAATTTGTATGAATGAACAATATTAGATGTGCTTTTTATTTAGAATTCCTGTAGGATTACTATAATAAAAAAAATAACAAAATGCTTCATTCGTGGTTTTTCCAAAACTCAACCCCTAAAGGAGTGGAAAGTGGTTATAAAATATGTATGGAGAAACGATATAGATAGTCTTTTTAATTCGAAACTTTTTAAGATTACTCTATTAACCAAATATGAAAATAGGTGTTTCATATATTTTTTTAATTCTATCCCTAAAGGGGTGAAACAGGGTTCCAAACTTTGTATAAATAAACAATATTAGATGTGCTTTTTATTTCGATACTTCGAAGGATTACTCTAATAAAAAGGTAAGAAAATACGTCTTTCGTGGTTATTCAAAATTAAACCCCTAAAGGGGTGAAAAGGGGTTATACAATTTGTATGGAGAACCGATATAGATGAACTTTTTAATCAAAACTTTGTAAGATTACTCTTATAAACAAATAAATAAATACGTGTTTTATGGTTTTTCAAAATTCCGCCCCTAAAGGGGTAAAACGGGGTTTTAAAGTTTGTATGGATAAACAATTTTAAATAGACTTTTTATTTTGAAACTCTGTAAGATTACTCTAATAAATAAATAAGGAAACACGTGTTTCATATTTTTTCAAAATTCAACCCCTAAAGGGGTGAAAATGGTTTTCGAACTTTTTATGGAGATACGATATAGATGTACTTTTTAATTCGAAACTTTGTAAGATCACTCTAATAAACAAATAAGAAAATAGGTGTTTCATGTTTTTTCAAAATTCAACCCCTAAAGGGGTGAAACGGAGTTTCAAAATTTCTATGAATGAACAATATTAGATGTGCTTTTTATTTCGAATTCCTGTAGGATTACTCTAATAAAAAAAAAAAACAAAATGCTTCTTTCGTGGTTTTACCAAAACTCAACCCCTAAAGGAGTGGAAAGTGGTTATAAAATATGTATGGAGAAACGATATAGATAGTCTTTTTAATTCGAAACTTTTTAAGATTACTCTATTAACCAAATATGAAAATAGGTGTTTCATATATTTTTTTAATTCTATCCCTAAAGGGGTGAAACAGGGTTCCAAACTTTGTATAAATAAACAATATTAGATGTGCTTTTTATTTCGATACTTCGAAGGATTACTCTAATAAAAAGGTAAGAAAATACGTCTTTCGTGGTTATTCAAAATTAAACCCCTAAAGGGGTGAAAAGGGGTTATACAATTTGTATGGAGAAACGATATAGATGAACTTTTTAATTCAAAACTTTGTAAGATTACTCTTATAAACAAATAAACAAATAGGTGTTTTATGGTTTTTCAAAATTCCGCCCCTAAAGGGGTAAAACGGGGTTTTAAAGTTTGTATGGATAAACGATTTTAGATGGAGTTTTTATTTCGAAACTTTGTAAGATTACTCTAATAACGAAATAAGGAAACACGTGTTTCATATTTTTTTAAAATTCAACCCTTAAAGGGGTGAAAATGGGTTTCGAAATTTATATGGAGAGACGATATAGATGTACTTTTTAATTCGAAACTTTGTAAGATTACTCTAATAAACAAATAAGAAAATAGGTGTTTCATGTTTTTTCAACATTCAACCCCTAAAGGGGTGAAACGGGGTGTTAAAATTTACATGAATGAACAATATTAGATGTGCTTTTTATTTTGAATTCCTGTAGGATTATTCTAATAAAAAAATAACAAACTGCTTCTTTCGTGGTATTTCCAAAATTCAACCCCTAAAGGGGTGAAAAGGAGTTATAAAATTTGTATGCAGAAACGATATAGAGGGTCTTTATAATTCGAAACTTTGTAAGATTACTCTATTAAACAAATAAGAAAATAGGTGTTTCATATTTTTTTGTAATTCTACCCCTAAAGGGGTGAAACAGGGTTCAAAACTTTGTTTGAATAAACAATATTAGATGTGCTTTTTATTTTGAAACTTTCGTGTTTTTTCCAAAATTCAACCCCTAAAGGGGTGGAAAGGGGCTATAAATTTTGTATGGAGAAACGATATAGCTGGTCTTTTTAATTCGAAACTTTGTAAGGTTACTCTATTAAACAAATAAGAAAATAGGTGTTTCATATTTTTTTTTAATTCTACCCCTAAAGGGGTGAAACAGGGTTCCAAACTTTGTATGAATGAATAATATTAGATGTGCTTTTTATTTCGAAACCTTGAAGGATTACTCTAATAAAAAAAATAAGAAAAAACGTCCTTCGTGGTTTTTTAAAATTCAACCCCTAAATAAGTGAAAAGGGGTTATAAAATTTGTATGGAGAAACGATATAGATGAACTTTTTTAATTCGAAACTTTGTAAGAATAAATTTTACTAAATTTAAGGGGGAAAAGAAACTCTAATAAATTTAAGGGGGAAACAAGTGTTTCATGTTTTATGAATATTCAAGACCTAAAGGGGTGAAACAGTGTATATATTTTTCTTTTGGATAAACGATATTAGATTAACTTTTTAATTCGAAACTTTGTAAGTTTTTTCTAATAAACTAATAAGCAAATAGGTATTTCATGTTTTTTAAATTCAACCCCTAAAGGGGTGAAACGGTGTTTCAAAATTTGTTTGGATAAACGTCATTAGATGGACTTTTTAATTCAAAACTTTGTACGATTTTGAAACTTTGTCAGATTACTCTAATAAACAAATAAGCAAATAGGTATTTCGTATTTTTTTAAAATTCAACTCCTAAACGGGTGAAAAGGGGTTTCAAAGTTTGTATGGAAAAACGATATTAGATGAACTTCGTATTTTTTTGAAATTTCACCCCTAAATGGGTAAAAAGAGGTTTTAAAGTTCTTATGGAGAAACGATATTAGATGGACTTTTTATTTTGAAACTTTGTAGGATTACTCTAATAAACAAATAATCAAATACGTCCTTCATGTTTTTTCACAATTCAACCCCTAAAGGCGTGAAAAGGGGTTTAAAATTTGTATGGAGAAACGATATTAGATGGAATTTGTAGGAATACTCTAATAAACATTTAGGCAAATACGTATATCGTTTTTTAATTCAACCCCTAATGGGGCGAAAAGGGGTTTAAATGATATTAAACAAATAAGCAAATGCATGTTTCATATTTTTCTAAAATTTACCACTTAGGGGGTGAGAAGGGGTAAATAACCCTGAAAATCAAAATAGAATCTGAGTCGCGCGTGACGGTTTCCGGATGCGAGAAAGCGCTAGAACCTCATTATAAATCATCATTTGTCTCAATAACATGCGTAGCGCAAGCACCGCGATCGTCAAATGTTCACGCCTTAATTACTTAGTTGATCATCATGAAGTAAATATTGACAGGAGTACAGAGAAGGACGTTAGATACCTTTATATATTACACGCAAAAGTTACCACTTGATTGGGAAAAAGGGATCTATCTTAACCCAAATTTAACGCGTGCGAAGCCGCGGGCAACAGCTAGTATATATATATATATATATATACTAGCTGTTGCCCGCGGGTTCGCACGCGTTAAATTTGGGTTAAGATAGATCCCTTTTTCCCAGTCAAGTGGTAAGTTTTTGCGTGTAATATATAAAGGTATCTAACGTCCTTCTCTATAGGTACTCCTGTCAATATGTACTTCATAATGATCAACTAAGTAATTAAGGCGTGAAGATGTGACGATCGCGGTGCTTGCGCTACGCATGTTATCGAGACAAATGATGAATTTATAATGAGGTTCTACCGCCTTCTCACGTCCGGGAACCGTCGCGCGCGACTTCTATTTTGATTTTTAGGGTTATTTACCCCTTCTCACCCCCTAAGTGGTAGATTTTAGAAAAATATGAAACATGCATTTGCTTATTTGTTTATTATCATTTAAACCCCTTTTCGCCACATTAGGGGTTGAATTAAAAAAATATCAATACGTATTTGCCTAAATGTTTATTAGAGTATACAATTTCCATCTAATATCGTTTCTCCATACAAATTTTAAACCCCTTTTCACGCCTTTAGGGGTTGAATTGTGAAAAAACGCGTAAGACGTATTTAATTATTTGTTTATTAGAGTTATCCTACAAAGTTTCAAAATAAAAAGTCCTTTTAATATCGTTTCTCCATACAAACTTAAACACCCCTTTTTATGCCTTTAGGGGTGAAATTTCAAAAAAATACGAAACACATAATTGCTTAGATGGTTTTTAAAGTAATCCTACAAAGTTCATCTAATATCGTTTTTTCATACAAATTTTGAAACCCCGTTTCACCCCTTTAGGGGTTGAATTTTGAAAAAACACAAAAGACATATTTGCTTATTTGTTTATTCGAGTAATCTTACAAAGTTTCGAATTAAAAAGTATATCTGTATTGTTTTCCATACAAATTTCGAAACCCCTTTTCACCCCTTTAGGGGTTGAATTTTGAAAAACATGAATCACCTATTTTCTTATTTGTTTATTAGAGTAATCTTACAAAGTTTCGAATTAAAAAGTACATCTACATCGTTTCTTCATAAAAAAAATCGAAACCCTTTTTCACCCCTTTAGGGGTTGAATTTAAAAAAAATATGAAACACTTGTTTCCTTATTTATTTATTAGAGTAATCTTACAAACTTTCGAAATAAAAAGTCCATCTAAAATAGTTTATCTATACAAACTTTAAACCCCCGTATTACCCCTTTAGGGGCGGAATTTTGAGAAACCATAAAACACCTATTTGATTATTTGTTTATAAGAGTAATCTTAAAAAGTTTCGAATTAAAAAGTACATCTATATCGATTTTCTATACAAATTTTGGAACCCCTTTTCACCCCTTTAGGGATTGAATTTTAAAAAAATATGATACACGTGTTTCCTTATTTATTTATTAGAGTAATCTTACAAAGTTTCGAAATAAAAAGCACATCTAATATTGTTCATTCATACAAATTTTGAAACCCCGTTTCACCCCTTTAGGGGTTGAATTTTGAAAAAACATGAAACACCTGTTTTCTTATTTGTTTATTAGAGTAATCTTACAAAGTTTCGAATTAAAAGTACATCTATATCGTTTCTTCATAAAAAAAATCGAAACCCTTTTTCACCCCTTTAGGGGTTGAATTTTGAAAAAATATGAAACACGTGTTTCCTTATTTATTTATAAGAGTAATCTTACAAAGTTTCGAAATAAAAAGCACATCTAATATTGTTCATTCATACAAATTTTGGAACCCCTTTTCACCCCTTTAGGGATTGAATTTTAAATAAATATGATACACGTGTTTCCTTATTTATTTATTAGAGTAATCTTACAAAGTTTCGAAATAAAAAGCACATCTAATATTGTTCATTCATACAAATTTTGAAACCCCGTTTCACCCCTTTAGGAGTTGAATTTTGAGAAAACATGAAACACCTGTTTCCTTATTTATTTATTAGAGTGTTCTTACAAACTTTGGAAATAAAGAGTCCATCTAAAATCATTTGTCCATACAAACTTTAAACCCCCGTATTACCCCTTTAGGGGCGGAATTTTGAAAAACCATAAAACACCTATTTAATTATTTGTTTATAAGAGTAATTCTAAAAAGTTTCAAATTAAAAAGTACATCTATGTCGATTTTCCATACAAATTTTGGAACTCCATTTCACCCCTTTAGGGGTTGAATTTTGAAAAAATATGATACACGTGTTACCTTATTTATTTATTAGAGTAATCTTACAAAGTTTCGAAATAAAAAGCACATCTAATATTATTCATTCATACAAATTTTGAAACCCCGTTTCACCCCTTTAGGGGTTGAATTTTGAAAAAACATGAAACACCTGTTTTCTTATTTGTTTATTAGAGTAATCTTACAATGTTTCGAATTAAAAGTACATCTATATCGTTTCTTCATAAAAAAAAACGAAACCCTTTTTCACCCCTTTAGGGGTTGAATTTTGAAAAAATATGAAACACGTGTTTCCTTATTTATTTATTAGAGTAATCTTACAAAGTTTCGAAATAAAAAGCACATCTAATATTGTTCATTCATACAAATTTTGAAACCCCGTTTCACCCCTTTAGGGGTTGAATTTTGAAAAAACATGAAACACCTATTTTCTTATTTGTTTATTAGAGTAATCTTACAAAGTTTCGAATTAAAAGTACATCTATATCGTTTCTTCATAAAAAAAATCGAAACCCTTTTTCACCCCTTTAGGGGTTGAATTTTGAAAAAATATGAAACACGTGTTTCCTTATTTATTTATAAGAGTAATCTTACAAAGTTTCGAAATAAAAAGCACATCTAATATTGTTCATTCATACAAATTTTGAAACCCCGTTTCACCCCTTTAGGGGTTGAATTTTGAAAAAACATGAAACACCTGTTTCCTTATTTATTTATTAGAGTGTTCTTACAAACTTTGGAAATAAAGAGTCCATCTAAAATCATTTGTCCATACAAACTTTAAACCCCCGTATTACCCCTTTAGGGGCGGAATTTTGAAAAACCATAAAACACCTATTTAATTATTTGTTTATAAGAGTAATTCTAAAAAGTTTCAAATTAAAAAGTACATCTATGTCGATTTT
This sequence comes from Micropterix aruncella, assembly GCA_944548615.1. Classification (NCBI taxonomy): domain Eukaryota; kingdom Metazoa; phylum Arthropoda; class Insecta; order Lepidoptera; family Micropterigidae; genus Micropterix; species Micropterix aruncella. The sequence goes on from OX155958.1 coordinate 31,549,549, forward strand.
CCATACAAATTTTGGAACCCCATTTCACCCCTTTAGGGGTTGAATTTAAAAAAAATATGATACACGTGTTATCTTATTTATTTATTAGAGTAATCTTACAAAGTTTCGAAATAAAAAGCACATCTAATATTGTTCATTCATACAAATTTTGAAACCCCGTTTCACCCCTTTAGGGGTTGAATTTTGAAAAAACATGAAACACCTGTTTTCTTATTTGTTTATTAGAGTAATCTTACAAAGTTTCGAATTAAAAGTACATCTGTATCGTTTCTTCATAAAATAAATCGAAACCCTTTTTCACCCCTTTAGGGGTTGAATTTTTAAAAAATATGAAAAACGTGTTCCCTTATTTATTTATTAAAGTAATCTTACAAACTTTCGAAATAAAAAGTCCAACTAAAATCGTTTATCCATACAAACTTTAAAACCCTGTTTCACCCCTTTAAGGGTAGAATTTTGAAAAAACATGAAACACCTATTTCCTTATTTGTTTATTAGAATAGTCTTTCAAAGTTTCGAATTAAAAAGTACATCTATATACGTTTTCCATACAAACTGTGAAACCCCCTTTCACCCTTTAGGGGTTGAATTTCTAAAAATCAGCCCTTAGTGAGCGTTTGCGTTTTAAAAGGAACCTATGTTAAAAATTTCAGCTTTCTAGGTCTAAGAGTTTGGGCTGGGCGTTGATGAGTCAGTCAGTGAATGAATGAATGAATGAATCGGAACTTCTCTTTTTATATATGAGATATATATATATATATATATATATATATATATATATATATATATATATATATATATATATATATATATATATATATATATATATATATATATATATATATATATATATATATATATATATATATATATATATATATATATATATATATATATATATATATATATATATATATATATACATATATATATATATATATATATATATATATATATATATATATATATATATATATATATATATATATATATATATATATATATATATATATATATATATATATATATATATATATATATATATATATATATATATATATATATATATATATATATATATATATATATATATTCAGTTCAACTCGTAAGCGTCTCTGTATACAATTAATAAAATAGATAATATTTTTTTGTAAATACTAATGTTTGTGTTTTTCTACTCTCTTGTCCGCTGAGGTAAAATCTACGTAAGATTGGAACCCTGGTCTTCCAATAGATGGCTTCTGTCGCTACTCATCATGTTGAAGCACATATAAATTGTAAAAAAAAATACTGTGTGATGTTGTAGTTGAGTATTTTTAAAGTTACATAATTTGAACTTAAATATCTCAGTTCTCGCGTGAGTCAGCCTAATTCGTTTACTCATAGGATAGAAAGGCTTGCGATCGTAAAAACCGCATCAAATTCGGTTCACTAGTTTTGTGAGTTATTAGGTGGGAAGGGAAAAAACAGACAAACAGGCTTACAATACGACGTTGTTACTATTTCATAATATTTATTTTGAACATCCTTAAAATCCTCTTTTCTCTTTTTTTGTGATGACAGTATTAACTTGCAGCCCCTGAAAATCAAAACATTTCCAAAACTAGCGTTTCTCCAATACGCCAAACCGATTGGACAATTTCTTACTTGATAGATTATATACCTTTCCATTACTCTTTCATTTAAATCAAATTAAATCAAATATATTTAATCAATAATAAACAATATTAAATGATATTATTTATACAATCAATCCTAACGGAGTTGCCACCACTATGGTAGTTAAAAATATTTAAAAAAAAGATATAAAGAAATTTTATTTATATATATTCAAAATTCAAATTCAAAATTCTTTATTTATCTATAATATTAGGGGAGACCGGGGCTATGGGGCCACCTTAAGGGAAATCGAGAAAAATATTGTTAGTTTTAAGGAATTTTGATATCGCTCCTAGACAAAATTAAATTTCAATATGTTGACTATCACCCTGAATACCTCATAAGGGGAAGTTTTCAAAGTGTTGATACTTAACAGCTAAAAACTATGAACACTGCAAATGGCCTCATTACCCCATGGTATGGGGTAATGACGCCACCCCTGGCCTGGTTACCCCAAATAATTATAAATACAAGTTTAATCAAAGAAATAAAGTTTGTTTAATTAAAGAACATTACAAAAATCGCAAATATAACATTTTGCCTTTTCAGCGCCACTGCAGTCCTTGTGCGCCCACTTTCCACAAATTGTGCACCTGAACCAAATTTCACGACTTTTCCCATATTCGCCACATACAAGGCAAATTTCATCATCGGAACTCTCCTGATCTTTTAAACCTTCATCGTCGAATACGATTTCAGTTGAGGTGTCTGATGAGGAGCTACTAAATACTTTCTTCTTAACTCTCAATAACTTCTGTTTCTCTACTTCCTTGTTAGCTTTCTTTTCTTTTTTCAAACTTTTCTCAATAAGCTCGTCTTTGAGAGGTGTTGACGTTAGTATTTGGGATGAGCCTTTCTTTCGGAGATGTTTTGTAATCTTCTTGATCCTCCTTGGAATAGGTGTTATTTCAGCCACTGTGGTATGGGGTGACTTGTTCCAATTTGAAGGCCCGGCGACAACTTCCTGATTAGATGGTTCAACGATAACATCCTGATCTGATCGCTCGGAAACAACGTCTAAATCTTCAGCAGGAGGTGTAAATTCGGTCTCATCAAAAACGTATGGATTCAATGGAAAAATACCAGTACACTGGAACCCTTTTAGAGCTTTGTCTACGGAAGACACTCTTCTATAGGCAGAACAAAAGATAGAAGCAATGTCATATTGTACGACTCTCTCATACTGCTTTGTCTTTAGATGAAGGTCTATCTCTCGATTAATTGCCTTCTTCAGAGGTCCAAAAAATACAACGTCCAGGGGCTGGGTGCGATGGGAGGTGTGCGGTGGGAGTGATACCATGACAATTCCATTAGCTCTACAGAAATTGTAAGCTGATAGGGATACATGACTCGAGTGATTGTCAAGTACCAACAAAACTGGTTCCTGTGTTGAACATTTAACAGTCTTATGGAAGTGTTCGAGCCATTTTACAAACAAATCTTCGGTTATCCAGCCAGACTTAGAGCAAGTGTAGATGGCATCTGGAGGCCCATCCTTCTCCAGCAGAGGTGTCATTCTTTGACGCTTAAAGATGAACATAGGCGGAACGTATAACCCTGCAGTACTGAAGCAGCAAACCACCGTGGTATTTGTTCCTCGCTCAGCGCTGGAAATAAGACCAACTTGCTTCTGACCTTTTTTGGCCAGTACTTTTACTGCACTCCCAACTGTATTAACACCTGTCTCGTCACAGTTGAATATTCGAGATGCCGGAAACTTGTATTTACCATATACTTCTTCGAGGTTGCTGTAAAATTTTGACACGTCAAGCTTGTTAAATCCCAGTATTCTACTGAGGCTTGTGTGCTCTGGCTTTCTAAGTGAAATGTCACCACAGCGTTTCAAGAAGCCAGAGAGCCAACCCTCACCGGCGAGTTTGGTAGTTTTGTTGAACTTATTTTTGATGTTATTAATTTCAGCAAATTCATAAGCAATTTGCCTTATTTGAGTTGTTGTCACACCAAAATATAATTTTGCCAAAATTAGGACATGAGCCTTTAGTTCTTCTTCTTGTCCAGCGCTGAACACTGTTGGTTTACCCATATTGGGGCCTTGTGGAATTCCTTTTTTTAATTGGTTTCGAAGAGAACTCCTCGGAATGTTAAAAGTCTTCGCCACACTTTTGACACTTCTGCCGTTGGCCACTTGAGCACAAGCCTCTGTCATACATTCCTTGCTCCAACTGGCTTTATTCGTCTTCCTCTGATAATTTCGAACCATCTATGAAAAGGGAAAAAAACACGTAAAGCACTTTGTTTCCTTTAATCCACAATATTGGGGTAATCAGGCCATCCCTGGCCTCATTGCCCCATTTTGGTGAAGTTTACAAACATATGGAAAATATAACCTAAAACTGTCATTGAAGCAATCAATTGCATGCTAAATCATGCTGCAATATGCTATTATAAAGCATACATTGTTTGATCTTAGTATTACCAATCAAATTTTTCATATGCTTACTTTTGTAAAAGTCCGACCTTAGATGGAATGGCGGTATTTTGATTTTTCGCCCACGAAACTTTTATATCTCCTCACATGAACACGGCCGTCGTCGGACTGTTTAATTATGCCAATGAGAGTTGGTAGCACTGCATATAAGCGGACTAAAACGCGCGGGGTTTGAATTAAGCGGGTGGCCTCATTCCCCGGGGTGGCCCCATAGCCCCGGTCTCCCCTACATGTATTTTTAAAATTCAAAGTATATTGTATTTTTAAATTATATTTATTACTTATGTAGATATTACAGATATCTGATACAATTATGTTATTTGAGGGAAAATGTTATTATATATGATTTAACCAAAAAAAAAAAAAAAATAAAGCTCTATTGGACATCTTTCTATTGGACATAATGCAAAGTTTTAGTATGTTTAAATTTACAGCATTTAGGATGCTGTCTGACAAGGTCTTTAGGGCTTGAAATAAAAAAAATGTTTTTGGCCAAATTATAAAGCCATGTAGCGAATAGAGAAGGTAAAATAGAAATATCACTGGCAGTTCGAGAAAACGCCCCAGTTTATGAATTCGTTTGAGAATTCTGCTGCTGACGACCTATTCAATCTACACCCCATTGTTTTAAATCCGCATATCAACCAATTCCTCTCTGGAGCGAGCGCGTATGTTAATTTGTCGGGATCAGTGTCAACAGCGTGCGCAATAAAGCAATCAGAGGATAATCCAAGCATGCCACATGTTACAGGCAGTAAAATTATGCGACAATTTTATCCCGAAGAATGTTAAATCTCCCTGGAGTGAGCGCAGAAGACTTGAGGACAAAACAGTCCACCGTCTAGCTACGCCACAAGCCCGTAAGAGGCCAACGCCTTAACCGCGACATAGCCAGGAGTGTTTCACGGCGGGCCTACACTCACGCCCTTACTTTCAATTGTGACCAGATTACTCCGGTCTCTCGATTGGTTACGAGTTCGAGGTCGCTTGCGCGGTCCTCTCCCTTAAGAAGCGGTGAAACGGTGTTTACCGAATCTATCGCGGACCACAGCGCCCTTTGCCCGGCTGTTCACCCAGGATCGGGTAGCCGATGGTCATTTCAAGAGCAGTCGCCGTAAGGCCCGCAACCACCCCCGCTCTATAGGAAACAGTACTGCTTCCAGACTCCCCCGACTGTTAGTCAGAGTGCACAGTCGATTGGCTTACGCCGCAAGGTGCGTAGACCGTCCAGGAGCGCCAGAAGGTTGATTAATAGGGGAAACTAACCATAAAGCCAGAGTCCTACCCAGGCTCGCACTTCATGCGTGGAGGCCGTCGGATAGGTGTTGAGCCGTGAGTGTGACCAACCCTGAACAGAATGGGTCTTCGTGGCCAACTCAGCAAGGGCCCATTAACTCCCTGGGGCTGCCAACAAGGGATTTAAAAATGCTGTCTATGCCCCTTGTGTCACGATTGCCTGGTCAGATTATATACGACAATTTTTCTATCGATTAAAAACCCAAGCCCTGTACGTCCCTGTCTAAACCAGTGTAAACTCGATAAGAAGCTCTCAGCCAACATTTCACTGGGTCAGTTCCGTCAACGGCTATCTGGTTTAAGTTTCATCGACTTTCAGGCGCAGTAAATTGAAAGCTACTCTACCGCGGAGATGAAATCTCTCGTAATCTGATAGGGGGCAGAGGGAGGTGAGGAGGGGGTGTTGCACTGGGGACACTTTCAGGATGGCCTGAACACGGTACCGCTTTCAGCGAAAGACAAACGAGATAAAAATAAGCGCCCCGAGGACGGACATTTCATCCGCTACGTCAAGCTACATCCGATGAGCTAGCGAGGATATTTTTTTTCTTTCGAAACAAACAGCTTTTACACTACATTCGGTACAAAATTATTAAATTTCAAATATAATGCTGATACCATGTTTCCATTTAAACATTCATAATTTAAACACTTATTATTTTTTTATGAAGAATAAACTCACATAAAGAGAGGTGGGTATTAGGAAGGTGGGAGTAATAATAAGTAAATAAAATTTTATGTGAATACACGTTCCATAATGTAGTCATACATTATGGAACATATACGCAAGGGAATGCAACAAACAGCTAGACTATCCCTCATAGTACACACATGAAAAGACAGTCCATCAACTATCTGTGCTTGTTTTAATCTAGACAAGGTGAGCACGATTAAATACCTAGGCTTGACTTTGGACAATAGATTAACCTGGTCTTACCATATCTACAACACAGTGGCTAAAATTCGCAAACTCATTCATCCATTTAAACTTCTACGTAACGTAATGTCGAAACCATTACTAAAAGTTGTCTATTACGCACTTGCACACAGCTTTATATTATGGGATTCTTGGTTGGGGCGGTGCAGCCCTATCACACCTCGATCTACTTATAAAAGCTCAGAAGGCGCTGTTAAGAGTTGTCAACAAAAAATCGTTGCGATACCCATCTGAGCAACTTTTTCGTGAGTTCTCTGTTTTTGACGTACGGCAAACATTTGCTAAAACGATGATACTCTATTATCACAAACATAAAGAATTGCACCAGCAAACAACCCATAAAATTATAACACGAGCGATAACTAATAGTACCCACATAGTGCCCAAACTCAATAGTACCCATGCACAGAGACATTTTCTATACTTCGCACCGTCGTTGTTTAATAAAACTAAAGATATGCCCGGCATTTATACTCAATGTATAAATTTAAAAATAAATATAAACAAAAAAGACTAACCCACTGGTTGATCACCCAGGGAAGGAAAGAAACTGAAAAACTAATTTGCTTTATTCCTAGCTAACTTACCATTCCTAACACATTATTATTCACCTACCATATATTTATGATTGATATGCTTTTTGTTCTTTATATTATTATTATCACATACCTTTTAAGATAATTTGAAATTTTATTTTTTACTAAAATTTTAGTTTACTTGATTTTATTTTTCACGGCATTCTTCAGCGTATTATTTTTTTATTTAGCATTAGGCAGTACTTAATTATACGAATCTGAGCCTACCTTAGTGCGGACGTCTCGTGCGATCCAGTTGGGTTAGGTTTAATTTATTTGTAACTGATATTATGATTTATTGTAAAATAAAGAATTTGAATTTGAATTTGAATATTATTGAAATATATTCTTGATATAATCTTGAATACATATTATTAAAATATATTATATTATATATTGCGATTACAATGATATGTCAATTCCATCATTAATTATTGCCTTTTTAAGTGCGATAGATGACGAATTGAATACGTCAATATCGCCAAGCTGCGTATTATAAATTTTACAGACTTTATAAATGATACAGTTTTGTGCATAATAAGTGCCAACCTGCGGAAGGTTGAACAACTCCGTTTGGCGAGTGAGTCGCGATGATACACGAAAAGATAATACCATTCCAAGAAGATCCAAATTAAATATATTTTTGAATATATATTATATTATAATATATATTGCGATTACAATGATATGTCAAAACCGTCATTAATTATTGATTTCTTAAGATCCATATATGGCATATTAAATACGTCAATATCGCCGAGCTGCGTATTACAAATTTTACATACCCTATAAATGAAACAGTGTTGTGCATAATTAGTGCTAACCTACGAAAGGTGGAATAACTCCTTTTGGCGAGTGAGTCGCGATGGTACACGGAATGATACCATTCCAAGAAGATCGAAATAATCAATGTAACCTGTCAACAATTTATGGAAAAACACCACATCTGCACATTTTCTTCTTGATTGTAGTGATAGAAGCCCATGAAAGTTAGCTACTTCGTTGTAATTGGGAAAGGACAAAAAGAAACTATAATTCAATTGTTTCAAGAATAAATTTTGAATACGTTTAATTCTCTTTACGTGGACATTATAGCTAAGAGACCATATTTGAGACGCATATTCGAGGTGACTGCGGACGAATGGGTTGTATAAGAGTAAGAGAGAATGTTTAACTGAGAACTGTTTTGAAGATCGAAGAAGTACGAATTGCGACATACTACATGCTTTTTAGTGATGTTTTTTATGTGGTAGTTGAATAATAACTTCCTTTTTAAAAAAACACCTAAATCACGGATTGCATTCTTCTTGGTTATGGATAAATCGTTTACAGTATAATTAAATGGTAAAATATTGTTTTTCCGCCTAAAACTAACGATAGCACATTTCGCAGCATTCAGGAATAAGCGATTCGAGGCGCAATAAAAATATAGTCTATCTAGATCATCCTAGACCAATTAACAATCGTTAAGGGAATTGTCAGGTGCGTACATTTTCATATCGTCAGTAAGAAGTAGAAAGTTATAAAACTTAAAACAGGTATTTATATCATTGTTATAAAATGTAAATAGGAGGGATCCTAAAAGGCTACTCTGAGGTACACTTGAGGATATACTTGTCCAGTCAAAACTTAAATCCTCCAATAACCAAACGCTGGCAACGATTTTGTATATACGATGCTAACCAACGTAGTAGATCACCAGATTTTCGAGCAAGGATGGCAAATTATTGAAATACTATTCAGTATGACATATTAACTTGAACTATTACTGCAGTTATCTGTGGTTTATAACGAGGAATATCATGCAAACTACTCAGTCTATGTTGGTTCTCTCCTACACCATGTATAGTTGAGTTCATTAACCCTTGGAGTAAATGGGTATTTTCATGGATGCATCTGTCTCTTTTGCAGGATTTTCGGCGACATCGACCTTAAAGTACTATAACTACGAAACTACTACACCAATCATAAAAAGAACAACCGCACAATGATTGCATTGAAATTTCGAATATAGAATATTGAAATATCATTTTGTAAAACAATTAGATAATTATGAATAAATATGAGAACGTCAAAGAAGTGAAAAAAACGCGGAACCAGATCTGGTCGTATCATACTCAACGGATAATTGTTTCAGAACCAGATTTGGTCGTATCATACTCAAGGGGATAAAGCGAAATCGCGTGTTGTGGGTTCAAACGGTGTATTATATCTTTTGAAAGATCGGCACCGACAAACGTCCACCCTGACTGACGAATCGTAACTACTGCAGTATCTGATTGCAAAGGCTATTACAATAGAGTAGGTAGTAAATATAAAATACCATATTCAGGTTTTGGGGCAATGTAGTGATACCATTCAAATGTGTTAATATTGTAGGTAAGCGAATGGTTTCGTGCAGCTTGGGCAATAAGATCCATTGGGTTCTCGGGTCGGCCCAACTGACAATTCAGCTCCTATTCAGTAGCCTCCTCGTGTGAGGGACTACCCCGGGAAGGACTCCCTCGTCTCAGGCCTCGCGGTTAGTGAATCGGTTTCCTCTGGGGATTGCCCTCCGGCGCTACTTGTGCACCGTGCGGCGTTATCCAATCGGTTGTGCACTTTAACTAATTACTGAAGGAGTATTGAGACTATGGAATTATACTGTCTCCTAAGCAGCAGGGGGTGGTTGTCGACCTGTTGGCATGCCACTCTTGAAACGACCTTGGAAACTCGAGCATTACGGGCGAACGACGCACAGGTCGGCGATACATTCATATAGAATTACCGCTGTAATACAACATGTAGGGGCCGCGCAAGCGACTTCGTTCCCGTAACCAGTCGGGAGATTTATCCTAAAGGTTAATTCCAAACGGAGATATCCTGCCAAAACTGGTAACCAGGGGACGAGGTGGACCCACTGTATTACCTTCCTAGTGCCTCGGCGTAATGCGTTGGCCTATGGCGTGTTCGTGGCTTTCTTAGACGGTAGATTTGTATCGTCCCAAAGTCTTCTACGCTCACCTCACGGGAGACAGAACGATCATTATCCTTAAAACTTCGTTTGGTGACGGGTTTGCCCATTGTTACCTCCAAATGTAGGTTTGCGATTGATACTAAACTATAGACACTACTATAAAATATATACAGTATTTTGACCATAGAGAACCGGGGTAGAGTCAGCAGGCCAGATTCCGGGACACCTGGCGCTGGCGTGCTATAAAAGGTGTGATTTTAATTAGTAACCCCAAAGTGTTTTGGAAAACCTAAAAATTCATCAGTAGATATGGAATGCAATAAGAAATCGAAACATATGATCACACTGCTTCATAATAGAACGCGTGGCGTCAGCATCTTCATACATGTCACGCATCGGTCTGCGATACATCGGTCTACTGTGCCACGCAATACAATGGTCACAATGGCGCAATATAATGGTAGGGAGATGCTGACGCCACGCGTTAGATTTTATTTAGATTTAGACTTTATTCCATCCGCTGTTTACTAATGAATTTTTAGCTTTTCCAACACTTTGGGGGTACTAATTAAAATTACACATATCCTAGGACGCCAGTGCCAGGTGTCCCCGAGTCCATATTTTGGAACTATATTCAGGAACCATATTTTGGCCATAGGTTCTCTATGGCCAAAATACTGTCTGATCTTGAAAGTATCAGTTTTTCCATCTCTGTGATCATTATCGAACCCTGTGGAGCGGTCAGTTTGTGACTATAAAGCATTTGTTAAAGTATTCCAAACAGGTATCTGATATCTTTCTCTATAGTAAAATAGCTGTTTACAACTTATTGGAAATCACTGTTTATTTTATTGCAATTTACCGATATTTTGTCAAATAAGATTTCCTTGACTCAAACTATAACGTTAACATATAAATTCACTAAAATTATTATGAAACATAGATGATATTATATTTATTTATTTATTTATTTATTTATGGTAATGTACATAATATGCAAGAAGCGTAACAAATCATACTTAATATCTACACTTTAAATAAAACCCACAGCAAGTTGTGTCACGCTTATAGTGAAGATCGGTCCCATGTCGCCAAACTAAGTAAACACTTGTTCTAGGGCAAACATATTAAACAAATACTAGTATAAAAAATAAAACTTATTTAAAAGAAAAAAAAGTAGTTTAAACCAAAAGAAAAAAAGCGAAAATGGAAAAAAAACATTGAATTAAATAAAAATATGTAAATACATATATATAAGAAAATAAAACATTGAAGTAAATAGATAATTAAATACACTTATCCTTCGGTTAATAATAAACTATATAGTCATAACTTAAATTATAAATAAAATTTGTAATATTTGTAAGAAAAATAGAAAAGTCACAATAAAATTATAATACCAGTAATAGTAAAGTTTCTAGAAAAATGAAATAGTCACAAAGAAAAATTAGAATAATAGTAATAGTATATATATTTTTATATAACATACTTAGATGTTAAACAGTAAGTAAAAAAATTTTTTGAACATTTTCACTAATTTTTACCGTAATTCTCATAGTATTCAGGAGTTTAAGAAAATTACACTTCCATCAGTATATGCTTTAGACTTTTATCTAGAATAGTTAATAGACAAAAGTCTTTTATTCATCCAAAATTGCAAAACAGTTGGATATGTCGTAATCCTAATTGTTTAAAACACAATGATCAAAATTTTAATGTAACAAATAATTCCACTTCTTTAAATCAATAAAAATAATACTAAAAATAAGCAAAAGTCAGACAAAATAAAAGAAAAATACTCAATAATATCATACGTAAAACTTCAATAATCGTAATGGATCAAATATTATCAATTCATTGCTACGAGTTTTACTTCGTATATTTTGACATAAGAATAATAGAGGTATATTAGATATATGATATTATTTTTCATAATGAATATAACTATCAGTATAATTTATTAGTTATTATTTTAAGTTATTTGCTACGTAATATTTCAGCAGTTGTGATTCTACAAAGTTATGTCGTTCGGGTTTGCATGGTGGCGACCCTTTAGGAATCTGCAGAATATTATTATGTTAAATAATCGTCAAATTTCCCGCAGTTACGTAGCATATGGAAAAGCAGGACTGAGCCGACCAGTGTGTATGATTATCGATCAGGTGCGGTTGGTAACGTCACGCTGGCAGACTTTACGATCGTCGAGAGATAAAATCGTCTGAACTACGAAAATAAAGGGTTACGATCGCTATGTAGTTATGCACTAGCGAACGTATAGCAAAAATAGCGAAAACAGGATTAGTTCGCTTTCTGGATGATACGAATTTTCTCTCAGACAATCAATTTGGGTGGGATTATAGCAGGGATGGAGACGAGTGACGACATAGTAAAAGAAACTAAAGTAATAACGTCTGTAGATGAATGGTTGAATCCCTAACCGTCTTCTCAGATTTGGCAAAGGCTTTTGATACTGTCCCCATGTGTTGCTTCTATACTGGGTGAGGTTTTATTAACACTTCAGGCCTCGGACCCTCAGCCAATTGACAAGTTGACAAAAAATTGTCTTAGAACTTGACTGTTAAATAAAAGTTTGACAAGCATTTAAGGGCGTTGCGCCATCTATAGGTAGGTAAAATATCGCTAATAAACGATATTAACCATATTTTACCTACCGCTATATAGAGCATAGTACTCAGCACTTTTTATACTATTTTTCAAAAAAAGAAATTTTTCGAATTTTAATTTTTTTTGTTGGATTTCCCACAATTTGTTACTAAAAGCTGCTTACATACTTGATCGTACTGATTCACCCCCTTCAAGGATGCCGCTTAATTAAAACTCACCCCGTACAAATTTCGAGCACTGGGAATTAGACACAGAACGTAGAAACACAGAACGCATCGCGGCTAGCGCCCGCGCGGATTGATCAAGCATCAACCAGTATGAAACGAACGAGCAACCGCTCAATAAACACGACTAAGTAGGTACATACTCCGAGTTTCATTCTCCTCCGCCCTCGAGGTCATCGAAACTCTAAAACAGTATATATCTAATGTGGTAGTTTCTGAGGATACAGACGTTCTACATCGATCCTGATAGAAATCCACAATCTGATGAACTGGACTCCCACAATTTGGTGGCGACCCCGACTAATGTCCGCTACAAGAGTTACATTCTAGAGAGACGTCATAACAACTCAATGGACAACTACACTACGCAATTCTAAAATTTCGACTTATGGCGAACCTCAGGGCACCGTCCTGGGACAAAATTGGTTCCTCATTTAAATACGTGATTCAACCTTGCTGTTCCAGAGTCGCAATCAGGACAAAGCATTTTGTAATGCAAATGCAAGTCCCAATGCCGTCAAACATTGGGTTAATGACTCTTTACTAAAATTTATTGTGAAAAAATACGAAATATATTACATTTAGTGCAAACATGAACATGGCTTACACAAAACTGGGAGAGTAAAGCGGAGATCAAGACTCGTATCGAAATTGCACGCAGCGCCTTTGGTAAAAAGAAAAAGGCCCTTTGCGATCTAGTGCTACATCTGGCCAATGCTTCTGTATGGATGTAAGGCCTGGACTATTAAGTAAGATTTCAGGAAACGTATAGAAGCATTCGAGATGTGGGCATACAGACGCATGATTTCGATATCTTGAACTCAGAAAGTCACCAATGAGGAAGCTCTACGGCGCGTCGGCCAAAACCGCAAGCTTTGGCAGACCATCAAATAGCGCAAAGCTGCATGCCTGGTTCACAGGCACGACAGGTACGAACTTCTGCAACTCATAATGGAGGGAAAGTTGCAGGAAAGAGGAGATCTGGCCGTAAACAGAAATATTGATTGCGGAACATTCGAGAATGGACCGGGATTACGAGTGTCGCCAAAATGTTTTGCCTAGCGAAGGAGAAAAAGAATAATGCAGAGCTGACTGCCAACCTTCAGTAGTTCGAGAGGCACCCTAAGAAGAAGAAGAAGAAGTGCAAAAAGGCATACATTGCCATTAGGTACTTAGGTCAAATTGTTGATAATCGGATGAGGTGGGAACCGCATATTGATTTGATAACGAAGAAAGTGAGAAGGCGTGGTTACGTCTTCAAACACTTGAGGATCATTGTTGTTCCCACAAGGCTGAAAACTGTATATTATACATTTTGTCAATCCGTAATTACCTATGGAATTATAGAACACATTTTACATACAAAATCAAGAATCACATAGAAATAAATGCTTCCCAAAAACAGTTCTGATTTATGTGAATTTATAATATGGAAATAGAATCGATCCTCAGTTATGTATCACCTGTAAATTTGTAACAAACCCACCGGCACATTTGCGGTCGACGCGGAAATGTCATCCTTTCATTGCGGTGGGGCTCGTCAGTAGCTACCAAATACACCTGCTACCATCCGGTAGTAACCGCATACTCTAACTAACTATTACCATTATATAGGGCGTTAGATTGGTCAATGCCTTAGTACGCTTTGCCAAACCTTCTGGGGCGGCGACATGCAGGTGGCGTTAATGGTATTGTCCGGCAAAAAAAAGCAATTTATTTGGCCATCTATAATAACATTTATAATGAATGGTTTTTAGACGACTGTTTACCAGAAATCAGTATTTTGTGTTCAGGGTTCATATATGTATATTTAACCTTTCTTTATTGCAACATAACTTCTAAACGCTCGAACTGATTTGGAAGTTATCATGTCATCCAAAGTGTCTCTAAAGTACTCAAATATTAATTAAATATTTATCTACTAAATGTCAATAAATTATGATAATTATATCGTGCTTAGAATCAAATAAAAGCCTGATAGAGTACATTTCGGGAAAAAAATATGTATCAATACGGATAAAAACACAAACCACAAATATTTTATAAAAAACCTTGAACCGGTTTAGAAGTGTGTGATATTGTTAGAATCGTTATGTCATCCCGAGTATCGGAGGGTACCTAAACTGTCGAAATGTCAAAATATACTTGTCTAAATGTCCTAATGTCAATAAATTAAAATAAATATATCGTGTTTAGTTTAAAATTAAAGGTCTAATTGAGTAATTTCTTAAAATATACATCTATCAATATGGATAAATACATAAACTACAAATATTTCATAAAAAATAATTATAAATAGAATAGTTCACTTTCTGTCACGGCAGTCGTGTATTTTGTTTCTTTTAATATAATTACTTGTTATTTATTTAAATTTATATCAGTAAAGCAATTTTAATAAATCAATTTATCAAATATACTTAAATATAACAACAAAACTTTAACTAATATCACTTTACAAAATTCATCTCAACAGGATAAAGCGTTTATGCGCTATCGTGGAGGAATACACAGGCACACACACATACAGACACACAAACACACATACTCACAGACAAACTTCAGTCTGGAAATAATCGCAATTGTCTCGGGGGGGGGGGGGGGTGGTGGTGGTCAAAATATTTATTTCCTTCTTCATCTAGATTTTTTAACGCGTTTTCTTGGGCCGTAATATAAATAAAATTCCTAAGTTTAAGTAAAGTAATACAGATTATAAGAAATACAGATACATCATAAGTAAAGTAATAAAGTAAAACATAAGTAAAGTAAAACATCAAGGAGATGCTGATAGACTACCCTTTCTATAATCTGGCCGAATTTGCGGGCCATGATTTTTCAAATATTGTGCCCATTTAAATTACTTAAAATAAGTAGAGCCTTATTGTCTCATTATTTTATATGGTCCTATATCTGTACTTTTAGTTTAAAATGCATAACGTAGATTTGATTTGATTATTTAACATTTCACTGACAATTTGATTTTTACGATAAATAATTTTACTACGTATCTTTTCGAATTACTAACTACTTTAAATATTAGGCTTCTATTTTGAATACCTATTTTAGAGTTTGATAATCTAGTAGTTAATTCTTGACTACCTATGTATGTTCAGTAAAGAGTAGTAACGAAACTTACTACCTAACCCAATTATTTTGACACGTCCAAGAGCGGTCTTTAGCCGTCAATTGGACACGACGAAAATGTAATTGTAATGTAATGTAATACATTTTAAGTAATACAATTTTAAGTGTTTTAATTATGAGGTGCGGATAAACATATCTGCAGATTTCATCCGTGTTTACCTTTGCTATAATCGTAACGCTTTTTTTGTCTTGTGATTGTCGCGCAAACAAGTATAAATCTGGAATAACCAACCTTATCTGTTTTATTGCATTTTTGAACCACGAGTGTCGTAAGAACTCGGACGATTACATTCCTTATCGTCGCTCGGGGTGCGAGAGAATGCACCATATGGTAGAAAGAGAGCAAGAGAAACAGAGCGAGCGGGTTCAGCTTCGCTCCCCGCGTCCTCCGGCCCTATCGCTGGGCGGGCGGCAGATGTTCAGGGCGGGTTGCAGTCTCCTACGTTACAGGCGACCCAGGCAGGGAGTATAGTGTAATCGGTTTACGGTTATAATATTTTAGGGTATCGTGATTGTTACTATCCAAGGGCCACATTGGAAGCTAATGGGCCCTGGGAATTATCGCAGTATACGAACCTTTCGCAGAAATCGAAAAAATAAAGAAACACTACTAGATTCGATCATTGTAATGCTAAATGTGAAAGAAAAAAGCTTCGGAAGCGTAAAATTTCCAAACCAAATTTACATACAAAAAAAATTAAAAAAGTTTTTATTAAACTCAGTTTATTACGGTTGTTTAAAAAAAAATAATCTAACCTACCGCCAAATAGGTGTTTATGTATTATTTAAAATAAAAAAAAACTTAACCTATCAAAATGTATGGGTTTGGCGCTTTTTCGAATGCCTATATCTCGCTGATTTATTGACAACGACTAAATATTTTTGTAGATTCGGAATCAGCGCGGTGAATATAGTCTGGTGACATTAAAAAATCAACAATCTAGAAGAGGTTCCTATACTGCAATAATACAGGGCCCTGTTTGCAGTTTGGCCACTAAGCCCAGTTGTATAGGATCGGTCAAACGCGCGGATCGACCTCCTCGCAGAAGTGAGAGCCAGGGTAAGATACTAGCCTGCGGGCCAATCTCCCCTAGGAGTAATTTTTCGGGCGCTCCTCGACACATGTGTTCATGGTCGGTCATACTCACGGGTCAACACCCATCCGGCGGCCTCCACGTAGAAGTGTGAGCCAGGGTAGAACTCTGGCCTTCGGGCCAGTTTCCCCTAGTAGTCAACCTTCTAGCGCTTCTGGACGGTTTGCGCGCCGTGCGGCGTCAGCCAATCGATTGTGCATTCTGACCGACAGCCGGAGGAGTCTGGAAACAGTAATGTCTCCTATAGAGCGGGGGTAGTTGTTTACCTTACGGCAACTGCTCTTGAAACGACCTATCGGCTACCCGATTCCGGGTGAAAGCCGGATAAATGACGCCGTGATTCGTGATAGATTCGGTAGATACCGAATCACCGCTACGTAAGGGAGAGGACTGCGCAAGCGACCTGAAACCTGTCCCTAGTCTGAAGACCGGCGTAATCTGGTTGCAACTGGAAGTAAGGGCATAGTGTTGGCCCGCTGGTTGATTAACCTGTTTATCTTGCAATAAGGCGTTGGCTTCTTTCGGGCATGTGGCGTAACTGAACAGTGGACTGTTTTGTTCAACGTCTTCTGCGCTCACCTCACGGGAGACAGAACAATCGAATATCGTTAAAACTTCTGGAGGTGACGGTTTCGCCCGTTGTAGTTGGCCACTCTAGTTGTAACTATCCAAGGCAGCTAACAGTTCCGTGCAGATTGGGACATATGACCTGTTTGTTGCAACTTCCTTTCGGTAGCCTCCTCGAAGAGGGACAAACTAGGTAAGGACTCTGTGAACACTGTTACGGCTGTGTGTGGACAGGTGGGATCGGATCCTCTAGAATCTTGGGGAACACCTCAGGCGCTGCTGGATGGCTTGCGCATCGGGCGGCGTAGCATTTCGGTGAACAACCGTGGGAGGGGTTTGTAAATAGTCTGATATGTTTCCTAAGCAGTGGGGATGGTTGCTGAACAATATCAGCTATCTTTGAAACTACCCGTTGGCCACCCGATCCCTTGTGAATTGACGGGCAAAGGGCGCCCGGTTCGCGATAAACTCCAATTGTATTACCGCTGACCTATCTTAATCTGACCTGGACAATGAGAGCTAAAGGGCTCTGTTGCAGTTTAGCCACTAAGACATAGTTGTATAGGCTCGGTCAAACGCACGGATCAACCTCCTCGAAGATGCTTTTTTGTATTTTTTCAGGCGCTCCTCGGCGGTTTGCTCAGGGTGCGGCGTCAGCCAGTCAATTGTGCATTCCGACTAACAGCCGGGGGAGCTTGGAAACAGTAATGTTTCCTATAGAGCGGGGGTAGTTGTTAACCTTATCGCAACTGCTCTTGAAACGACCATTCGGCCATTCGATATCGAGTGAATAAGCCGGGCAAACGATGCCGTGGTCTGCGATAGATTCGGTACACACCGTATCACCGCTACGTAAGGAAGAGGACCGCGCAAACAAACTCGATCCTGTAAACAGTCAGGAGGCAGGAGTTGTCCTGAAGGTTAATTCCAGACGGATATACTACTTTGTCTAAAAAGTACCGGGAATTATTGAATAAAACACACAATTTTCGTTTAATCGTCAATGTTTATTTTATCACCTTCAAAGTAGTCCCCATTTGATGCAACACACATTCGCCAGCGTTTTTTTCAATCTTCAAAACACATTTTGTAGGCGTTTTCCGGTATAGCCTTCAATTCCTTCACGAATTTTCTTTAATGGACTCTATGGACTCAAAACGGGTACCACGAAGAGGCAAATTTAGTTTTATGAACAGAAAGAAGTCTGACGGGGACAGATCTGGTGAATACGGTGGTTGATCAATTGTATTTGTCGCGTTTTTGGCCTTAAATTCGGTCACAATTGCTGCTCTATGCGACGGTGCATTATCGTCGTGGAAAATTTACGAATTGTTGATCCACAATTCAGGCCGTTTTTGACGGATTTTCTCACGTAAACGCTTCAAAACGGCCAAATAATATTCCTTATTGACCGTTAGTCCTTCTGCAACGAATTCCAGATGGACTAAACCGCGAATATCAAACAAAACAATGAGCATCACTTTGACTTTTGAACGACTTTGTCGTGGTTTTTTCGGTTTTGGCTCGTTTTTTGTCCTCCACTCTGATGCCTGTTGACTTGTTTGCATATCAAATGCATAGACCCATGTTTCATCGCCAGTTATAATGCGTTCTATGAATGTGGGATCAGAATCGACGCGATCCAGCATGTCTAAAGAAGTTTGTTTGCGGTACTGTTGTTGTAGAAAATTCAACTCCTTTGAAACGAGCCGACCGGCGATGCGTCTCATGCCCAATTTATCTACCAAAATCGAGCGAATGGACTCACGAGACTTCAGGTTCAGGTCACGTGCTATCTCTCTTAAGCTGGAATGGCGATTACGGAGCACAATTTCCTTGACTTTTTCGATATTTTCGTCTTTTGAAGAGGTCGAAGGTCGCCCGGAACGAGGGTTGTCTTCGACGATCTCTCGGCCCTCCTTGAATGCTTTGTACCACTCGTTGATCCGTGTTTTGGATAGAACTGATTCACCATAAGCCTTTTCTAACATTTTTAGGGAATTAGCACACGAAAATCCGTTCGCAACACAAAATTTAAGGCAAACTCTTCGTTCAATACTTTGGTTCATTGTGAAAATCGTGACGCACTACTAAGGTGTACAATTCAATTGCTGTTCTAATCAAAATGGCTGACAGTTCGCGCGCATTCTAGGCATAGAGTAAATAAAGACAGTTCTACCAACTTAAGGTTTTTTTTTTTTCGAAATCATTAACAGAATCTTTTTAAATTCTAAACTCCAGGAACTTTTTAGACAGAAGGTATACTTCCAAACTAATAGTCAGGGGGCGAGGCTGCTCGCTGAGACCTTTCCCGGTGCCTCGCCGTAAGGCGTTGTCCTCTGACGGGCAGGTGGCGTAATAACAGTAGATTTTTTTTTCGTCCCAAGTCTTCTGCGCTCACCATACGAGAGACAGAACGATACAATATCTTTAAAACTTCTTGAGGTCACTGGTTCGCCCGTTGCAGTTGACAGCTCTAGTTGTTGGTCCGTACACGTTAACGAGCGGGCAAACCACCAGTATATACATGGATCGGTTATTACTTCAATTCTCTGAGGAGTCTGGTAGAAGCAAATTGATTATACCTTATTGCTATAGTTTTTTTAGGACAGAGTTGATTATTTTACTGGAGAGACCAAAGTATTTAAAGAGGTGAAACAGGCCATGAGTGGTAACTTCCACCGCGCGAAGGTCAAGGGAGAAGCCATTCCAGGTGACAGCGTTTGCGATATCGTGGTATTCATTAAATTTCTATTTGCGGTCTTTTGGTATATTTGATTTCCATGAAACATTTAATACTACAATTAGTGCTATCTACCTAGATAGACAGTAAAGAGTTGCATCTGGACGGAGGGCGAGGCCTCCGAGACTTACAAGAAATTGATGCTTAGAGAATCGACCTCCAGAATCCAATATGGAGCTTTCTCGATTATTGAGAAAGTATTTGTAATGACGTTTATAGTGATGTAGTATCTTTTGGTTTTGTAGTTGAACAGTGGAAAAAACTAGATTTTGCCGTAATTTCAGCTGTTTTTATTTAAGATAGCGGCGCGTGCGGGTCCTAGGGAATATTTCGGGCGGATCTAGGCGCTTTGCTCATCAGGCTGTGTAAACCTAGCTTGCGCAATCCGGCGGATGACCGGGGGAGTCTGTATACATACGTTTTCAAAGTATCGAGGGTAGTTGTCGAACTGACGTCATGTATTCTTAGATACGATCTGTTGGCCTCCTTTCCCGTGTAAGATTGACGGGAAGAGGCGCCACGACCCGCAATTAATTAAAATTTTAATTACCGCTGACGTCAGCGCAAACGATGCCGGGAGGGAGGCCACGTAAGCGATTTCAAATCTGTGACCAGATTGGAGGATGGAGAAATCCGACCATATCTGGCAGTAAATGCGCGAGGTTGGCCAGCTGGTTGCACATCCTTATGTGCCATCCTGTCTCGCGGTAAGGCGTTGAACTCTGATGGATTGTGCTGTCTACTTTTACGTTCACTTGATGGCATACAGAATGACACGATGTTATAATCCCCTGGGGTGACGGATTCGTTCGTTGTAATTGTCACTCCTCAATGTTCATAATCTAATATATTTCTATAGGAGTTATGAAATACACCTGCAAACCCATGCACTCTCGAACGCTCGGATGCTAGAAAAGCAGATGAAGTGAATATGTGTTATTCACGGACGCTATATACCTACAATATAACTGCAAACAAAACCGTACAGTACTTCTGTAAATACAAAAGCCATATGATGTTGCTCCGAAGCTATTCTGAAAATATGGTTTATCATACAATACTCTGTCTCCTTGTGTCTGATTACAGAAACAGTTTCCGGTATTATTAAAGTCTCGTAACATTATTTATCTTGTTTCTCAGTATGTTACTCAACCATTTTAAGCATTACTTTCGTATATAAATTCATTCATATTTATTTATTGTTATTAGGCTACTATCGTTGCAAGGATATAACTCACTCTCGGAAGTGTCTATGTTTCGTAAATTGGCAAGAGAATACACAAGTCGTGCAGCGGAATAAATTAAACCCTTGTGCTAGCCCTGAACGTATGTTTATGTATTCATGGAATATTATGTACCGACCACTCCGCTGAAGCTCAAAGGAATAATTTTCGCGATAGAGTCGTAGCGAATTTATATAGAATAAAAGTGGCAGTGCCCACCAAGTTTAGGTCACCGGTACTATTAAAGTAAAAGTAGAATAATCAAATAGGGGTGAACATATTTTCAGTTCGTGATACAGATCAAATATCAAGAGAACAGTACGCGCATATTTTTCCTTATCGGTAAATAACAACGCTGCCCTCACTTGAAATACGTTAATAACTGACGAAATCAGAGCAGTCAGTACATATATGGCCTTGGACGATCCATTTATTATAGACTGAGTACGGGATATAAAAGTGGCTAAATCTTTTAATAGCTTCCAAAGTAAATTAAAAAAATATTTTTTGAGTAGGTGCTTCTACTTCATTGATGAATTCCTGTAGGAAATTGAATGTTGAGGGGATTGAATGTTAATTGCAACAAAAAATCTTTTGATTGTATTGATTTTATGTAATGTGTACTGACCAATTGATGTTGCTACCTAAATGTAGCAATCCAATGGGACTCCAGAAGTGAGCTCGCCTCAAAACAGATGTGCCTAGCAAGAAAGGCTCTGTTGCACTTTGATTACCATATTAAAAATATGAACATGTGCGTTTAATGTATGCGCTATGTAACCTGGGCTCAGACAGATGTGTATCTAATTTTAGAAGCATACAACGGCATTTTCTGAATTGTAAATTCATTTTCTTTTGTGCTCATGAATTTGAATGTATATGTAAATAATAATAATATTACTAAAGTGGTCCTTTTTATTACAGCCTTCGAATGCGTCGATCACCTTATCTTGCTTCAGAAGCTCAAGCACTACAGCACTGTAGAGATAAAGATAAATTATCCCCAGAAAATTACTAAAGGAATACAGCAAGGTTTCATTCTGTGACCTTTTCTTTTTCTTATACTACATCAATTATTAACAGATTGCGTCATATAAAATAACTATGAATTGTACTGTACGCAGATCTTACATCACTAATGTTCAGCAATGCCAATCTTAAAAACCCGGTTAAGCGAATGATGTTACCTTGGATAAGCTAGATACTTGGTTCCAATTTAACCAATTCTCTTCAAATCTAATCAAATCGCATTTATTGTCTTCAAAAAACTTTACATAGTTGTTTAGACATTTTATATAGCCGCTTAATGTTAAAATAACTTTAAAATGTATACTAAATATTTCATTAGAGACTCACCACATAATTGAGTTATATTAAATATTTATAACTACAGATAGTCATGAAATTATAATATTAAAATTAAATGGTCCTGTAAGTAAGAATTATAATTGATTATGGGAGGCAATTAAAAATAATAGTAATAATATAATAATCAATAAAATGGTACAAATGTCAAGTTAAATAAAAAAAAAATAAAAAAAATCGAGATGGAAATTGTCAGTAATCTAATTATAATTCGTTAATATTATATAATTCTCTCGCAATAAGGTAGCCTTTTAATTTCGATTTAAATTGGGTGATATTTCCGTTTCTACATATACTTTTGATATTCTCAGGCAGTTTATTGTAACACGCCATTCCAACGTAATTTGGATCCCTTTTGAGTAATTCCAGAGATGGACGGGGTAATGCTAAATTGTGCCTACATCTGGTGAAATGCGAGTGAATTTCTTTTTGGGTCTTCATTTTTCCTATGTTTTTTAATATTAATTTTATGCATTCAAATATGTATAGTGATGGTAGCGTTAGAATACTGAGATTTTTGAAGTGACCACGACATGATTCATTATGTTTAAGGTTTATCAATATTCTTATGGCTCGTTTTTGGAGAGAGAAAATATGTTGCCTTAAAACTACTGTCCACTGTGTCCAGAAGGGAATCCCGTAACGAAGAATTGACTCGAAATAGGCAAAGTATATTATTTTGGTGTGTTTAACACTGATTAGTTTCCTTATTTGCCTTAGTAAGAAACAGGCGCTGGATAGTCTGTCGCTTAATTCCTCTCCGTGAGCATTCCACCTTAAATTTTCATCTAAAACTAAACCCAGAAATTTATGGCTTTTAATATTGGCTACTGTGTTTGCACCGATAATTATATTTTGACTGTTTATAACCTTATTTTTTCTACAAGATAGGAAGATGGATACTGTCTTGGATGTGTTAAGAGACAGATTATTTTTCTCGAACCAGGTATTCAACAGAGCCAATTCATGGTTTAACGTTTTCACTACATTCTCTATTTTGGCATCTGCAAAGCTTATGCTGGTGTCATCTGCATACAAAGTTATATTTGAGTGAGCTACTATAGATGGGAGATCATTAATATATAGACTCTTATCATTTAGAAAGCTAGCTATAGGAATGAAACTAAGACGGCATGTTTTCAACCCTCAAAAATGTCTTTGGAAGGGGTGTTAATGCACGTATACTAATGTGTAATGGTGGCCTTTTTAATAAAGGCGACTTATTTCGCATGTAATTACATAATTGCATAAATAGGCAGATCGGCCGCCCGCAAGTTATCGCAAAGAAAAATCCACCGATGGTATTATCATTGCAGTGGTTAATGCATCTAGATTAATTTAAAAAAATACTGAAATAAACAAACTAAACTTGACCGAACATAGCTTGCACGACTGCCATAAAGTATTTTTCAAAGGCAAGTAATTTGAAACACCATTACCACGATCACACCTAATCTCTGGCAACGCTGCCAATACTCGAGTCTCTTTATTTTTCCCTAGGATGATCGCATCAGCCAGTCGAGTGTGTAAAGAAAAATGAGCACTTTAGATTGGAGATAAGGCGGTTGTTTGAGGAAAAGGATTTTCTCGAGGCGCGGCGGAAGGCGGCTAAGCGAAAGGGCAGATTAGAAAACGTCTCGCGACGCGATCGAGATATTCTCAAAAGAAAACGTATGCTGTCAAGCCAAAATAGCTTCGCGAAATCGGGCGAATAGCGAAGCAGCGCAGCCTTTTAAACTTCGTAGAGACTTGGTTGGGATAACAACACCTTGAAAACTATGAAAAATTATGAAAATAAGTTAGACAATTTGTAATCTAATTCTCAAATGACCTCTACATAGAGTATAATGTGTAAGACGTACTACAACTTTACGTGAAAGCACGCTCTGTCTTCTTTCAAAGTTAACTTTATTCATGGAGGAAACATGACACCAGACAAAATATCCACAAATTTTGTTATAGTTTGTAATGTTAAATATTATCCTTTACTATTATAGTTGACTATTCTTATGACCATTTGTTACTATTTAATTATGGTATTCTATTTTACGTATTTTATTTTTAAAAAATCCTATTGTGACTGTGTATTTAATTACTTTTATTATATTTATTCTAGTAAAGCAAATATAATGTTAAGGTAAACATTTCAGAAGTTAGGAACTATGCAACAAAGTATTTTTATTTTTAAATCAGTACCAGAAAATAAATACATCGCATAATCTAGTAGCAATGTCACCTAACTAGGCCGGGAACTGTTATAAGGTAATCATTTAATGTTGAATTGTTAATAATGTTAAAATTATTACTTACAACTTATTTGTAATAGTTTTGGACCCATAAATGTTTTTTAACTTGCCGAATATATGAACAGACAAAACTGGAAAGCTCACTGCCTTGGAACAAGTCTTTTCAATTAGTTGGGTGGCACCAGTACACATATGCTAATGCTCATATCGGCCGTGTTTATTTTTGATTATATTAATACAAATAAGTGTCAATAAATATAAGTGATATGAATATTAGTGAGATATAAGCTTTGTAAATGCGTTAATAAATAAATAAATTTGATAAATAATTAACTACATTTCAGTGGCATTTTAAGGTAATTTTATAGAATTAAACATGCATAAATATTGTTATGTTAACAAGTATTACTACTGACATCTACTAACATCTACATAAATGTAAATTAAAACATTTTTATCGTTAATGTTATACTATTAAATAGTTATAATCCCATATCTCTATCTTACAGTATTCATTTAACTTACACAATTCAAAATCTTTCAATAACAATTCAATTCAATATCAATTCAATATTCTTTTTATTTCTTCTAACTATTGGCTATTGACTATTATTATTATTACTGATTTGTTTGTATTTGTGTTTCTTCTTTAAAATATCTTCCCGTATGATAATTTGTTAAATTATCCAATATTTGTTTGATTATTTAGTACTATTATCCATATGAAAATTCTACGAAATTATGTGAGAATTTTGATTGTAAATATTGGAAAATGTTGTTTCCTCTATATAACCTAGAAAATCTGCGCTTGGATGTTCAACGTTCATACCTTGCAACATTCGAAAAAATGACTAAGGTCAGTATGCGTGAATCCCATATCTCAAACTATGGTTTTAATTTTCAAAATGTAAATATAATCTGAAAAGTTTTGCATAGGTTAGATGACCTATTAGGTTTGTTCCGGTGCCTATCTAATTAGATTTATAAAATGGTTTTTGGGGTCTCCTGTAAAGTAGCAAAAGAGCAGACACAAATATTGCTAATGAGAGAAACAATATGTATTTTAGCCAGCACTTTTGTTATAGCGGTATGCATATAACGTAAGTTTAAAAAAAGTTATAGTAGTACTAATGGGTGAGTGCGGTAAGTGCTACGCCCGTGCTGCGCTGTAGCTACGCTATATCTACGCCCAGCTATGCAAAAGCTAAGAGGGAGCTATGCTACGATAATCGTAATGTAAGAATGAACTGTGTATGGTGTCTTTTGTTATATTTTAACGACGGTATTCTGATCAAATATTTTTGAGACGAATTTATTTATTTATTTAAATAGAAGCACAATATTAATAACAGCAGTACATTTTACATTAGCACTTTTAGAGGCTTCATTGTAAACAGTAGCATGATAAAGAGCACCGCAGCCGACTATTTCTCTAAATCAACGCCACCGTGCCAAGTAAATAATGGCTTGTGCATGCGTCAAATAAAATAATTAAAAATTTAGTTACGTAACCGAATAAAAAAAGAATAACAACACAAAAAAGATTTAAAAAAAAACCAAGTCTCTGTGTCGAATTACATAAAAGAAAAAAAAACGGTAGTCACCCCAAGACTTACCCGGCAAGCAGAGAACCCCCACCCTCCCCACGCGCCAAAGACTTAACCCCAAGCCCTCCCAAAACCCCGCAAATCACCCCCAAAATACCCCCCACCCGCTCCCCCCCCCCTTACCCCCCTGCCCTCTACCACAACCCTCAACTCCCCCTCCGACGCCTCCCCACCCCCCCGCCCCAAATCCTCCACCAACCACCATCCACAACCGCCCTCCAAACCCCCCTTTCCCAAGCCCCTTCCCCCTTCCTAAACTCTCCCCCGTACATATACCCTCCACAACAACGCTACTCCCAGCAACACCCCCTCTCCCTAACCCCCCCCCCTAAACCCATCCCCTTTGCCCCTAAACCCAACCCCCCCCCCCCCCCCCCACCACCGAACAAACCCCCATTCACTCAAAACTCCGTAACATCCCCATCAAAACTCCTCCCCAAACACCACCCAGTTTGCATATTAATGAAAGCTTTCTAGAGAAGGCGGAAGAAGAAAATTTTCGCCCCCGCCCCCTCCCAACAAATCTAGTACGTTTATAGTATTTTTGTTGCATTTCCGTCATATTTAAAAGGGCTTTTTTCCAATATGGTTCGTTTCACGGCTAGCCTCGGGCGGCTCGACGTTTTTATTGGATTAAAACCGGAGCCCCCTGATGGACGGATTTCATCGACAATCTTTTCGACTCTTGCGATGACCAAATGATGCCAAATTTCAGCTCAATCGGATCGTTTCGACGCTATCGTGGAGGATCGTGGAGGAATACACACAGACACACAGAAGTGCGTTCACAATACTTTACTTTGCCAGGAACGTAATTGACAAACTAACTCTACTGGTTATTAGACTACAGGAGCAAAATTGTTGCGGTTGGCCGTATTAGCGGTATTTAAAATTCAAGCAAGCGCCCGGCGAGACGGCGAAGGATACTTAAATGTTTCATGAGTTGGTAAAGAGTAGGTGAGCGCGGGTCCGCCTTCGCAGCTTCGTTCGGAACCGCGAGCGGGGCAATTTGGTGGCGGAAGATAGATGGCGCTGGCGTTGCACACGACGCTAATGATGAACAATGGGATTTGAAAATGGCCCACTGCTGCTTCTGCGGGCCAAATTAATGAGATCGCCGCCATTTCATTATCGAAAGCCGTGAAACCTGGAAAAAACAAGTATCATTTGATGGGGAGAGTGCCGTAAATCAAAATATGGAGAGTTGGCAGAGCTCTCGCACCGGGTCCAGAAGGATGGGGAGGGAGTGGGGGAGGGGGGAGGGGGGGGTAGGGGGCAATGACGAAACAAATGAATAAAAATGAAACGCCATAATTATAAATTGTGGGTATTAATTAAACGCGTTTTCATTTAGACTTTTACGGTGCAGGCGACACGACTATGGAAATCCGTGCCTTTGCCTATTAGACAACTTAAACACCCGAGCGGGTTTTAAAAATCTCTAAAGGGACATTAACTCAACTCATGAATAACATCTTCCCATTCCGCCTCCTATGCTTGTCCTTATATTCCGTTCTCTTTTTATACATCAAATTGCCCACTTAAACCTTTAGTCACAATAATACTGGCGGTATGGATATTGCTACTTGACAATAGGCTCGCGATATTGTACTCTATTTATGTCTGCAATAAGTTATTCAAACCAACGTTTATTTTCCTCTAAACCGTTCGCTACACAGGCTCACTTCCTCAATCCCCGTCATCTTTTGTTGCTCGTTTTTTTTATCGCTTGCCACTAGATGGCAACACATGCCAACCAGGCGAAATTCAAATAATATTAATCCGCCACTACATATGTTTTGTAAAATTCATCTAATAGCTAAAACTTTCGCCCACTGCTCAACCTCTGTCATCAAATTATCCCAATTTATTTAAATAAATATTCTAGGAACATTGTCAAAATTGGACCATGTGTTTACTCAACGACTTAAAGTTTTAGTTTACTAAAAAAGCTGTTAGAAGAATATTTCTAAGCTGAAGAGAATATAATTTATTTATTTAATAAGTTCTAGCACTTTCAAATATCACACATAGTTATATTGATTGAAAGATTTACGATTTACGAATATTATGACTCGAGGAATGTGTTTCGGCTGGTGCCGCCCAAATAAGACGAAACTTGTTATAGACAACGCGATTTCTGTCTTTCCGTTATAACTGTGGTATGCAAAGTTTCAGCCATATTTAAAACTAAATTAACTTTATGATTTATTAATAAATTTTAAAATCGAAAGTCGAAAGTCGTTTATAAGCAACAAATATTAAGTTGTTAAATATTAAACAATACATATTAATTTAATATTAATTTGTTTCTATGCAATTGTATGTTTTAATGTAGTAGGCATATTGTTGAAAAATTAATTTAGAGCGAAACTCAAGTTGTCGCTCACTCATATTTTTTTCTTTTTGTTGAAATTCGCTTTTTATTGAAATGGCCTACTAAGTCGTTAGTATTATCTTTAGTTATTTTTTTATCACTATGTACGTAGACCTTTTTTATTTTTGTTTATAATGCTAATTGATGTCAATACTTTAGTAATAATAGTTTTTATATTATTATTTTACAAAAAATCGTCAAATAAAAGGCACATCCAATAATTAACTTAGCATTCAGAGTACACATAGAGTATTATGCTTTAATAAGAAATTATTTGAAGTAATTCATGTATTTTTTGGAGTATTATTTGTGTTCCTAGTATTTTAAAGAAATTAAAAAATAAAGATTAAAATAATCAAAATATAATACTTATTTAAAAATTAGTCATCAATCACATCAAGCATTGTATGCATAGTATCTCTCCCTGTCTCCTCTTGACTTTTTGATCGAAAATTCGTACCACTCATTTTCGTTATTGATTTCTGTGGAATATTTAGTTGTATCCCTTATATTAATTAGCTCGCAGTCAGTAATATAATTACTCGCGTATTAAATATATATATTTTATACAAACACAAATAGATAGCCAAACTGTCAGACATAACGTTTCAAAATCAGAGACAAAATAAAATCAGATTTTTAGATATAATGATAATATTTCGTAATAAAAGCACGCATACACAAACAAGAGAATACTAATGAACGCGCTGAGTCTATAATATAAATAAGGTCAGAAAAATGGCGTAATTTCCTAAAGGAAGGGAACAATAAATCACCACCTGGAATAAATAACGAGCCAGTCTTGAATAATATTATGAAGGGCAAGTAGAGAAAAAACCGCTACGATTTTTCATCGGAAGCCTCTGCATGTTTAGCAGTATAAAGGAAATATTTCTACTAAGTTATGCTTCTTAGTATTTTTTTTTGGTTTCTAATGACTTTTGTCTACGTAGGTGAGTTTCATTTTTTTTTCTGAAGTCGAGTTTATTTATTTATCTTTTTATTTAATCAATTTATTTATTAATTAAAGAGGGAGCCTGGTGTAGACGGCTAAAAAAACATGTTTTTCATTAAAAAAAAATATATATATAAGTAGAAATCTACTCACGATTCTTTTTCCTCTAGAATAGCTGATAGTTTTAGATTGCTGTAAAAGTAAAAAACTTACTACTTTTCATCAAACAAAACTTTAAATGCGTTTTTCTCAAAACCATATTTTTCAGTCTTGCGCCGGTGAAAAAAAACTACTCGAGTGGTTCCAAAAAAAATAAAGATTATTAAATTCTCTTCCATATGACCTAAAAAAAAACAGTTTTTTTTTTAATATATTTTATTTTGTAGTTAAACAAACCGTTTGGGGCGAACATTGATTTTATTACTTTAAATCCTTGAACAATTATAGAAAAAAAAGCTATATATTTTTTTTAGTTCATCTACCAAATACATATACACAAAATTATTATTATTTTTTTTTATTTCAGGTGAAATTACGCTCGATATTACTGGTGCAAGCAGATAGCGATATTTCTGCAGCGGTAGAAATATTTGCAATTCAAAATCTCAAAACTAGTTTTTACTATTACAAAAAAAATATATCTTTGAAATGTTTTATATCAAAAAACTTTTATATCAAACTGATATAAAAGATTCATGAACAGATTTCAGCTTTAATTTAAAAATCATAAAACATGTTTTTTTGGCCTTCTATACCTACCAGGCTCCCCCTTTACACACATTTACAAAACATATGTAATGTGTTCAGATGTGTTGGGCAGTCAGATGTGTTGGGCAATGAGTTTAGATGTGTGTGTGTGACTTCAGAAAAAATCTGGGTTTCATCATCAACACATAATGGTTTATTCCGAGTATAATTACGTACTTTTATAATTTTGGAATAGAATAAATTTGTCCAATATCGACGCAAAAGTCAAATATTGGATATTTAAAAGAAAAAATAAAAACAAGTCTCTTTATTTAAATATTTTTTTTTACAAGTTTACAATTTGTCATTATCATCATTATAACTAACTTTTAATATGAATAATTACCGTTAAATTTAGGATGATATTCACTTACAAACTATCTACAATGACCCACTTGGTGGAGAGCTGTGCATGAATGGGGTAGCGAGAATAAGTTATGATCCCGTGCCCTGGAATAGTGATACGGGACTTACAATATTTAGCTTCTCTAAAAGACTGGTAGAACTGCTAGTTTTTACCCTCTGCAAACACTCAGAAGATTTCTTCCTATGGACACAAAAAAATCTCTTGCACAGTCTCTCCTCCTGCCTCTCCTTGACTATGCAGATGTGGCTTATCTCGATTTATCAGAGAAACTGCTCAACAAACTTGAACGTTTGCAAAATGTATGCATACGATTCATCTTCGGTCTACGTAAGTATGATCACGTGTCCGACTATAGGGCACAGTTAAAGTGGTTGCCAATACGCCAAAGAAGAAATGTTCATATACTGGCTCTCCTATATCGTGTACTCACCCAATTAACACCATCCTATCTCCAGGAGCTTTTTGAACCACTAAGTTCCCACGGTCTCGTACTTCGGTCAGCCTCTGACAGTTTATTAAAAATTCCGAGTCATAATAGTGATTTCTATTCCTATTCTTTCTGTGTCCATGGTGCAAGACTCTGGAACGATCTCCCAGCAAATATACGAAACTCGCCTTCTTTACCATCGTTCAAGACTCACCTTAAGGATTACTACCTTTCTAAGAAGTAACCAGTTCTTCCCTTTCTCTCCTGTTCCTCTCCCAATTTCCTCTCCTCGGGCACGATTAGTCTTAAATTCTTCCACTTGTCTGTATGTTATGTAATAATCTTTATTTTCACTATGCGCGCATGTACCACTATGTTAAGGTTAGCTGTAAGACATTGCCATGTAGCAATAAGCTCGCCTTTTTTGGATACTTTTTTTAAGTGCAAATAAAGAGTTTATTATTATTATTATTATTATTAGAACTATGCCCTCCCCGTCTGGGAAGTTTGAAGACCTGGTTCACAGCAGCGCAGCAGAGCCTGATGGATTGTTGTAGCCGATCATTCAAAGAATAAATCCTGTCAGATCCTCATCTTCTTCTTCTTCATCAGCGCGCATTCGCCCACCGTTGGGCATACGCCTCTTCAATCACTCTCCACCCGGATCGGTTATCCGTTTCCCTCATCCAGACTGGTCCAGCTGTCTTCTTGATGTCATCGATCCATCGGGCCGGTGGTCTGCCCACACTTCTTCTGCCTAGCCGGGGTCTCCACTCCAAAACGCGCTTGCTCCACCGTTCGTCGTGTCGTCGGGCCACGTGGCCGGCTCAAGCCCACTTCAGCTTGGCCACTCTTTGACCCACGTCGACCACCTTCGTGCGCTGTCTGATGAGCTCGTTTTGGACTCGATCACGCAACGATATGCCAAGCATGACTCGCTCCATGTTACGCTGCACCACCTTAAGCTTGTGGATCATCCCAGCAGTCAGTGTTCATGTCTCACAAGCATACATCATAGCCGGTAACACGCACTGATTATATACCTTTGTCTTGAGCGATTGGGGAATTCTGGACTACAGCACGAAGCTCAGCTTCCCGAAGGCTGCCCATCCCAATTGTTTTCTTCGTTTTATCTCTGCCATCATGGAGTCCCAGCCGAGCTTTATCACCTGTCATAGGTATGTGTACTCCTGCACCTGCTCCAGCGGTTGTCCATTCAATGAAATGGGATTCGGATCCTCATAATACCCCATAATATGATAACCCATATTGCCTGATGTACAACATTAAGAAACATTTTTTCCACATTTTTATTCTCATTGTCTCATTTCTCAGATTCTTTATTTCTCCAAAGCAATAACCTTCTCTACTCCACTGTGATTTATAGAGGCCACGCTGATAACCAAATCACAAAATGAAGTAACTTCCGGTACACTTCTCTGTCTGCATAGTTTAGGTGGTGAACGGTTTCGTCCAGCTTGGGCCACAATATCCACTTTGTTCTCGGATCGGCTCAACTCACGATTCAGCTCCTATTCAGAAGCCTCCTCATGTGGAAAACTACCCTGGGTAGA
This sequence comes from Micropterix aruncella, assembly GCA_944548615.1. NCBI lineage: Eukaryota > Metazoa > Arthropoda > Insecta > Lepidoptera > Micropterigidae > Micropterix > Micropterix aruncella. The sequence continues at coordinate 31,582,703 of OX155958.1, forward strand.
CACTTCAGCTATTTTCACAGCTTGATGTCGTATGGCATCTCTATGAAAACTTAATGTATGTGCATAAAAATAAAGAACTGTTTTTAAAAAACTCTGATAGGCATGGTGTCAATACTAGAAATAAAAATAAACTTGCTTACCATTAAAGTCGACTCTCCAAAACCACAAAATCATTCAAAGGGCAATGTATACGCTTCTACAATAAAGTCCCAGAAAACATGTAAAATTTATCTGTGATACAATTTAATTCATTTATTAAGAAGAAGCTGTACTCAAAGGGCTACTATAAAATAAATGATTATTTAGACGACAGAGACCCTTGGAAATAAAATGGTTACCTCGATGATTTATATCACGTTAGGTCACAATAATTTGTTATAATGTCACAATAATTTAATTTTTATATCATTTATGTATGTTTGTATGCATTATTGATGTCAAAAAGTTACGATTTCGTACTATTTTGAATAAAAAACTTATGATTATGATCATCTCGTATCTCAGGCCTCAAAGCTAGTGGACCGGCTTTTCCCGGCGGGCTTGCATCCCAGCGCCACTGGACGGTTTATGCACCGTGCGGCGAAGCCTATCGGTTGTGCATTCTGACTAATTGCTGAAGGAGTCTGGAGACTATGGAAATAAACTGTCTCCTAAAGAGCGGGGGTGGATGTTGACCTGTTGTCAAGCCACTCTTGAAATGACATTGGGCCACTCGATCCCGTATGGCACTATAGGCAAAGAACGCTCAGGTCCGCGATAAATTCTAATTGAATTACCGCTGTAATACAATAGGCAGAGATCGCGTAAACGACTTCGGACCCGTAACCGGTCGGGAGGACGAAGATATCCTGAAGGTTAATTCCAGACGGAGATATCCTACCAAAACTGGTAGTTAGAAGGCGAGGCTGCTCGCTGGGTACCTTTCCGATGCCTCGCCATAAGGCGTCGGACTCTAACGGGCTGCTGGCGAGCTAGACAGTATAGATTGTCTTGCCTCTAAGTCTTCTACACTCATCCCACGGCTGAAAGAATGATTACAAATCGTTATACCAGCATAGGGTGACGGGTTCGCCCGTTGTAGTCGACACCGCCCTACTGTCTGCATAGTTAGTATATCACTGTACCATGTTTTAACCTATGTATGTTTAATGGACAAATATCATCAATAACTCGCACTCGATCCTGCCGCTGCATACAAATGTTTTGTCAGCAAACATCGGATGCAAATTACGGCGTCGATTCGAGTTTGGCTTCCGTGTGAGTAACGAGAGATGTGTATAAATCGAACCCCGGTGACCAATGTGATGTAAGTGAAAAATAAGTAAATTTTGAGCTCGACATACATTTTGAGTGTTTGCATGAGCTTTTTTAATCTAGATCATTGATTATATGTAGTATCATATTGCTCAGCGTCAAAGTACCTACGTTCATAGCAACCATTCTGCATCGGCGACACGCAGGTGACGATGATAGCATTGTGCGGTGTAACTAATATCAATTTATTCGGCCATCTGTAATACCATTGAAAAAAAATGTTTTTTTAAAGACTGAATATAAAAACATATTATTTAACCAATGATAACAATAATAGCATTAAATTATTAGTGACGTCTATCGAATCTATGTTTAGGCTTGTCTACCTGCGCCGGCGACATGCAGGTGACTAATAGCAATGTATTCGGCCATTGATAATAAATGTTTTGTTTTTATAAAGGACCGATTAATTATAAAACATATAAGCATATGAAGCATACAAGCGTATAAAACATATAAACAGATAAAAATAATATCATTAAATTATTAGCGACATCTATCGCATTTACGTATAGACTGATTACACTACAGAAATAATACGGTGACATAGTGAAATGCCATTAAATAATCTATTTGATCCTTAAAGTATGTAGTTATCACATATTGAACCGTGTATACTAAATAAAAGAAATACATCCTTGTGTAAATAATATTTAAATAATAAAAGCTATGATTTAAAAAATCGTTTGTTATTATTTTTACACCATATAGGCGTATTAAGGGCGCTATCTACAGTACGCCGCCATACAGTTATACCACGAATAGCATAATAAACGTAGTAATAGAGAATAATATTTTTTTGTGGTAATTATTTTTTTAAATTTTAAATGCCTAATATCACCTATTGAAATCTGCGTAACAAATTAAAAGTTGGCATATTTATGTAAATATAATAATATTAGAATTATAGGGGCTATGATTTAAAACATCGTTTGTTAATATAATATTATTTTATTTCGAGGTAGGATACCGTATAGGCGTATATAGAGCACCATCTGGTCATACTGTTATACCAGGAACGCCACCATATTGAACATAAGAGAGGGTTAATAGATGTTTGGAACTATGAGTGCCTTCCACACGTTGCGTTTCGTAGTAAAATCCCAGCTGCGAAATCGTAGTACGAGTTGAGCAATCTAATACGCAATCTAATGCCCCGATCGACAAAAAGGCGGTATTTCAAAAAAGAGTTATTTGGCATGGTTCAATGAAGCGGCAATCTATGGAATCATACAATATTATTTCCAAAATCCTATTTAGTTACAGTCCATTTCCATTTGTGAGATAATGGGCTCGATTGCGTTTCTTCGTGAACTAAAATCGGAAATTAGTCCGTGTGAACGAGACAGGGCAATACTCTAGAGCAGAGTGTGACATGACCGATTGTCACTTTTTCGCAATAAAACTGCCCGCCAAGGTCAAATCTTACACCGCACGAAATATGCTCGAATTATTCGGACGAGTATAAGTTCGGCAGGTAGTATTTATCGACGATCGTTCGTTTCATATCCCGCTCTAACGTATTGCTCTGTCTCGTTCGCTTGGACTAATTTTAGTTTTAGCTCACAAAGAAACGCAATCGGGCCCAATGTCAATAAATTAGTACAAAATGCTACACCTGAACAATTTACATTCAAAATTGCCTTCATAAAGAGATTTTATGGCCTGTATACACTTTTCTTTACCATTTTTGTTATATTTCCATTTTGTTATCAAGGTTTTATACAGAATAACGATTTTTCAATCGTAATGGAGGACGGGCGTTTTTCGCCTAGAGACTAATAACGATAAGTGATGCGTCATCAGAAAGGTTTTTATATTTTTTACAATTTCTTTCAAGGAGGGAAATCTCAAATTGCTGTAGGGAAAAAAATATGGATAAAAAATTATATATATTTTTTAATCGCCATTGGGTGTTATACATGTTATAAACAATATTGTTTTCAAGGTACTTAATAATACCTACTAAAATACTCTTATAAAAACAATTAGCTTGATTTTATATGAACAAAACTTTCTATTTTTAAATTCTGGTTCATTATTAAGAATATCCACTATGTGCAAAACCATTATGTGCAAAATGAAATGAAAACCATTTTGTGCAAAATGCAAAAAAATATCCATTATATGCAAAATGGATATTATTATTGATGAAAATAGCTTTAGTTTTTATAAGAGCACGGTTTATTATTAGGAACCTTGAAAACTATTATTTATCCTTGTAAAATCATGTATAACACCCAAAAGCGTGTATAATACTTTTCCCATAGTATTATACCCAAAGACATCACATCGACTATGAGATCTCTAGTTCCAGTAGTTGATTTATGGATCATAAATTACTGATGTAAAGCATATAGGTATATTGATTTTGCTAAACCTACTATTTCAATTGACTTACCAAAAATTTACTTCACTCTTTTGGAGTTGTATCCTCATACTAGCCGAGGTACAATGAGTACTTATAAACGTATTTAGTTACGGTATGTTAGGGGAAAGTTCGCATCGGAATTAAATAATTCCGCCCTTCGTGGAGCTAGTACCTAGCTAGGAGCGATAATTCCCTAGTCAATCGCCGAACAATAGCTGGTAATATTAAAGGGGGGTAGTATGAACGCCAGTTGGCGCCATACCATTGTGTTATGACGAGGGAGGTATTCGACATTTTGATCAAAGTTAGAGTTTTTCGTAGCGTTAAATACTTATTGATCAATGGAATCTTATATAATGTATAATCTTACTCTCTGTCCTAGGCTAAACTGAAACGAAAAACATTAAAGGAACAAATTCTGGTTCCTAGTTTAGAGCAACCAAACGATTATACTCTTTTTTCGCCCAATCAATGTGTTTCGGTAGTTTCTAAGTAGAAAATCGATGTTTCGTGCTTGATTACCTTCGTGACTGCAGATAATAATGCCACTTCGATTATATCAATTCCAATAGTAGACATATCAATGTGGTTGGCAGTATCGTTTAAGATAAATGTGTTGTCAAAAATCAGCGATTCTTGAGGCCTACATCAATAGACATGTCATTCATTTCCCAAACTTCTTCATTATGGGGCAATGTGTGCACTTTTATAATATAATTCCTAAAGAAATGTTAATCATTCCGGGAAAATAGTGTACGTGTTGTTTAAAAACACGCTCCGTAAAAAAAGTATATTATAAAATAGATTTTATTTTATTTTTATTTTATTTTCATTTATTAGGAAAACTTACAGCTAGTTTAACATATATAGGTACACATTGAGAAATAAGTGCTGAAGGCCAATTAAAAGTTTTCACACATAATAAAAAGATACAACAAGTGAATAAACAAACAACTGTAACTAGATAGACACTAATATTTCTAAGAAGAAAAGAACATATTATTATTGTTAAGTTTAAGTTTCAAATTTCGAGAAGAGGTGTTGAATAGGTCAATATCAACTTCTCGCGCCAATACATTAAAACATCTACTCGCTCGTATGACATAAGAATTATTCTTATAATTCGTTTTTGCAGTGGGCACGTAAAGCAGGTTGGGATGCCTGAGACGCGCACCAGGCGTACGTAAGCCCAAACGTCCAAGCAACTCGGGACAGTCAACCTTTCCATTTGCAATGTTTAGAAGATAGGACAGGTCCGCTATGCTCCTTCTTTTGGATAGTGGGAGAATATGGAATTTCTTACAACGCGTTGAATAGCTAGGAATGTATGATTTAATTCTGAATTGCAAGTACCTGAGGAACCGTTTTTGAATGCCCTCTATGCGAGTTATATAGGTATCGTAAGATGGGTTCCAAACCTGAGACGCATATTCGAGATGACTTCGAACAAATGCACAGTATAGTATTTTGAAGGTTTTAACTTTTTCAAATTCTGCTGACATTCTAATTACAAAACCTAGTGCTTTGGACGCTCTCTTGACAATGTTGTCAATATGTTCATTAAAAAGCAGTTTAGAATCAAAAGTCACACCTAAATCTTTAATGGAGGAAACTCTAGCCAAGATGATTACCTAACTGTTAAAGATGCATGGTGTTAATCAATTTATATATTTTTACTCAATGTGTCTTTTCAATACTACAGGGTTGCAAAAAGAAACGAGAAATTTTCGTAAGTAAAACGAGAAGTAACGTAATTTGCATAAATAAACATAGGAAAAACATCTTTTATTGACAATAAATTAATAGTTTAAAAAAAACACTAAAAACACGCTTTAGGGCTATGATACGATATCCACATACACACGGCTATGATACGATATTCCATCATGGAATGCCAGTGCCTATCTTCCGGCTTCATCATCAGACCTTGAAACCTAGTCGTGGTCAAAGTTCATTCCAAGACTTTTCTAACAAGTCCAAACACAGCTATGATACGATGTTCCATCATGAAGTTCCAGTTCATATCTTCCGACTTTATCATCAGATCAGTTCGACAGTGCCATATTATTGTATTGTCATCAGAACTACATACAGCTGCCAATTTTCATGACGCTACGATCCTTGGAAGATGTTTAAATTAGTTACTATAGATTCCATTACATAGTTAGTTACATAGAGGTGGACCTAATAAAAGCGTGTTAAAAATGGATGTATAGAGTGTGCCATTTATGTTTTCATTAATTCGTGCACTGTGATTTTATTAAGATTATTTCATGCAGTATTATATAGTCGCCCAATCTCTAGCGCAGATGTATGTTGTCGAGCGGAGCGCAGAGGGCTTATCTCGAAGGAAACTCGAACAGCTGCAATGTTCTCTGGGGTACGTACTGTCCGAACGCCGCCTGCAGGATTCCATTTCTTCAAGGCTGAAAAACTTACTTTAAAATAACGCACCCACGTTCTAATCGCATGCGCCGTTGGGACACGTCCATAGCGTTCTAACTGGCGATGCTGTCAAAATATATTAAGCGGAGCACTCACACTATCACCCTGCTTGTAAAACGCTCTCACAGCGATAGCACGTTCCGCACTAATCTAATGCTCCATGATTACAAAATGGCAACGATTTCACAACAACTACGCTTTGGTTCCGAACAACATCCCACAATATAATTCTGTCAACTCTAACGTTCAAAATGCCTATTTCCCAACGCTACCCTGTGTAAGTACTATAAATAATATAACCCACATACTATCTTTATAATTACTGACTATTCCATTTAAGACTATTTGTATATATTATATTATTTTTATATCATTGTAAAGTAACTCTGTCTCAACTTCCTTTTCTACTCGTATATAAACGAACCCAAGCTATTTTGAAAAATATTTAGCATATATTTTTATTCTATTATTATAATTAATACACTAATTAACCGTAATAACTAATTAGGACGTTCTGCTACGTGGATATATAGGGTATAATATATTCCTCACTTCATTAGATAAAAGATGTATTGTTATCTTTTTTCCTTCCCTTTTCCTGTGTCATGTGTTCAATGGCGGGGATGACATGGACACAATATTCACAAAGAGTCACCAAACGGAAGATATTCTACCGACGAATTATCTACCTCCATGAAATATATTACATACCTACGTGAAAATATGAAATATCGTATTGTATCCTAAAGGTTCTTTCAAGTTTCACTTTCATTTTTTTTAAATTTTTGAACCGTAATATGCTAATATTGTCCCTTTACTTCAACAACGCTTATTTTTCTTGCGATTTTGCGTTTTTTACTTGTTATCTTCTATTTATTCTTTCTTTTTCTCAACCTTACAATTTTTCGTATATTTTTATTAAAAAATGAATGCTTTTTTTAGTTTTTTTTTAAAAATGTGATTTTTGTCACAATAATTATATAAGTATGACTATTTTTAAAATGCTTTTATTTTTAGTAATTATTGAATATTATTATGTATTATTTTCATGTATTTTTAATTATGTAATATATAAAATTGCTCTTAACTTTGAATCTATTATAAACGTAATGTAACTGTAACTGTATGTTTTAGTTACATTACGCTTGAAAAATACACACTAATTAATGTAACTGTATGTTTATAGAATGTCCGCCCAAGCACACACTTTGCTTAGCTGAGCGACATCGGACAGTAAACATCATATATGTAATAAGTCATCATATATATATAATAAATAGTGGTTGAAGTAATTTAGATACATAATATTTCATTTTATATTTTAAATATATCGTAATATTAATTGTAAATTGCTTTTAATTAAATATATGTATGCAATATATTAAAGTCAAATAAAAACATTTTAATTTTATATGATATGAACGTGAAGAGAATAGCCATTTGCTAACTAATTTACATCACGAGTTAAGGTATTTTCCCACATTGTTTGTTGAAATAGAATTACAATAGAGGTTATTAAATACTAGTAATATTTTATTATTTCGCTTTTAGGAAAGGTTCACAAGCGCTGGCTTTGAAACAAAGATCCTTTCTCTCTGATTTGTACGTTATTTTAAAACTAAAATAGAGCTCGCAATGGAAGGTAAAAGTAAATAGAGTCCCCCGTTATGTAAATTCAGGCCCGACAACTTCAGAAAACTAAAACACTAGCAGCAACCTACTCGTTAAGTATATGCCTTTCTCTGAATGGATAAATGCTACCATAGGAAGCTATGCGTAATCAGGGCTACCGTATTACGTATATTGTTGACTGTTACAATTTCGTCAATAGTAAGTTTGTTTCATTACATTTCGCTTACTCAATTTTGTATTTTTTTAAATAATGTATATCCTTCCTTGTAAAATATTTAAATTCATTATTTCGTCCATCTTTATGAAAGACTTCGCACGCATCAAACAATACGCGTTTTTACTTATTATAGGATATAAAATCGAAGACTATCGCGGTTGTTTGACATTATAAATAGGATAGAAAACGAATTTACCGCGTGAAATTTGTAGGACCCGACGTTTCGGTGACGTTGCAGCCGCCGTGTCTACCCTAGACAACGGCGGCTGCAACGTCACCGAAACGTCGGGTCCTTCAAATTTCACGCGGTAAATTCGTTTTCTATCCTATTTATAATTGTTATAAGATTTTTTATTGTTTTATCAATACGCGTTTTTTATTGTTATTGGCGTAAAATCACGCTCCGTATCGTTCTGTCCATGTCCCGAAATTGGTTAGTTTAATTATATTTCTCATTAGAGTGGCATCATGTAGGCGTGACTTGATGATTTTATCCGGTGATACATGGTTAGTAGTGATTCCTCGCAAACAACTTAAGTTTTTGACAGATTTTATGGTTAGTAAAATAAAAATATATTATTTCAATTTCGTCCTATTTACACAAACAAAAAATATCTCGTGAATGAAGTTATTCAGTTTTTCCCATGCCCTGAAAGCTTTGCTTGTTGGCGTGTACGAGGTCTCACATATAGAGCAATGATTTATAGTATTACAGCGCTCCTTTCATGTTAGTTCCATAGGTATACACGGATATTTGTATATTTCATAAACTTACCACCGCTTGTTTTGATAGTAGGAAAGTTTTCTCAGGCGGGTATATTGCATAATCGTAAAATCACTATAATTGTAATTATTATTATTTTAAAGTGACAAAAAAAATTAAATGATGAAAAAGACATACACTTATAAAAAGGAAGCAGCAATAGTACTAAACCGTACAACATGTCCAAAGGAGGTGGAAGAATAAGAAAGAGTGTAAAGGTAGGTAAAGATGGAGGAGGTGAATGATTAGGTTTTGGGAGATACCTAAAAAGTGTTTTTTAAATGATGTTTTGAATGAAGGAAAAAAAATCATTTCTGATATAATATTGTAGTTGGTTTAAAATCGAGCTATTTGAACTATAATGACTCGGAACTACAAAATTTAAGGAGAATTACGCAGATATTTAATTGCGGAGATAGAGGGAGACAATTACGGAGAACTCAGACATTCTGCAGCTCTCTAGTTTACCCAAAAAGTTTCTCTGTCATCTATAATACATATATATCTGCATAGTCAACGATCGAAATAATATAGACTGAACCACGAATTGCTTGAGGCTTATTGTGAGAAATCTCTGTAGACGGGGAAGTCGGTGTAAGCGATAGAAAATAGGCACACTGACCGCATTAATCTCTGACTACCAAGATAAAGTATTGTCAATAAGGACTACCAGGATTTTAATATTTGTAAACTTCTAAATCTCCTTCTCCTCGATTAATAATTAGGGGAGACAGCGGTTTAAATAACGATACTGGCTGTCAACTACCAGTCAGGATCGCCTGAGATTTTGTTAATAAAAATACCGTCGTTTTTAGCTCAATGAGAAACTGGACTTTAGTACTCAATGAGCTAATTCCACTGAAAAGTTCGTCTATTCTAAGACTGTATTCTTTAAGGTTTTTTCTGTTCGTTACTATATAAACCGGGCCGGGCCACGCGACGCGGTGCGGCTGCGGTGCGGCGCCTGGGCGGTACCGCTGCGGCGTCCTACATAAAAATATCCATGGTATGCCATACGGTGCGTTCCGACGTCGCACCGCACCCATAGGCGAAAGCTTTACGCCGCACTGCATCGTGTGGCTCGGCCCTTATGTCGAATGGTTTATTTATACCTGCACCTGGTATCCCTACCCGTAGTCTATTACAGAATCCGAGCTAATTCACAAGTAGCATAATAAGGTAGACTTAATGTGCGCAGTTCTAGCAAGCTATTATATTTATTCTGTAGTAAAAGCTAGATAAGCCTATATTGGTGTTGGTGTATGATCTCAGCTTCCGGCACGGAGATTCGCGTAATGGCTGTTATTTCCTGTTTTAGATATTTATGTCTAAATTCTATAAAACTGTACCGGGATCGCCCTCGACGTAAAGTAGGTATTATATAACTAGCTGACCCGTGCCCACTTTGTTGGGCGGTAGAACTTTATACTTGTGATGAAATTATGAGTGTGGTTCGGTTAGTACGGAGTGCTATGATTTATTTCCTGACTGCCAAAAGAAGGGTTATATTTTTACTGCATATGTATGTATGTATTTGCATGCCAATTTGACTATATTACCGTTATTTGTGAGTGTCTTCTTGTGAGTGTCTTATTTGTGAGTGTCTTATCTCTTTAACCATTTATGGAGTAAATGGGAAATTATAAGCAGTAAAAGGGAAAAGTCTTTCGTTTTTAACACTTGAGACGATAAATTTACTTATTTTGATATTAATTCATAATTGTTGATAATATGACCAATAAACATGACCTAACGATTTAAATTATTTTTTTAATATAAAATACTACTTGTTGTGACTTAAATATAAAAGTTAGACATATGCTGTCGCTGACTTTTTTGTAGGCATTATCAAGCTCTACAACTTTTTTCTAGAACTTAATCATATATCTCTCATCGTTAAGGCAGCGTTCGTTAGAAACCTTTTCGTTCGATCGTTTTTTCCGACTTACTTTGGAAATCCGACTACCACGAAAAAGTCTTTTCATTTTTCCGATTACTATATAGCCTATGACACTCACAAATAACGTGGCTGGACTAAATCTTTGTATTCAAGATAATTCAATTTTAAAGACTTAGAGTCTAATGTGTATCCAGAAATTTCAAGAGTGGGGGAGGGTGCTTCAGCCCCCTTATGGCGAACATTTTAGAAAATTATAGCGATTTAATATGGTTTTTATTTTATATTTTACGCATTTTCAGAAAGTTGGGCACTCTATTGCAACAAAAATATTAAAATGTAAAAATAGCAACAAAGTTAATAATACTATTATCTCTCCAATTTTTTTTGGAAAAGAATGAGACAGGTTTACACCAATTTAAATATTATCATAATTTATTTTAATATTAGAGTCCTGTCCACCCTAGAACGGTCTAGTCCCAGTTGGGTGACAGAATCAAATAAGCAAAATGTTAAGGTTTTGCCATTCGGTTCCTAATATTTTTGTAAGCGAAATCAATGTTTTATAGTAATTAATTCTTAAATAAATAATAAATAAATAAATAAATGTCGGATTTTTTTTCAGTCGTTCACAAAAAAATCCCTCCTGGTCGGTCGGTGGACCGGGCTTGTTTCGAAAACTTTCTGTGTGGCTTCAGTATGTATTTCATTTTCCTATGTATATCTTATGACTTTCAGTATTTCAGAATTTCAATAAACTGACTCCTTTTTTTTTCACTTGCACAATTAAACAGTTTGAAACTAATCTCAAAAGCGTCCTTTTCGCGAGGAAGGAAGCTATAGCCCGACTCGAGGAGGGATCGGGACAATGGATCCAATTCAATGGAATTCTCTCGAATGGAAGTTTCAATTATAGCTCCAAATTAATACAATTTCATAGAGCTTACAATTGTTTATCCAATGGGCGGCGACCCGCCCGATAAGACAGTGATAACGAGGGTTGCTCTAATACCCTGTCACTTATTTCCCAATTCATCGTATTGTTAATAGAAGGGCAAAATAGATTTCTTTGTCACTGATTAGACCGAACTGTACACACTGCAGTCGCTATTTATTATTATTAAAAAATAAATGGATTCTTGGACAGTGGACCTTATGCTCGGTGATGGCGACTGAGTTTGGGTTGGTTTTGATTAGTCTGACACCCGCACTTAAGAGGGGAGCCTGGTTAAGAAGGCCAAAAAAAACATGTTTTCATGTCTTTTCATTTAACTTAAAGTTGAATCTTGAATCTTTTATTTCAGTTTGATTGACATTTGTTAAATAGAAATAATTTTTGCAATAGAAAACAAACTATTTTTGAGGTATTGAATTGGAAATGTTTCTACCTCTGCAGAAGTGACAGTATCTATTTGCGCCGGCAATAGCGAGCCTAATTTTACCTGAAACAAAAGAAGTTAACTAAGATATTAATTTTCACATGTTTGTTTTCTAGATGAAGTAAAAAATTAACAGAAAACCTATTTTTGTTAAAATTTTTCAAGAATTTAATGAAAAAAAAAACGATTTTCGCCCCAAAATTGTGTGTTTAACTAGCATTTTTTTTAAAATAAAAACATCTTTTTTAGTATTTCTAACTTCGTATAGAAGACAATTTAATAAACTTTTTTTTTGAGCAACTTTATCAGTCTTTTTTTTTAACCCCGGCACAGAACAGAAAAATATGGTTATTAGAAAAACGATTTTAAAGTTTTCTTTAAAGAACAGTAGTAAGTTTTTTTACACTTACAGCAATCTGCAACTGTCAGCGATTCCAGAGGAAAAAACATGAAAAGCATGTTTTTTTTGGCCGTCTAAACCAGGCTCCCTCCTTAAGTATTCATTTGGTACCTTTGTACATAACCCCATGTATATTTCCCCTTGTTAACAGTCCCAGCAGTCATCTCACAGTATTATATAAATTAAACTGGAAGTATTTCATATCCAACTAACTAATGCAATGTTAAATTGCATTCAAGCCATGTCAGACAGTTTTATTAAATAATAATATGCCCCTTTCCCAGTCGTTCATAGTTTATAATTTGACGTATAAATACGATAGCAGCCATAAAGAGGTCAAATATGAAGAGACACGAATATCACTCATAGACCATTTTTCATTTTCCGCTCTGGCACTAAGGGGCGACGGCGTCGCAACGCCTACCGACGCGACGCCTTATCTACGCCGTGAAGTCGTTAACGACTTCGACGTTACGATAGAAGCCTTTTCTGCCAGCCTTCTGCCCGTATTTGAGGTCATGTATAAATATTTTTAAAGAATCTGCATGTAGACTAGTCATCCTCGGGCGATTTGAGAACGTTTCAGAAATAAACGAGATATTCATGATATTGGCGATAACTTTCATTCTACTTTTCCGGCCTAGCAATTAACGAAGAGGGAAATTACTGTGAAGGTGCAATTTTTTTTTTCGAGATGGAAAAGGAAATATCCTTATTGAGGCCCCCTCAGAAGATTAAGACCATTTGCGGGTGTCACACATGCAGACATACAAACACACTCTCTGTGTGTTTGTATGTCTGCATGCTGTGTGTATTCCTCCACGATAACGCCCAAACGCTTAATCCGACTGAGCTGACTTTTGGCATGCAGACATCATTTTTCTGATCATGAGTTGACTTATCACATCCTGAGTTGATAAGTTTGTGGTTTAAGTCGGTCCACCAGGGATTTCTATGACTATTCATATTTCAATGACTATTCATATTTCCCCTGACTATTCATATTTTTCCTGACTATTCATATTTCAATCTCGAAATATTGTACTTATAGACTTAAATTCGGTGCACAGATGCCTTGTTGGCCCGAAATTACATTGAATTTTCGCCGGTCAGTGTATTTGCGTAAACGATTTAATCGAAAGTGTTTAATGCGTTCCATTTTCAATACCACGCTTTTCGCTGACTATCTCTTCCAATAGATAAAACTCCTTCCCGATGGGACATCAAACTCAAAATTCTTTCATAAGTTCTTGGCTACTTGCCGGAAATGTTTTGTGGGGAAAAAAACTGTTCTTTTAAATTTTAATAAAAACATACACCATTCTAGAACGTAATCTACAGTAATATATGTCAATAACAAAAATCCAATTATATTTTACATTATGCAATAGAAAAGTTGGAGATTGTCAATTACTGCGGGCGTGCCCGTCATCCCAGGATATAAGGGCTGTAACCATCGGCCAGTTATAACGGCTGTAACCATCGTGTTAACGACTTTATACAGAGAAGTCTACCAAAGATTTTCGCCACGACCTCGTCAGAGTACGACTTCAAAACGCGAGTCACTGGTAATTGCCCTGACTACCAGTGCCTTTCTAGCAATTTTCAATAACAATAACTGTATACGTAAATTAACAATATCTATATACGTAAATTATATACATATCAGCAACTTTATTTTTAAAATATTAGCACTAGTATTTTTAGATATATTTTCGCTATGGTACCGAGGTTTTATTTTGCTGTAATCTTTTTAAAAAATATTTTCTAACTATGTATTAATTAAAAATTTTCTTAGAGTTTTAGATTTTATAAACGTATTCACTCATTAATAAATGTAATTTTATGTTTTTAGAATGTCCGTCCAGCTTTGATAGTTGGAAGACATCGAACGGTAAACATTATTTAATAATTACACGACTGCCCAACAAAACAGGAGTGTAAAGTGTTCAGAGTTCATCTAGGTCTGTTTTCCGATTCTTTATTTCACTATAACTTCTAAACGCTTAATCCGATTTATAAGTATGTGCTATTGTTAGAATCGTTATATTATTCCAAATGTCATATAGTACCTTAACTCTCAAAATATTAATTAAATAGTTGTTTAGATGTCCACATCTCCGAATGCCAGTAAATTTACATAAATGTATCGTGTTTAGTGTCAAATGAAAGACCTGATTGAGTATATTCCGAAAATATACATGAATCTATATGGATAAATACATAAACCACAAATTTCAGTAAACCACAGTAGTTCACTTATTGTAACGAGAGTCGTGTTTTTTATTCCTTTTAATATATTTTCTTGTTGAGTTTAATTTCTTGCTGTGCGTTAAAAAAATGTTTTATAATATTATATTGTTTTACATTAAATTAAATGATATTAAATTCATTAAAAGATTTTAAAAATTGCCATTATTTTTAATGAAATTTTTATACATAAAAAAGAGATGATCCTGTTTGACTCCTGTCCAACCGGGACTCTAATAGAGGTAGGTAACGTACGCAAGTCTTTCTCATTTTTTTCTCACTTGTTTGAAATTGTATGTACTTATATAGGTATATTACTGACTTATCGGCGCCTACGGTCTACTGTTACCTTTCCGGAGCTAAGCCTTTTTGTGCTGGGTAAGCAGTGCGAACCAATATCGCACATCCGGTAGAACAAAGACAGAACATACATTTATAAAATTTTACAGGAGCGCAAGTTAAAGTGATTTTATTATTTGGAACCAAGATTTTGACTTTAAATCATTGTTTTATTATGATTACTATACGTTATTTAAATCAGGATATACATACATATTATATGTAATATAAAAAACTAAAATTAAAATATTGATTCTTTAATAAAAATGCATTTAAAACATTGACATCCTACACTGTTTTATTGCTGCACTAAAGTTTATTGCTTAATTTAGTTGTGACATCCTTTTTTTACTACAAAAATACACATTTTATATTTTATTATTCACATTAATAACAAATCAGGCTGAACATCTTCTAAAACGTAATGGCATAAGTAATCACAGTTTTATTGACAATTGGAACTTAAATATTATATTAAATGTAAGTTTAAAACAATTAAAAAAACAGGAGAAACTAAAAGTTATCATCCATCATAAAAAATAGCAAAAGTGTACGTGTGTGTACGTGTGTGTATGTGTGTGTGTATTTGAGTGAGAGTGTGTGTGTGTGTGTGTGTGTGTGTGTGTGTGTGTGTGTGTGTGTGTGTGTGAGTGTGTATGAATAATGTAAGTTATTCTTCTTCTTATAATAAAACTAGTTGCAAAAACATTTTTCATAAAGTAAGAAAAATAACAATCAAAGAAAAAGCTTTTGTTTATTCTACAGTTTTCTTGTCTTCACTTATTAAAGTAGTAACTGTAAATTCCGTTCGAAATAAAAATTCTAAAATAATATCTAAACAATTTTTGGGTATTGAGATTAAAACAGTGAATTATAAAAATAAGCATAATGCTCAATTGAGCACAATGTTGTCACGAATCAATGTTGTCAAGTCATTTTTCTTTCGTCATGTGATAATTTTAGTATTATAAGCAAGTTTCAATTGCATATCTTTGATATTGACCATTCGGATGATTTTGCACCGGAAACCCGTCCTTTTCTCGCATAGTGCTACAATGTCACTCGCGCCCTCTAGCGAAATCTATTAAAACTAGTAAAGTGTCTTTGTGTTACCAGACGTGTAATAGATTTTGAAACACTTTGGCATTCATAAGTCACTTTAAATTTTTTTGACATTTGTGACTTTGTTCTACCGAATGTGCGATATATTAAAACCGTCCGCCCGCGAGACCGCTCGAAATATGTGTAACGACATCTCTTTGTGTTTCCGGGTGACCTACGTAGATACGTGACCTACCCGTTTCAAACAATTTCCCTCCGCGCGGCCATTCACAACAAACGACCATTTCACATTTCACAGACGCCATTTTGTCGGTCTTGCACAACGACCAAAGAAAACACAAGATAGGTTCTCTCAAAACAAATCTCTCACGAAAAATGAGCTGTAATAAAGATATAGATAGATGTACGCTAAGGCCCACCGATATCATCGGGAGGAAAAAAGTAAGGCTAAAAATCATACTACGTGAACATTGCTCTTATTAACCTAAAGCCCTTTACAACTAGAGCTGTCAACCACAACGGGTGAAGCCGTCACGTCAGGAAGTTTTAACGATATTAGATCGTCCTATCTTCCGTGAGGTGAGCGTAGAAGATTTGGGACGAAAACAGTCACTGTCTAGTTACGCCACTCGCCTGTAAGAAGCCAACGCCGTACCGCGAGTTAACCAGGTTAATCACCCAGCGGGCCGACACTTACGACCCTACTTCCAATTGCAAACAGATTACTCCGGTCTCCCGACTGGTCACAGCTTCAAGGTCGCTTGCGCGTCCGTCTCCCTAACGTAGCGGTGATACGATGTCTACCGAATCTATCGCGGACCACGGCGTCATTTGCCCGACTGTTCAACCAGTATCGGGTAGCCGATTGGTCGTTTCAAGAGCAGTTGCCGTAATGTTAACAATTATCCCCGCTCTATAGGAAACAATACTGTTTCCAGACTTCCCCGGCTGTGAGTCGGAATGCACAAACGATTGGCTGACGCCACACGGTGCGCAAACCGTTCAGGCGCGTTCGAAAGTTGACTCCTAGGGGTCAACTTTCTAGGGGCCTTCAGGCTAAGGTCCTACCCGGGCTCGCACTTCTGTGTGGAGGCCGCCGGATGGGTGTTGACCCGTGAGTTTGACCGACCCTAAACGCGTGGGTCTTAGTGGCCTAACTGCAACAGGGCCCATTAGCTCCCTATACATTTACAAACGAAATATGATAAAGTCAGGCAACTTTGACATGGAGAAATCCGAACATCGATGGAGAAAATTCATATGAAACGAGAAATATGAAATCGAAGACTATCGCGGTTGTTTGATACCATAAGAAAGATAAACACATATTTACCGCGTAAATTTAGAAGCACCCGACGTTTCCGCGATATTGCAACCGCAGTTTTCTAGGTTAAACATGTCTAGGCGATCCTGGTTAACGGCGGTTACAACATCGCCGAAACGTCAGGTGCTACAAACTTCACGCCGTAAATTCGTTTTTATCTTATTTATAATGACACAAGACGTGCCAATAGTGACTACGTTGCAGTTCCCCGAAGGAGTACGTCATTTGGACAAAGAAATTTTACTTATCTAGTGCCTAAGATATATAACATCCTACCTGCAGGTATAAAGATTAGCCAGAGTATATCAATTTTTAAGAAACAACTGGTCTCGTGGATGCTTGGGCCAGGAAAGTCCCGAATATATCAAGAACTATCAACTCTAGCTCTGTTTGGCTGCACTTTGTGACTATTACTATTATTTTAATGTTTCTTTGTGACTATTTTATTTTTTTAGAAACTTAACTATTACTAGTATTATAATTTTATTGTGACTTTATTTTTTTACAAATATTACAAATTTTATTTATAATTTAATTTATGACTAATAGCTTATTATTAACCGAAGGATAAGTGTATTTAATTATCTATTTATTTCAATATTTTATTTTATTATAAATATATATTTATACATTTTATTTTTATATATATATTTATTTAATTCAATGTTTTTTTTATTTTCGCTTTTTTTAAAACTATTTTTTCTTCCTTTGAATATGTTTTCTTTTATAACCTAGTATTTGTATAAAATGTTTGCCCTAGAACAAGTGTTTACTTAGTTGGGCGACATGGGACCGATCTTCACTATAAGCGTGACACAACTTGCTATGGGTTTTATTTAAAGTGTAGATATTAATTATGATTTGTTACGCTTGTTGCATGTTATGTACATTACTATAAATAAATACATGATACATGAAAATTTTCTCTCCATATTTTATCATAACTTTCGAAGAGGTTTATCTCAGGAACAATGTTTAACTGAAATAGTTAGTCTTTACTAGGGTGGAACATATAGTTTAACGACAATATAACGCTGGTTTTCAGAATTTCGAAAAACCTCCCTTAGCACCGTGCCATTCATAGGTCTACCTAAATCATCCTTAACGCAAGAAAACGTCGGAGCTGCACAGCAGCAAATACAGGAATACAGGTGTATGGTTCTATTAGCCAAGAGGCAGCGACAAAAGAGTGCAAGAGTTTTGTAAAATCTGATACTTTCAGATCAGCCAGTATTTTGGCAACTGGAGTTGTCAACTACAGCGGGCGAACCCGTAACCTCAGGAAGTTTTAACGAATATTCGTTCTATCTCCTTGGAGTGAGCGCAGAAGACTGGGACAAAACAGTCCACCGTCAAGCTCTGCCACATACCCGTAAGAGGCCAACGCTTTATCCGCAAGATAGCCAGGAGTGTTACCCGGCGGGCTTATACTCACGCTCTTACTTCCATTTGCGATCAGATTACTCCAGTCTCTCGATTGGTTACGAGTTCGAGGTCGCTTGCGCGGTCCTCTCCCTTACGAAGCGGTGAAACGGTGTATACCGAATCTATCGCGGACCACGGCATCCTTTTCCCGGCTGTTCACCCAGGATCGGGTAGGTAGCTGATGGTCGTTTCAAGAGCAGTCGCCGTAAGGTCCGCAACCACGCCGCTCTATATAGGAAACAGTACTGCTTCCAAACTCCCCCGACTGTTAGTCAGAGTGCACAATCGATTGGCTTACGCGCACGGTGCGCAGACCGTCCAGGAGCGCCAGAAGGTTCATTCCTAGGGGAAACTAGCCCTAAGGCCAGAGTCCTACCCATCCACTACCCAGGCTCGCACTTCATACGTGGGGGCCGCCGGATGGGTGTTCCCTGAACAGAATGGGTCTTCGTGGCCAACTCAGCAAGAGCCCCTTAGCTCTCCCCTTCGTATTTTGGCAATGGAATGCTGGGGTAGAGTCAGCAGGCAAGACTCCGGGACACCTGGCGCTGGCCTGCCAGGAAAAGTGTAATTTTAATTAGTACCCCCAAAGTGTCTTGGATAAGCTGGAAATTCACCAGTAGGCAATAGAAGCATTATTTATCATTTTATTTATTAACCAAAATATAATTAACATTATAGACGATTCTAAATCGTTAATAGCCCGTTCACATATTTTTTCCAGAAAGGCAAGAAAAGTGGATTTTTGGCGTTCTAATTCCAAGAAATAAATAGATTTCTACAAACTTTAATTACTGAATTACCTGGACCATTTCTTGATGTTGACCATAGCGGCCTTTAATTTTAGATATAACGAATATTATTTACTTATTCAGCCCATTTTCCGAAAGTCGTTATTCGTAAAACGCTCGGAAGGCAAACTTTGAGCTCCTTAATACAGTAATATCACTACAACGAAAACCGTATACTATTTTTTTTTATGTCCGTCATGTATTATTGATGTACACTACGGCTTTATTTTTTCGTTTTTTGACCACATATCCAAGGTATACATTACTTACAATTACACAAAATTAAAAAAAAATCTTCCTGTATCATTCTAATTTTCTCAGAAATAAAATAAGATTCTTATATAATACTTATACTATATTAAAGTTCACTCTTTTAGCAATACGACATAATATAAATTATTGTCATTAGAAAGGAGAAAACACTGCAAAAAACAATTAGAATTTGTGTATATATTTGCTTGCGCAAGAGAAGAGCGCTCAGTGCCGCGGTTTTTCTCCCAGGGTTGAATAGTTATTTATTTATTTATTTATTTATTTATCCTATCTTTTATAGTTACATCCAAAAAAAATGCGTTCATTTTTTCAACTCATTTTAAAAGAATACCTACGCTATTTTGTAATACGGCTCTTAATTATTACTCTACGGTATATTATAAACATATCCCATTAGGTTGGTTAGCTTCTCGGGTTGCGAAATAACCACTCATTACAACATGAGTATTCTGGCCACATCGATGGACTATAATAAGAGTCTTTCGAAGTGGTTTTCCGGTATACCGATGATAACTCCTAGTGCATTCATAACTCCTAGTGGATTTTATCACTATCCTCACCGTGTAGGAGGTACTCGTATTTCTTCATGTCTTCCTCGGTCCATAAAAGCGCAATATGGAGAAATTTCCTCGTAATAATAGGAGCTATCAATACGTCGTCATCCTGAGCAGTTACCTTTATCACGTGTCGATCATAAACGAGTACGACAGGGTCACGGCGTGGATACGGGCGATTGTTTGACTTGGCCGGTTCTGATAGTGCCGCAGTTGAAATATCAGACTGGTATTTCGAGCTATAATTAACGTCGCTGCGGAATCTGCTGTGTCGGTTCATAATAGTTCCGTGCTGCATGGGCGGCGATGGCCTTTTTGTGTTACCTTGGTCGGCTAAGCTCACGGTTCAGCTCCCATCCGGTAGCCTTCTCGAAGAAGGACTTGACCTGGAAGGTCCGCTGTGAACTGCTTGCGAGTGTCCTTGACGGTAAAAGGGCGCCACCGGTCTGAGATAAATTCAACCTACGGATTACCACTAACGTCAATTAGAGGCCGCGCAAGCGGCCTTGAACCCAGACTAGACTGGAGGATGGAGAAATTAGTCCAAATTTGGTAGTAAGGGCGTGAGGTCGCTCCGATTGTGATATAATGGCATAAGGGTGTTAAAACGCCCTGGAGTGGTGGCGTTCAACCCGTTGACAACTCTTAATGTCACAAAGCTATCATACTGCGATGTGATTTGGACGTCCGTAACGGTTACGGGCGACTTATAAACGTGGTTCCTTTTAGGAATTCAAAATGTCAGCCACAGTTGCGCAAGAACCAAGTGGAAGTACAGATTAAGCATTTCATTAGACAGAGTAGTATCTGGCCACATATTGGTACCCTAGAGTATGATGCCGACCGAGTTTCGGGAGAGTTGCAAAGTTACGGCGGTGAGCGCGGTGAACAGCGAGAATGGTGACTATATGGAGAGGATACAAAATAGAGAAAAGGTTGCGCGATCGTACGGCAAAGCGTTTGAGGTCTGAATTAAAAGCTTAGCTACAGCTACGCTCGGCTCTAGTGGATAACTGAAGAAACTTCACATAGGTGATAACAGCAGGAACAGAAAATATCTCCTACATCCAAGGCGTAGAGTGCATTCAAAATTGAAACTAATACAGTCTTGCGGCACGCCAGGTGTAACTTGTCCATTGTCTGAGTCGACTGGCTGACCTAGATGTTTGGGAATGATTACTTTTTGTCATCGACAGGTAACACCCGAATCTATATATCGTCATCTATGGGGTACTGCAGCGCACATCAAGAAAAGTTTCATACGTGCCATAGTGATATCGATTCTTACAATTTTTTTGATTCTTACATTTTTTTGTTATCCTATTGGATTGTAAATATTCCTAGACATTTTAACGACTTCGCCTGACTTTGATCGAAACGTCAAAAAGACAAAGTAAAGTGACCGCCAATCACTGGGCGATTTTTATTTAATGCGGACCTTAAGGTAAACTCCAAAATATTAGCTATTTAGCTAATATTTTATAAGATAGGGCATTGACAAAAAAAATAAAGCAATAGAAAGGCCTTTTTAAGCGAAGTTTTAAAGTCTATTAATTAATTTAGGAGCATTTTACAAAAGAGATATTTCCACATTTTGTGGTAAATACATTATTTTCTTTATTTATTTAGAATAAATAGTACACAATATCTAATAGTACACAACATCTAACAAGTGCCTTAATTATTACTAATATTTTAACTTGATTTCTTATTAGAGTATAATATCATATGTGCACTTCATATGCTAAATTATTTATAGCCTTTTATGTGCCGTTTAACTAATGATTCACAAAAAAAATACTATGAATATGAAAACTATTCAGTAGCCCATTAAATTGCATCAACA
The DNA here is from genome assembly GCA_944548615.1 of Micropterix aruncella. Taxonomy (NCBI): domain Eukaryota; kingdom Metazoa; phylum Arthropoda; class Insecta; order Lepidoptera; family Micropterigidae; genus Micropterix; species Micropterix aruncella. The sequence goes on from OX155958.1 coordinate 31,604,985, forward strand.
AATAAATATTTTAAAAAGAACTAAAAGCACGACTGGCGTTACAGAAAAATATATTTTATTTATAGTTACCTATATTTATTACGTTTTTTTAATGATCTATTTGTGGGTAATTTATTTATTCATATAGATACATGTATATATCCGGAATGTACTTATTCAGACCTATTTGACACTAAACACGATATATTCACGATATAAACGGGCGAACCCGTCACCTTAGAAGGTTTTAACGATTGGTCGTTTTATCTTCCGTGAAGTGAGCGCAGAAGACTTAGACAAAACAGTCCACCGCCAAGCTCCGCCACTTGCCCGTAAGAGGCCAACGCCTTATCTTCGAGATAAACAGGTATGTTACCCAGCGGGCTTACACTCATGCCCTTACTTCCAATTGCGACCAGATTACTCCGATCTCTCGACTGGTTACGAGTTCGAGGTCGCTTGCGCGGTCCTCTCCCTGACGAAGCGGTGAAACTGTGATATTTGGACAGTTAGAGTACCCTATAACACTCAATATAACATAACGAATCTTACAATACTACACACTTCTAAATCGGTTGACGTGTTAGAAGTTATGATGGACTAAAGAAACGGTAAACATACATACATAGATGAAACCACGCCTTTTTCGTCGGGCAGTCGTGTAAAAAGAAATAAAATTTAATTTACAATTAATTTTGAATAAAAATAATAAAAAATAAATTTGATGAAATTTAAAATTTTCTGTAGAAAAATAATAAACATAATAATAAATAATAGTTGTAGCTGTAATGCCAGAGGAAATGGAAAGATTTCCTATTAATTGGGTATTGCCTAGGTAAAGCGACTGTCTATAGAACAAAATCGATGCTTAAGTATTAGCCAGTGCTTGAGCCATGCTTGGTTAAGGAATGCTTAAGCATTTAATTACTCGGGCGTAAGATAACTAGCTAGCCGGGATAATAAATTCTTTATAGTTCTGTATTGTGTGAATTATTAAAAAAACATACAATGTTTAAGTAACAAACTGCTAAGAGAGCATACATCATTTCGTTTTAGAAGAAACTTCATAAAGTAGAAGCTATATAAGGCGCAATCAACAACCAGTAAAACTAAAACCATCAACAATTAAAATAATCAATATCAGAAATGATCAAACAAAAGCAATAATCATCACAATCAGATAATCAATCAAACTATTTTTTATAATGTTTTGTCCAAGAAGAATCTAAATATACGGTATTTATATTTAAATATAAAATACTATATAACTAAAACAATCAGTAAAATAATTAATTCAAGCTAAAACAATCAACAAATGAAATAATCAGTATACGCATTACATTAAAATAAAGGGGCTGTAAAAAAAGTCATTTTGTAAAATTTATCAATTCCTCAAAGGTACAGAAGGATTATTTAATAATTCTTATAGAGAAGAGATTCGAGCTTACTAAACGAGTTTAGCATACATCCGTTCCAGCCTAGAGTAATAAAATACATTGGCGGCGCTTGAAGGAAATTCAAAATTGACACAGGCATAATATCGGACTTCATAGACTAGCGCGAAGCTCCTCTGCTAGAATACAAAGCACTCTAGTCATACGACTCGAGCCTACTTCTTTCCCTTAAGAAGCGTAGACTCTGCTGCTTAACATGCTCTTGCCCCTTGAATTATTCATCATTTCCGGCACACTTTCCGCGAACAGATGGCAGTGAGAATTTGTACCCATGGCAAATATTGCTGCGCTGCTGATTTATTTCATGAAATAACGGCAAGTTTTACGCGATAAAAAATGAGAACAGGATCTATGGGTTTACACTACTGATGTGGTCGGCGCAGAGATAACCTTTCATTTAATTTCATCGATTTATACAAAATTACAACTACTGCAAAATTTGTAAATTATAATATTTATTCGGATATTATCACCTAACTAAAAACTTAAATCATAACTTGAAATCAACAAAATTATTGATCATTAAAAAAAATACTCGAAACATTAAATGACACAAGGCCTATAATAATATTTTAAGGCCTGATAAGCTTTTAAATATTTTGGAAAAAAATAAATATCCTAAAATTTATATAAAAGTGCGTTTCCTCGGAAACCAAATCCTAAATAAAAAAGTTGTAGGTATATTATATTCAATCTAGTTGTTTGTGTAGGATTATATCCTATAAAACACAATCTCCTAACATCCTAAAACAAAACTTTTTCCAAAAAATATACATTTATTGTTTTACGTGTTTATTTTGACGCACAGAATCACCAGTTGACTAGAAGAAGTTTGGGTCCCAAATACCCTGTGTATTTATAGTGTCAATAAATATAATAAAGTCCTGTCGTTAAATGATATTATTGATAAGAAATTCTGTTTAATACTGTCAACGGTAATAATTAGTAATATTAGTAATTAATACACCTGGATTGGTGTTTCTTTGTTGATCCATCTGTCAATTTTTAACTTTCAGTTTGTTTTTGGTTTAAGGCGACATGAGACCTCAGAGAAATATCCGAAATGGGCGTAGATGCGAAAAAATAGGCGGGGTCAATTTTGTAGGGTTTGACGAAGCGTCAAGCGCAGATTCTAGGTCCGCTCACGCCGGCTACTAGGCGCATACTAAATGCTCTATCGCAGCGCTAGCACAGAATAACTATCTGTACGCGGTGGTGGCATAAGGGTGTTAATGGAAAATCATATTTAGAGTAACTCTCAGAGCGCTCTCACGTTTTAATTAATTGTATATAATTTAGGGTCTAAATAAAAAATGTGGCTAAGTGCTGCACTAGAGAATTAACCAGTCAATATTATGAAATTATAATAAAACACACTCATCGCTTATATTGTAGGAGTAAACGCGCCTGAAAGTTTTTGAAGTCAGTTTAAAGCCTTAATGTCCAAGGCAATGAGCAACTTTTTTGAGTCCAAATTTTAAATTGGTTCCATGTCGAAGGATTCACTTAGAAACTATTTTTAATTAATGCTTTATATTTTTCAAAAAACTCAAAACTAAAATTCTTCGGATATGGTTGTTCCCAGGTATCATGTAGCCTTAAATATGCCCTCTTTTAAGGTATCGTCTAGGAGGTTATATGCTTTAGCCGCTATTAATACAAAATGTCCCTGCCCGAAATTGGACTTAATAGTTCCCTGGACGAAATATTTCTTCTAGACTTCATTTAGTGCAGGGCTCTAATCAATTATATCACGCTGACAAAAATATAAGTTATTCGAGGATTATCTCAAAAATAGGAAACTTCTCTTAATTTTAAATAAAATATAAAGAATCGTTTCGTTTTTTGTCAAACAACCGCGATACTCTCCGATGTCATATTCTCTTAATTACTATGTACGTCCCCATTTTAAAAACTATGTACGTAAATTTTTACTATGTACGACCATTTAAAAAAAAATAAGGAGATTTTGGATACCTACTTTTATTCTATCATATGATAACTTTGTATTAATCGGGAATCTGAATATACATCCAAATAAAATAAGACGTTAGTTTGTTAATCTATTCAATTCATCATACTTTTTGTTTGCGTCACTACAGGGCACATATTATCTCATATCGAACTGTCAAAGCAATGTTATAATCACGTTCAATCAATCGAATGCAAAGTATACACGCAGATTAAGTACAATGGTCGAACTACATCAGCAAGCCTACGTATGCCAAGTACGTATGCGATACCACGTGTGTATAAGCAAAGTGAGCACACTGGTAGAACTGCGTGAGTTAGTCTACGTACGCGACGTACGTTAATCTACACATATCAATGTGTAGTTACATTTATCTTGAGTACGCGACGCCCCGTGTGTATAAGCGGAGTGAGTACACTGGTAGAACTGCATCAGCTAGCCGACGTATTTTAAATACGTACGCGACGACACGTATATATATGCAGAGTGAGCCCACGGATGCTAGTTGTATGTATATGCGTGGAATGAGCACAGTGGCAGAAATGCACCAGGTGGTTACCTACATCTAACATGTATACGTACGCGACGTACGCACATAACGTTACGTGTGCACAAGCAGAGTGATCACACTAGTAGAACTACATCAGAAAACCCATATATGCCAAGTAATTACGCAACTGATCAGTATAACATGAAAAAGTATAATCGTTTCTGGCTTCAGTTCAAGCAGAATTCTTATTTTTTTTTACTTACGTATTCTTATATCAACCTGAACTGCATTGGTTAAAGTCCCCGATGATATCATGCATGCAATAGAAATAGGATTACTTACATTAATTGACTTGAGAAGTGTTTTTACTTCGGTAAATTCGACATTGTTCTCGCTGGACTGATATCATTGAACATTTTTCGCTATTAATTGGTTTTAACTAGATCTCAGTGGCAGACTTCAATATTTACAATAAACAGAACTTCTAGTGGTTGATCTCTGTGCATAAATCATAGAGTTACCAATAACGCGTAACAAACACGCGCAGGTAAAGAAACATCTGCGGGATATCATATCCCCGGATAATAAATAAAAGAAAAGGTTGCTTCGATCGCAGATGCCTAAAAGCAGTTAAGTCAGCGGAAGATTCACGATTTAAAATGTAATCCCTGCTGTCGGACAAAAGGCATTAAAACGAAAAGAAATTCTGGGTATTTCCCAACGGAATTAAGCAGTGTTGCAGTGAATCGGGATATTAATATTGTTACATTATTTATCTTCTAAAATAATTTCTAAGTAATGCCTGCCTTTTGTTCTAATAATTATTATAATTATTAGTATCTTAAAGTGATAATAGTGCAATGAAAACCTTAGCTCATTCATTTTAGTAATAAAACTAAAAGACATAAAAATCTAACAGTCGACTTTGCAAATGGATCTCGATAAAAACTACACACGCGCGCTGCCTGTGCAACGCTCGCTGCTACGCTCAACTCTTACTACTTTCTAATATTGGATCAGGGACAACCAGCCGGGCGACCCTTTCACTTGCATTGTTCTGTTGTTAATCTCGGTCTCAGTGGGCCTACAAGGGTTGAGCCAAAATCTGGCAGGGGTGTTCAAATATAGGCCCGCAAAGTGGCAAACGCGTATTGAATAGTCAACCCCTGGCCGGTCACGGTGAAATGGGTCGAAGTGGGTGCAAACGATATTAAAACTGGGAAAAGGACTAGATCATCGTTAGAAAAAAAGTGAAGATGGGCTGTTTAACCCGCAATTAACTGAGATGTTTTGAAACACATATACCTACCCAAGATGGTTTGTAGAACCCCTGTTATTTTTATATTATGTTATCGGAAAATATAAACCTATAACTACAACAAAGAAGTAAGTACAACAAACGCACAAGGAACGAGTTGAAGAAAAACGGCGTATTCGCAGCAGTCTCAGACGTGGGCTTCGCGTCACAGTCAAACAAATACTGTCGGACTGCAGATTAGATCAGATTAGTGAGTACAGTCGATGAGCATTATTTAAGGGGCACTCCTAATTTGATCGCCTAAAATAAAGGTGATTTTTGTTATTTTTTTTAAGGAAAGTATTGTATCGAATTTTTAAATTTTTTAAGATATATTTGTGCATAAATAATGTATACATAAGTTTTTTTTTATTATATGTTTTTTCAGCAAGTTAGTCGCCATCTCTTATGCTCGGTGGAGCTTCGGCCCGGTGGAGACGGTTGTTGGGGTCCCCTTCGCTACACGTAAGGAAATTATTAGGGACTGCTTGGAGCAGGAACATCGGGCATCCTAGAAATAGAGCCAAGGATGTCGCCATGCAAAGGCCATGATGAAGCAACCACTTCCTAAGAAAACCAAGGCCCTACTTGACATAAGCAAGAAAACCTTAGAAACACAATTGGTCTCCTCACCGGTCACAGGACCCTTAGAGCACATCTATTCAACCTTGACTTGACCGGGAGCAAGGACTATCGAAAATGTGGCTAAGATCCTGAAGACAGCATCGTTGATCACTGCCCAGGCCTCACAGCAAAAGGATACAGTTTACTAGGACGAGCCTTTCTCTAACACAGCGATTTGCACAACTTGAATGTTAGTAATCTGTATGGACTGGTAAGCAGTACCGAACGTATAGCAGACCACTAACCCAACCACAAAGTGGGTTGTTACAAAAGACCTTATAGATCCATGTGACATCAACTACTGGAGACAAGCCCTTACTCCTTGTATTACTACTACTAGTCGCTAAAATAATATAAAAAACCTCATCAAACTAGAAGGTATTGCCTATACTATGACCCAGGATTGTGAAAAAAAATCAATTTAAGAAAGTGGCAAAGTTTTGAAGAAAGGTTTAAAATTTCGCTCAAAACTCATCTCTCATCAAAACTCAAAACTCATCAGAGAAACATAAAGCAGTCCCGATTCTTCTATCCTAAAATGTTATAAATGGCCAGTCTTCTTTTTTCTACCGTTGGGCAGGAAAACGAGCGAGCGAGAGAAAAACAGAAATAGAGAGAGAGAGAGAGAGGCATGGAAACAGACGTCCGGCTCCTGTCATGCTGGGCGACATTTTATTTCCGGGGAATTACAGAATGTAGAGATTGTAGAGATGGGTGAGTCGACTATAGCGCGGACGTGGTAATGCCAATCACGCGAGAAATATTCCGAAAGTATATATTCAAAGTCGATTTAAAATAAAATCAAGATGAATATTGATGAAACATCCCTAGATTTATGTAGAAATTATTTACGATAGAATTGTTTTCGAAAATAGTTGTTATGTCATCTGGGTGTAAAACAGAACTTTTGTAAAGCAGTAGAAAGTCTAGGCTTGTTACTAAAAAAAAATCAAAGGGTGCTTAATTATGTAAGGTTTAAAAATTACATTTTCGAAGCGAGATTGTTGATTATTTTTTGTTAAGTTTTTATTTTTAAGTAAACTGAATTAGTGAACCAATTTGTATCCAGAAAGATCTTTGGAGGAAAATGAAACATGAGCTCACAACCACGTCATTTATAACATTGGCGATTCCTACATTCTGTCGGTCGGATACACTTTCGTTATATAAAAACAATAAAAACTATCAGATATTTCTGTAATACATACCTATATTGGATAGGTCCTACTTAACTGCGTAATACTTTGTAAATTATGTATCTCCGATTTTAAATCATAGCAAAGATTTCCAATTCAAAATTTAATTTTAAAATTAGAAATTATTTTGAATGTATTTTTTGAATTATTATTTGATCTTGTTTTAAAATTATTTATTATATTTTTGTTTTTGTTTATAGACTATTTTTATTTTTTTCATTATTTTCACTTAGTTATTCCAATGATTTTTTTTTAATTTATGATATTTAAAAAAAAATACAAATCTATCTGTGACACTTTCAGATAAATAAATGATTATTGACTATTGGCAACACTAATGAATGTTAGAAGAGCGAAAATTTTCCAGTGACGACGCAAACCGCTCCACCAACCCCCAAATAATAAATTAAAAGGCCTTTAATTCTGCTATTGTTTCATTATTATCCGGGGTCACCATTTCCTTTTCTGTATTGTCCTAAAATTTTATTGCTTTACCCCGAAAATTCCCTGAATTTAAATGGTTACCTTTCCATCCTTGATGACCCAAATGAAGAACATAATATAAAGTAACGGTGTTTTCGTGATGTATGCTTTCCGAATTAGGATTAATTTCGGAATTCGAAAACGATTACACAAGAAGCAGTGACGGTAATCTCATAGAAATCTAGAAGCTTCGCTTTGCTTAGTATGAGAAGAGCCAAAATACGGGGTATCAATAGAAAGATAATATTGGCTTTGTGTGGAGATGTTGAATGACTTATTGGCACGTGAAGTGCAAAACTTTCCTGGATAACCAGGAAAGTTTTGCACTTTAGACAGCCGTTATAGCTGAAGAACATGGATTCATAAAAACATATCGTAACACACGTCCAATACTTTGCTGTCACGAGTTTGTAAATTTGTCTCTCACCAATTGATCTCAAGAAGACAAAAATTGGTCCCCAAGTAGTATTGATTAGAGCTCGATGAACTTTTCCTTATAGGGATATCTAAAATCCAAAGTGTACGTCAATTTATAGCATTAAGGATTTCGACAATATCAATTTTTCGCAGCTCTATTGACCTACTTGACTATCATTATTCCTTATTCTTTCTATTATTGACTATTTTACAATTGAGTTTTTTTTCTTCTAACTATTGGCTATTGACAATAATTATTATTACCGATTTGTTTGTGTTTTTTCTTTAAAATATCTTCCCTTATGATAATTTGTGAAATTATCCTATATTTGTTTGATTATTTATTATTATTGTCGACATGAAAATTTTACGAAATTATGTAAGAATTTTGATTGAAAATATTGGAAAATGTTGTTTCCTCTATATAACCTAGAAAATCTGCGCTTGGATGTTCAACGTTCATACCTTGCAATACCGGCGTTCATACCTTATACCTTAATAGGTATTTATTTAAATATTATACTTGTTATTTTTGCTAGTTTGACATAAGCAAGAGTAGGAATTCCTATCAACTGGTTTGAAATAAATAAATAAAAATAATTATTATTATTATCCGGATAATCTATCGATATACGATCCCCTAGATAGGCCTTTCGCGCTCGAAAATGCCCCTTCAAAACTACTACTGAAATCCGGCTAGTAGTAGTTTGGTCGCAGTCCGGTGGCAGACAGCCGACCGTTTCCGGCGTGAGACCTGCCGAGAGGCATATTGGCGCGCTATTCTCTCGCATACTGTCCAATTTATTGCTCTGTCTGTCACATGATTTAAGAGAAAAGGGTATATTCCAAAGTTGTGTATTTTATTGTTAATCAAAGATTGTATCGACAGTCGTCAACCTTTCTTTTATATTGATACATCACATATACCCTTTTTTGTGAGACATCATATATAAAATTAAATAACCGCATCGAATTCTAAACGCCCGTCAAGCTTCAAATTAGTGTCATTATTCAAAACGGACCTCGCCTATACAGTCGATACGAAGCGAGCGAGCAGAAAGAACCTCACATTATCTCGCTTCCTCTCCGGTAGGTTCGAGTCGCATGCCTCCTCTTTCTATTGCACCATACTCGCAGTGCATATCGCGTCGCAACGCGATGTAAGGGACACAGCACTACCGCTACTTTTGAATACTATTCTCTCTCGCTTTCTTTGGCTTTCATTGGGCTTCTATCGAAGTGAAATCTTCAGGGGAAGTCCAACACAAATTTATACATATCAGTCGGAACATTAGGTTTTTAGTATGAAACATTATGCTAAGCATATGGTATTGCCGAGGGCGCAACTTGATATGTTCAGCTCGGGTATATTTTGTCAACAAAATGCGGCGCCAGGTGGCAGCCATTAACTGCTCGAAAGCCAGCCTTCGCGCTCAAAAAACTGCTCCGCAACTTTTGGTATATTTTGTAAATAAATACTGACAACTAGAGTTGTCAACTACAACGGTCGAACCCGTCACCTCAGCAAGTTTTAACGAAATGTATCGTTCTACCTGCCGTGAGGTGATCGTAGAAGACTTAGGACAAAACAGTCCACCGTCAAGCTCCGCCACCTGCCCGTCAGAGGGCAACACCTTACGAAGAGGCACCGGGAAGGGTAGACAGCCGACAGCCTCGCCCCCTGACTACCAGTTTTGGTAGGATATCTCCGTCTGGAATTAACCTTCAGGATACCTCCGTCCTCCCGGTTGGTTACGGGTCCGAGTCGCTTAAGCGACCTCTACCTGTTGTATTACAGCGGTAATTCAGTTAGAATTATCGCGGGCCTGACAATATCGTCTCATGAATTCCCTCTTGTTACCTAGTAATTAATATTGTTAGTCGTGTATATTATATATTTATAAATTTTTATTGATTATTATTATTATATTTTATATACGCCATTACTAATATCATACCCGCTCACACTCCACACTTACACGCTCAACACACTCCCACATACACATACACACACCCTGCATACTCGACTCTTATGTACTTCTAAAATTGAAAAAAATTAAATTATAGGTACGTTAGTTTTAAAGGTAGTTAAAAAAAACCTAATTTATGTAATTTTATTGAAATCCGTAACCGGTTTTATTTGTTGTAAATCTGCATACATTTAAAAAAATATTATTACTGTAATACTGTGTGATTTCTCAATAAAGAATTGAATTGAATTGAATTGAATTAAATATGGGGTTGGCCGAAACTGTTACGCGCGGATCTGTCAAACGACGCAAAGTGCGTATAGGCACTGTTAGAGTACGACGGGTTAATAAACGTTGAGGTGACATGACGTGTCAAAGCACTACGTGAACTTGCGTTTTATTTAGTTTACATAGCATTCAGTCCAGTATTTTATTTTATTGCTACCATTACTCCCGTTGTTCTCCTCAGTGGCTTATGATGCACCTATCAGTTATTAAAAAAAATATATATTCTTCCAGTTTGCTAATGAAAATAATCAACGCAAGGGCTGACAAAATAAATAATGTTTGTATATAAATTCTTTTTTTATAAAATGAAAATACTGGGATTGTCTGCCTTTGTTTTTTCCTAATGGTTCAGTGTACCTTGGGCCTGATTATTTTTATTTAGGTTGACCTAACACAGTTCAGCTTCCATCAGGTAGCTTCCTCAAAGAGAGAATTAACCTGGCAGATCTGCTGTTAACTCTGGCTGCGGCTGTAACCTGCAGTTGTAGAGAGTTGGGATCGAAAGTGCGGATCCGGGTAAACACCTTGAGCGGAACTGGGCTGTTTCTGCAACGGATTGCGTCAGCCAATCTCTTGCGCAATCCTTCAAGTAATATGGGGAGTCTGGATACGTATCTTTTCTAAGAACGGGGGTAGCAGCTGACCTGGCGTCATCTATCCTTAGAATCAATCTCTAGACCACCTGATCCTGAATAAGAATGACGGTCAAAGGGCGCCACGGATCCGTAGTAAATTCGATCTATGAATTACCAACAACGTCAGGTAGAGGCCTCGCAAGCGGCCTAGAATCTGAGACCAAACTGGAGGATGAAATCCATAAAATATGGTAGTAAGAGCGCGAGGAAGCTTGATGGTTGGTACTTTCCAGTACCTCGCGGTAAGGTGTAGGATTCTTACGGGCTGTTGGAGTAGTTTGACTGTGGATTGTGTTTGTCCTCTAAATCTTTGCGTTCACCCAGTGGGAAAAAGGATGGCAATAGGTCGTTATAAATCCCGTGGGTGGCAGGTACGCCCGTATCAATTGACAAACATCAATGCCTGCCCAACCGAACCTAGGCCTGTCACCGATTAGAAAGGTTAGGCGTTTTCAATCTTCAGATTTTTTCAAAGCTTTAAATGTAAAAATTTGAAATTATGAATTTCTAAAGCTTCTCACTCCAATAATATTCGCCTAGTGATGCTCCAATTTTGGTGTGTTTTTCTAAACTTTCCTATTCAATATCCTCCCAATATATTTACTTCTAGAAGCGTACTTTATAAATAAATACATTCATATATCCTAGCTACGGAACCGGTAAACCCATTTACGGTGATTTATTGCAGAAACTCTCGAATGTCTCGTATCCTGAAGCGTTTCCTCTGCAAACCACGAAATGTCGCCAGTAAATCAGAAAAGCAAAGCAGGAAATCAAAGCGTACCTATCTCAAAATAGAGAATCGTATTCTGTAAGACATCAACAAAAGCAAAATTATTTGGTTTATTATTAAATTGTCGGTATCGGCAACGATCAAACAATTTTAAATGATTGACTTCATAGAACAGACAGGAGCTTTACGTCAAAGTCATATTCTTTTTATTTTTAACACCCTTTTATTACGTCGACCTGTATGTAACTAACTATGTAATGGAATCTAAGGTAACTAATTTAACCATCTTCCAAGGATCGTAGCGTCATGAAAATTGGGAGCTGTATGTAGTTCTGATGATAATATAATAATATGGTACTGTCGAACTGATCTGATGATGGAGTCGGAAGATATGAACTGGAACTTCATGATGGAACATCGTATCATAGCTGTGTTTGGACTTGTTAGAAAAGTCTTGGAATGAACTTTGACCATGATTAGGTTTTAAGGTCTGATGATGAAGCCAGAAGATAGGCACTGGCATTCCATGATGAAATATCGCATCATAGCCGTGTTTGGACTTCTTAGAAAGGTTTTATAATGAACTTCAACCACGATTTAAGATCATTTATAAAAGCGTGTTTATAGTGTTTTTTTTAAACTATTAATTTATTATTAATTGTCATATGCTTGTTATTGGCGAACACAAGGGCAATCCTTGGGCACCAAACGGTTACCTTGCAGACAGTAGAGGTGTTTTCCAAATTGTGCTGATTGTTCAAATTGTAGACTTCTTAAAAAAAACAATGTGTTTGATTCTTTAATGTTGTTTCTTAATGTGCTAAATAATTAGGTAATACCGACTTCATTGTTTTTCTTTCTAATATTGAAAATGTTATGTTTTATAAGAGACAAATTGTCGAAATAAAAAAAATGTTTAATAATTATTTTGTTTACTATTCTGTACAATTTTATTCTGAATAATAAAATGATTTTCATTTTGATTTTCATTCTCATTTTCTCTTTTCTTTCAGACGAGGACTTGTAATGCGAATGTAGAGCCAGCAGAAGTTTAACATAGTTGTAGGCGGTTGCGGTGCGGTGCGGCGACTGACGTCTGAAAGGTGGGGAAACGTAATTCGAGAGCGAAACTCAGCGGGACTTTACGGTCTCCAGGCGGAGCGTAAGTTTTAGCAGCGAATTCAATATGCCCTACTTTGCGTGGATTTTTCACGAGGGAGTTATGCTACAGCTAGTTAGGAACTTCGCGAGAACTACGAATACAAGATACCAAGCGAGCTGAAGATAGACCTGGTGCTTTAAAGACTTCGACTTTTCTCTACAATTCTCTGCGTATACAGGCGTTTAGTTGGCCAGAATGGAGATTAATTTATTCTTCGGGAAACATACAGCGCTTTGTTAATTATTACAAATTATCTTTGTACAATAATTTCTACAAAATTTCTGTATTTTTAATACACTTCAAAAAAAGGGGATTATCAATTCGGTTGTATATATTTTTTTAAATGTGTTACCTCAGAACTCGGTCATTTATAAACCGATTTGGAAAATGCTTTTTTTATTTGAAAGTGTATACTTACAGATTGGTCCCATTTTTATCAAAATCATGTTCTGATGATATGATCCATGAGGAATTTTGTATACTCATTTAGGAAAACTAGATAATATTTAAGGGAACTCCTTAAATATTATCATATGAAGTTGAAAATTTACATTTGGTTCAATTCCGATGACAATGCATTTTTTAATGATACGCATGACTTGATACTACACCCTGGGTTGGCTTCCGACGAGAAGACTCCTTAACTGTCAACAGCACAGACACACAATTCTGTATACGCATTCAATTATGATAGCCTCTTCTAAGTATCACCAAGGCATGGCTGCTGCACTTACAAAAAAAAATAGAGTCGGTTTTTTTGTGTAAATCTTGTCTATTATATTAATGCCTAGTATATAAATTTCTACAATCTGTAAAGATTTTTTGAAAGAAAGTGAACTGAACTGTACTGAATGATTATCTTGTCACGATGATGGATATTTTAAAAGACTATTCGTAGACTGACTTTGTGTTTCTTTCACGTCTTGACATATCAATAACATAGTTTTTAGATTGGGGATGAATTGTACCTACCTTGTTTATTTTTATTAGTTATATTTTAAAAATATTTAATTTGAAGAAAAATGTTGTAAAAGTTTACTTTTAAATACCTAAGTTAGGTTTTTTTTTAATTATATAATTTGAAGTACGTACAAGCCTTTTTTTTATTTATTACTCTTGCCTTAGTACGGGCCTAGGCCTAGTTAAGAGGCCATGATTTCAAGAAATACACGGCTGCGGTGCTTTCTTTTTTGGTACTGTTTACAATGAACTCTACTATTAGTCTAATGCAATAACGTGCTTCAGTTTATATTATTATGCATTTAATTACATAAATATTATAAAGATAAATAAAATAAATAAATGTTTCGCTAGCCGATTAATTATTTCCTACAGTAATGTCTCACAGTAGTTCCTTATATAACTATCAAAATTAAATTTAATGAAACGAAATTACTATCGAAGTATATTTATTTTAGATGCAAATTCAATAAGTTCGATATTGGAAAAATTCGACAGTTTGTCAAATTCGATAAATTCGTTTGTCTGTCCGAGTAGAAAAGAGAAGTCCGAGTAGAGAAAACCTCAGTCTTTAAAAATGCTCGGGTGGTAGATGGTTGCTTCTGACCGCATCCACCTCGCTGGAGCACTAAATATAGTACACACCGCCTTGTTCGCATCACTGTGTGTACGCCGTCCCTATATAAGGACGGAAACAAATATTTCTTGAATGCCTTTAAATCCAGCATGTATTTATATTATTCAACAGGCGATACAATTTTAAATAAAACAGTGCTCGGAATGGATTTGTAAATTCAGTAAATCCCAATGGTACATACTAACGTAAACTAGCAGCATAAATGTAGCAACCTAAACTTACTATGGCAGATAGCGCATACTAAATTGCTCGTATATGCCGCTAAGTATTATATCTTGAAGATAATATATTATAAAAATACAAAAACGTCATTATTACGCACTATTTTTTAAATAAAACTAACCTAACCGAGTTTATTAATTAAACTACATTTGTTACATATAAGTGACATGTGGTCCATTTTATGAGCTAGCCATGGTTGATATCCTGAACGTTAGGCAGCCGATTGTAAATTTTAAGAAGGGCTGGTAAGAGCTCCACCTCTCCATAGCCAAGTGCGACACACATGGCTCATAGACGCAGACACTGTTACAGATACACAGACACAGACACAGACGCAGCAAGTTATATTACAAGTTGTGCACATTTTTCCTTTAAACGCTCCTCCTGAAAAATTGCATTTTAACACATAGAGGGGAATACGCAGGGACCGTCGAAATGATAGCATAAGTTTTTGTGACTTTGGTAATATTACTAGTAAGTATGAAAATTCATTACATACCTGTGTAGTGATGTTGTTGCGTTTTTCTGTCACTGATAATCTGAAATAAAGATAATAAAACATTTAATATTCAAGATTTCATGTTACAACATTCATTACGGTATTTTTTATATTTTTATATTGTTTTCTTTATTATTACAACAACTCTACTAACAAGAAGGTATTAGGTGTGCAAGTTGAAACTCAGTTTTTTTTGTCAAACTTGTTTGAAAATATACTTATTACACAAATGAATTATCGAAATATTCGTAATTACTATCTATGATCTTTTGCCATTTATCAGGTAGATTATGAATGTCTGCGCAATAGAAACTTGGTAGTTTCGAAGCTAAATATTCATAGAGCCATTTTTGCACATCCTTAATTTTCGTATATGATGACATCGGTCTGAATAAGTGGTAATCAGAGGGAGCCAAATCATTTGAATACGCCGCATTCTGTCAAACTTCTCAGCATAAGGAGAAGATGAGTTCCTGGGTTGATTTTGCTGTGGACGGGAGTTTTCATGCACCAATATCACCTTCCGCTTTCCTTGGCTCTGAATTGGTCTTTTTTCCTCCAGAACATCGCTTAATTTGATCAATTGGGTCTGGTAACGTTTAGCTGTAATAGTTTGACCAGGTTACAGAAGCTCGTAGTAAATGACTCCTTTCCAATCCTACCTGTCACACAGTAACACTTTCTTGGCATGAATATTCACTTTCGTAACTGATATTGATGGCTGGCCTGGATCAATCCATGCGTTCTGCGTTTAGGATAATCGTACAAAATCCATTTTTCATCACCCCTAACGATTTTGTGCAAAAATATCTTCCGTTGTACAGATTACTCCCCGGTACAATGTTTCTTTGTACCGTGGAGCTAATGGGCCCTTGCTAAGTTGGCCACGTTGACCTGTTCAGTTCAGGGTTGGTCACACTCAAGGGTCAACACCCATCCGGCGGCCTCCACGCATGAAGTGCGAGGCCGGGTAGGACTCTGGCCGTATGGTTAGTTTCCCCTAGGAATCAATCTTCTGGCGCTCCTGGACGGTCTGCGCTCCGTGCGGCATTGCCAATCGATTGTGCACTCTGACTAACAGTTAAGAGTTTCAAGGCGATAGGTGAGGGCAGCAAACCCCGCCCACCGCCCGGGCAGTTATAACGACGAGGGTCGTCTTGTCTGCCCGGGATGTCGTGCTACGACAACCCTGCGCGTACCAGAAGGGTAAAACGCGCAGGGGGTGAAATAGGGTAAACCACCCCCCCCGTACCGCCCCGAGAACCCATTTATTCAAAAAATAAAACTTATTTACAAAAAACATAAAAAATTTACAAAATATTACAAAATTTAACGAGAAAAGAAACAACAATATCGTAAATTTAGGAGCCGGTAAGCGGGGTAGAGGACGCTCCAGAACAATGAACGTGAAGGCGCACTGTCCGTGGGCAGGTCTCGGAGCAGCCACGGGGGGGAGGAATCCCTGGATCCTGCAAAGAACGAAACGCCCCTCGGGGCGGTAAAGAGACGGACACAAAGACGGGCACTTCGGGCTGGAAGTAGCCGCCGAATCACGCCACCAAGGAAGAGGGTACCCCCTGGGGGGTATCCCGAAGCCTCATGCTTTCCCAAGAAGCCACCCAGTGCCCCACAAACTCGCCAAACGACTGGAAGCAGCTCCTACAACTGACCAAATCCGGGTACCAAATCGGAGAACGCCCAACGCACGCGCCCACTGCATCCATCAATTTCTCCCGTGCAGCCGCTAGAATTGGGCAAGACCAAATTACGTGTTCCGCAGTTTGGCGACCATACCCACAGGCGCACCGGGGGTCATCGGCAAGTCCAAAGTCAAATAGTTTGGCTCTGAACTCTCCGTGGCCCCCAACCAGCTGCGTGGTATGGTGGTCGAACCGCAGAAACGAATTTGCCATCCGCACTGCAACAGACGGGAAAAAGCAATGGGTGAGGCGGCCCGTACCCCCGGCGTCCCATCTAGCCTGCCAGACACGCAAGGACTCCACCCGAATCAGGCGGGCAAACTCCCCAGCTCGGTGCGCCACCGGGTCGATCGATAGGCCATGAAGGACTACCGGCTCGCCCCGGCGGTACCGCGACAACGCTGCACGCTCCAGAATTTCCAGGTCAATCGGCAAAACGCCAGCGATGACGGGTAACGCAAGAGTGGACGTCGTTCTGTACGCCCCGGTCAGGGCCACGAGAGGGATGCGCTGTCCGCGCAGCAGCGCGACACGCGTCGCCTCAGGAACAGCAGACTCCGTCCAAGCGCGTGCGGCATAAGTCGCACGCGGGACGAAGACGCCCTTATAGATAGTCATGACCGCCGGGAAACGAATTCCCCAGTCGGCCCGACTTACTCCGCGGAGCGCAAAGAATAGATCCCGGGATTTTTCGGCTGTAATCTTTGCGTGCGAAAGAAAGGAAAGGGAAGCCGTAAGCGTCACCCCCAGGTATCGAACGGTGGCCGGGAAGGATATCGGGCGACCGTTCATCCTGATAACAGGGTTCCGCTTAAGATGTCCCTTCAGGAGAAGCGCCTGAGTTTTCGTCGGAGAGAAGGTGAGTCTGTTTCGCTGACCCCATCCGAGGATCAGGTCCAGCGAGTCAGCCACCCTTCTTTCGACCTCTGCGCGACTCCTGCCGCCCACCAGGAGGAGAGCGTCGTCTGCATAAGCGCTGACGGTGCACCCCTCCGGGTAAGGTAGACCGAGGAAATCATCAAAGAGAATGTTCCAAAGGCTAGGACCCAACACTGACCCCTGTGGACAGCCCATAGTCGGGGTTTTGGTGACGCTGGTCGGGCCGGTCGGGGGAGTCTGGAAGCAGTACGTTTCCTATAGAGCGGGGGTGGTTGCGGACCTTACGGCGACTGCTCTTGAAACGACCATCGGCTACCCGATCCTGGGTGAACAGCCGGGCAAAGGATGCCGTGGTCCGGATAGATTCGGGAGAAGACCGCGCAAGCGACCTCGAACTCATAACCAATCGAGAGACCGGAGTAATCTGGTCGCAATTGGAAGTAATGGCGTGAGTTTAAGCCCGCTCGGCAACACACCTGGTTATCTCGCGGATAAGGCGTTGGCCTCTTACGGGCATGTGGCGGAGCTTGACGGTGGACTGTTTTGTCCAAGTCTTCTGCGCTGACTTCACGAATAATCGTTAAAACTTCCTGAGGTGACGGGTTCGCCCGTTGTAGTTGACAACTCTATTTCATTTGTATCGAGAAAGCCAATTCATGCAGATGTGACTTCGGTTTTTGTTTTCTTCCGTCAATTTTTAAGGAACCAATTTTTCTTCCTTCCGTGTTTTTCCATTGCAAGCAATCAAAGTAATATTGCTAAATTAGTAATTCATAACTGTTGTACAAGCTCTTTTTGAGCTCCACAGGGATATTCATCCAGTAAAACATAAAGTTCTTTGTCTTCAAATTGTTTTACTGCACCTAGACGTGGATCGTCCTTAAGACTAAAATAGCCATCACGAAATATTGTAAATCACTTTTTGAACTGCTGAATGACTAACAGAATTTTGATATAAAGTCGAAATAATTAATTCTATAGCTTGAGCTGCAGTTTTGTTATTTGAAAACATATTAGAATATAATGTTGTAAATGTTGCGTATCGACATCCCACTCTTAAAATTGATGCACACAGAACGACAGCTTGTAAATGACTGAAACTTATCTTATAAAAACAGCAATGATTAGGTTACATATATCCTAAATGGCGATTTGAAAGCGTTGAAGTTTTATTTTAATGCGATGAATATCAGAGCCGAGGTTCTACTTGCACACCTAATAATTTCTTTAGAAGATCCCGGAAGGGACGTTACACATTCTAGGGGACCCCTAGAATGTGTAACGTCCCTTCCGGGATGCAAAAGGTACGGCCGAGTTTTTACTTCACAAGTTTAGGGATTAAACAGTTTTTTACCTAATTAGTACGTGTAATGTTTTCAAATTTGCGATAAAGGTATAGAAATCATAAATTAATAATTATATAAATTAAACAAAATAGATAAATTAGGAAGACACATTGAACAGATATGTCAGAAAATAATCTGCTATGGCAAGTTGTCTAAACTGCGATTCGCTACATATTAGCGCATCAAAGCAGCATATGCGCTTGTTATAAAAGCGTTTATTCGTGGAGAAGCGCGGCATACGAGTTCGGAGGGTAGAAGGTCAAGCAAAAGCAGGCCAATAGGTCGGGACAATCCAGTTTGGGATTAGAAAGGAAATTTATAAGTGTCTATTACGAGCTCATTTCTAAGCTCAGAGAGCCAAAAAAATTGTTTTAGCACGGAAAGTAAGTTTTATTTTCGAAAATTCTGTCTGGGTGTAAATAACAATTTAAAATATATCAAACTCCGATCTTATCCTAAAATTCAGTGAAAATAAGTATATGAATAAAGCAAATAAAATTAATAGAATTCTATTAGAAATCATCGCGATTAAATAAATATTATAATAAAATAAAAGAAGTATGAAAGTCAAAGTTATAAACAAAATAAAATAATAGTTATATTCAAATTAAAACAAGAATTTTAAATAATGATAGACGATACACATAATAGAATAAATTTTGATCATTTTTTCGATTCAAAAAAATCGATTTTTTCACCCCAAGTGTTTCCCCGCAAGTAGCCTAGAACTAATTTCATCTGAATTAAAATATGATGAATTAAAAGATAAGCGCCCTCTCTCGGCCGGCGGACGAACCGGTTTAAGTTCGGATACACAACCACTTCGGACGGCGCGGGTCGTTCCTCTGGTAGCCTAGGGCGGATCGACGTTAATATTTGATTTAATTGTATGGCGGAATTTTAATATTATTAGTGTACCTTGTACACCTATGAGATACTTTAACCGAAATTTCACAATGTGATTTCGGTCCAGCAATGCATTTCGTACCAATTTTTTGTTCAAATCTGTAATATACAGTTGTCAACTACAACGGGCGAACCCGTCACCTCAGGAAGTTTTAACGATTAGTCGTTCTCTCTCCCGTGAAGTGAACGCAGAAGACTTGGACAAAACAATCCACCGCCAAGCTCCGCCACATGCCCGCAAGAGGCCAACGCCTTAACCGCGAGATAGCCAGGAGTGTTACCCAGCGGGTTTACACTCATGCCCTTGCTTCCAATTGCGACCAGATTACTCCGGTCTCTCGATTGGTTACGAGTTCGAGGTCGCTTGCGCGGTCCTCTCCCTTGCGAAGCGGTGAAACGGTGTATACTGAATCTATCGCAGACCACGGCATCCTTTGCCCGGTTGTTCACCCAGGATCGGGATGGTCGTTTCAAGAGCAGTCGCCGTAAGGTACGCAACCACCCCCGCTCTATAGGAAACAGTACTGCTTCCAGACTCCTCCGACTGTTAGTCAGAGTGCACAGTCGAATGGCTTACGCCGCACGGTGCACAGACAGTCCAGGAGCGCCAGAAGTTTGATTCCTAAGAGAAACTAGCCCTAATGCCAGAGTCCTACCCGGGCTCGCACTTAATGCGTGGAGGCCGCCGGATGCGTATTGACCCGTGAGTGTGACTAACCCTGAACAGAATGGGTCTTCGTGGCCAACTCAGCAAGGGCCCATTAGTTTCCAGAATACCCAGATTTTGGGGTTCAAGTCTGTAAGTCCAATATTTCATGATTGAAATAGGACTGGTGATGATGATGTCTTCCTCATCGTGATCCGACGACGGTGACCTCTTGGTTGACAGGACTTCTTCGAAGATGCGCGCGGAAGTGACTCGTGAATCCCAGTTTGTTTTTGAAGGTCCGATTGCAACAACTACAGTAGAGTTCACCGCAGTTGTTGTAAGTGTATGTGTAAGTGGGCTTCGGAAGAGTTTTGCGCTGTTGGCGGTTTTAGTCGAGGTTTACAAGCCGGGCTTTCTCAAACACTTTAATTGTTGTGGTCACTGTGGAGCGCCACTCGCTGCGTTTGTGAGCAGCTCCCTCCCAGCTCTCAGGTGGAATATCTCAGGAGGACTACTGCACCTCCCTTGGTGGACCGATTTTAACTCAAACCTTTTCAACTCTTGCCAAGGCCAAACGATGCCTGTTTGCCAAATTTCATATCAATCAGATGAAGTGTTTGGTCGCTACCGTGGAGGAAATACCTTGAAATGGTCTTAACCCTTGGAGTAAATGGGTATTTTCATGGATGCATCTGTCTCTTTTGCAGGATTTTCGGCGACATCGACTTAAAGTACTATAACTACGAAACTACTACACCAATCATAAAAAGAACAACTGCACAATGATTGCATTGAAATTTCGAATATAGAATATTGAAATATCATTTTGTAAAACAATTAGATAATTATGAATAAATATGAGAACGCCAAAGAAGTGAAAAAAACACGGAACCAGATCTGGTCGTATCATACTCAACGGATAATTGTTTCAGAACCAGATTTGGTCGTATCATACTCAAGGGGTTAATCGTCTTAGGGGGCTTAAAATTGATATTTTCTTCTTCAACTTGATTTTTTTGCGCGTTCACAATACTTTCCTTTTGGTCGGTTGTTAAGTCGGTAAAGTAAAAACCACCGTGAACAAGGTAACTTGTCTGTGCTAGGGAATGGAGGAGCAAACAGTGCAGCATGTGATCTGTACATGCCCAGTATTCACAGGAAATAACTCACTATATACGGCGGAAATATGCGAGATCTGTCCTTCGTGGATTCTGTAAATGGTAGCTAGTGTGAACTGGCTGCATGTAGGTAAGGAAAGTACACGGGGTTCACTGATATAAGATATTAAACAAAATGTACTATATTGTAATATAATGTAAAAGAATAATACTATAATATATTTAGATCGTTATATTTATATATTTGTGTATGTATGTATATGTATGTGTGTATGTTTATATGTATCTATATGAGTACCTACGTCAGTTAGGCTTCTCCACCTAGTCAGAAATAAGTCGTATGCCCAGATACAGGCTATATTTGGCCTAGTTGGGTATGCGCAGAGCATGGTCATGTGAATGTGGGCCGTTGTTTCTTCGCACCATTACTTGGTATGACCATTTTTATGCGTTTTATAATTATGTTTGAAACAAATAAAATAAATAAATAAATGAACTTTAAAAATCTCCAAATGGAGAGCCGAATTCGGATGTCATACTACCCATAACTCACTGCGAATCAATTTAATGAACGCAACCTGGAAGATTTTCAAAAAGGTATATTTTTAGAAACCCAAAATTTGAAATAATAAATTTTAAATACTCAACACTTTTTAGAAGAAACTGGTATATGGTTAGGTACTGTTAGTCTGTTCAATTTACTCAATTTATAGAAAAATCCGAAAAATGGATTTTATTCTCGTAAATTCTCGTGTTTCTCCGGTAATATTTTACACGTGTAGCAATACCTATTTTATCTGCTCCACAGTAGAGACGATATCTTCCTGTCCAGTCGGCTGGCCGCGCCACAGATGATGATATATTTTGATACAATAAATACAACAGATGCGAAAAGCTTATGAAAGCCACAAAAATATCGATTATAGTCGGGTAAACGATAGAAATATTATATTTCCGAAAGTAGCTAAATGGCCGATGGAACTACAGAAAATTGCCACCGTTCTATATAATAATATGAAATTATGGGCCTTGACTCAATCGATATAGTGAAGCGACAGTAACTAAAAGCCGATAATAATAATAAGAGACGCCCTAAAGTATACCATCAACCGCACAATAAATGACTAGCTAAAATTAGTGACATTAGTGATGTTGCCTATAGTGACATTAAAATATTTAACATAAGTTAATGCCAATTGTGAGTAAAACTCTACTCTACTCTTCTTTCGCCAAACGAATCGCTTTCACATGAAGCATACACACAAAACCTAATTGGCAATATATTTCATTTTCACAAACTGTTTGTATTTGTATAATAATATGTATTTTTGATTATTTTATATACAACTAGCTGACCCGGCGAACTTCGTATACCGCCCAACCATCGATGAATGTCGTGTTACAGATTAGCTGAACTTAATTTATGATTTTATGAAAGTAATACAATGAATACAAAATAAATATTAAGTTCACTGCTTTATTAAGATAATAACACGAAAAAAGTACAAAAATTAAGTATATCAATCGCGTGTCAGCAAGACATGGTTGAATTAAACTATTTATATATTGTGCAGTATGGGATGCACTCGATTTAATTCTCTTCATTATACGTCATTTTTTGTTTTTTTTATCAGGCGCAAGAACAAATAAAGCGGATGATTTGACGACACGTGAACATAAGAAAACACGGATTTACATTTAATGTTTTTTCCTTTATTTTAATTTTTCGGTAACTTTCCAATTTTCGTTTTTAATAGTTATTCTGCTATTCGGGACGGAGACAAATACTGCAAATCAAAAATCATGAAAATCGGTCCGGCCGTTCTCGAGTTATAAGTGTTCGAAGAAACCCGACTTCGTTTTTAAATATATGTTTGAGATTTCCTCAAAGATTTATATTTAATATATTTTGTTAATGTTTGAAAAAACTATTTTACTTACATATAACTTATTAGTTAATCACAGATTACCGTATGTATTTAAATAAATAAATTGATTCGAATTTGAATAATTCAAATCTGGAAATGGATATAGGAATTACAACTTTTTCAATAGTAAAATTATCCAACCATGTTTTGACCCTTTAATCGTTCGGAAGCTGGCCTTCACGCGCATAAAAATGCGCTGCAATTTTTGGTCGATTTTGTGAATAAATATTAACAATATTGTTTTTTCATGATTTCCCCCTTGTTACCTAGAAATTATACATATACATTTATAATATCTAGGTAACAAGGTATATGACACTATCGGTGTCGGGTTAAGGACCATGGGACATTTTATAAATAATCAAATAGGAATAATTTATAAATTATATTTGTTCCTATTATTGAAACATCAGAATCTTAGTGTTAGTAAAAAATATAATTAATAATATAACGTTCATGTCGACTTTTTCAATTTGATTTTTTTCGTTTAGTACGTTTTTTAGTACGTATGATTTTTGAGGATAATCAAATTTTGTAAAAAGTTGTAACTTAGCATCTTTACAGGGACACTTATGTCCCATCAATTTACACAAAATCATATACAATAAATTCTTAATACTAAATATTTAATAATTTTGCATGATTTAAATAGGCCTAGCGAATTCCGTTTATTTTTGTATACTTCCCTCAAAGCTATTACGATCGAGAAAGAAATTTATCCACCTGTCAGCTGTTCCATAAGCTGGTCGTTTCGAAATATCAAGGCCCCACGTTGCGCGCCATTTGCAGTAATTGTTTATTTATAGTAATGGTGTATTGTCCTCAAAGGGTGATACGTAGTTCGATACACGTGGATATCTTAGGTGCGTGCCCCATGTCGTGTCTGTTGCATCCTTGCGACCCTCCGATTAGTCTGAGCCCGCACTGACCATCTTTTTATTAGACGCTAGAGCTTCGTCGGAGTTGATTTATATCTGAGGATGGAGCGCCACTTCCAATGATGTCATCAATCTCCCGACTACGCTGGCGATTTGTCCGCCATTTGTACGGATAATCTCGTATGGAGAGAGTAAAGACAAGGCCTGGACGAAGGGAGGCTTTCAATAATACATCGATCAGTGTGGCTCGTGGCTTGGCATGTAACGGATAAAATAAATATCCTACTAATATTATAAACGCGAAAGTTTGTAAGAATGTATGGATGTTTGTTACTCTTTCACGCAAAAACTACTAAATGGATTTTGATGAAACTTTACAATAATATAGCTTACACATCAGAATAACACATAGGCTATAATTTATAAATATATAGTGTGAATTATTTATTTATTTATTTATTGAGGTACTTTGGATTAGGTATACAGTTCATTCATTGGTCATGTAATCTTATAATAATTATATAAATTATTTAATAATTAATATAGGGAGGTTTAACACATCTTACATGACCTTTACTGCCAATAGCACATCTAACTAGGCGATAATTTGGCCCGTCTCTAGATGTGCATATTTTTATGCAATTTTAAGAAATGAAGTGTTTTTTTTTTAAAATAAATTATTTGGCCCCACCACCTGTATATACACATAAATATACCAATTTTATAAAAAATATAGCTATGTAATAAATATATGCATTTATAGTTGTAATTTAATAAAATTTAATTAAGAAAAATAGATAAGTGATACTAAATAAATTGTCGTGCGTTGCAAAGAAGTTGATCAGATTTTACATATCCCTTGTTAAGTAGCCATCTATTAAGGTTTGCTTTAAATATTTTTATGTTAGGATAATTTTTCATGTCTTCACTAAGGCTAACAGTTATCGTTATATAATTATTTAAAATATAACGATAACTGTTAAGTAAGTAGGAAAATCAGGCAATCAGGAATTTACTGCGACTTTTTAGGTTTTGAGGATTTTATGTCACTCATAGTTAAAAAAAATAATAATCTTCTATTATTATGTTTATTTAATATGACTTTCGTGGTATAACAGTATGGCAGCGCACTGTAGATGGCGCTCTAAACATGCCTATACGGAAAAAAAATATATAAGTATTATATTTTTTATTGCATTATATTTTATAAGTATTATAGCCCTTATCGTAGAATTAACTGTTCCATGGGAATCAAATACTTATCCCAAAAGACCACGACTACAAATTAAATAAATACCATGATCTCGCAAATGCCGTCACCAGGAACGGCTTCACTGTTCACCTTCACGCGGTGGAAGTTGGCGCTCGTGGCCTGCCAGCTAAATCTCTGTTTCACCTTTTTAAAGATCTTGGTCTCTCCAGGAAAATAATCAACTCCTTCTTAGAAAAATTATCTAAAACCGCGATTTCCGCATCTCATATTCTATGGCTTCGAAGGGGGATTGAATGTGTGGTAAGGTGAACGGTCACATGTGGCAAGAGAGCTGTCCTAAACCTACCACAGCCGGTCGTTAGTCCGGAATCCACTGCTCACCTCCCAGAAGTGTAATAATACTATATGATGGGCCCGACTTCGGTCGGCGAATTCCATGGCGGCTCCGTTTGTATTTTATTTTATTTATTACCTAACGAAATTTTAAAGTTTATATTTAATATTTTATTTATATATAATAATTCCTAAAGTTCTTGAGAGCTTCCGGCACTACAAATATTTCGGTGCATGGGTGAATGAAATATGGGACTCCGATCAAGAAATTAAGACCCGGATAGAAATCACCCGTGCATCATTCAATAAAATGAGAAAAGTCTTGTGTTGCCGGAAAATCAATCTAAGACTTAGAACTCGGATCCTGCATTGCTACATCTGGCCAGTGGTTATGTACGGCAGCGAAGCGTGGACCATAAAAGAAGACACCAGACGGCGGGTAGAAGCTTTTGAGATGTGGTGCTACCGTCGAATGCTCCGTATAAGCTGGACCCATAAAGTTAGCAACGAAAAAGTGCTTCAGCGTCTTTTATGACCCGAAAATTGTTGCACACCGTCAAAAAGCGCAAGATTGAATATCTGGGGCACGTGCTGCAGCTTGACAGATATCAGCTGCTCCAACTGATGTTGATGGGCAAAATTGAGGGTAAACGACGACGTGAAAGGAGGAAAAAGTCGTGGTTGTGCAATGTCAGAGAGTGGACCAGGATCACCAGTACGGGACAGCTTATCCAGATAGCGCAAGACCGACAAAAGTATTCAGAGCTAACGGCCGATCTCCAGTAATGGAGAGGCACTTCGAGAAGACAGAACGAATTTTTAAATTATATCTATTAATATATTATTATTATATAACTACAGGCTGCGTCCGCCGGTTTCACCCGCCCGGTGATGGAAAATTGTGATAATGATGATAGAAAACTATATATCTTTATAAATTATAGCCTATGTGTTATTCTGATGTGTAAGCTATATTATTGTTTTTGCGTGAAAGAGTAACATCCATACATACATTCTTACAAACTTTCGCTTTTATAATAGTAGTAGGATCTACATTTTAAATTTGGTATACAGGTTTAATTTGGTATAAGTAATAATTACAAACTTGTTTATATAGACTAACAGATGGCATTCTATCTCTACGTATTATTTCTGTAATGTAATCAGTCTGTATTAGAAATGCGATAAATTAAAGTAATAAATTAATGTTTTTATTGATTTTGTATTAACTAATGTGGTTAAATTAGTGAGTTTTTAATCAATCCGCCCTTTATGAAAAAACCATTATCAATGTTATTATAGGTGGTTAAATAAATTGCTATTAATTGTCTGGCCATCAGTACTATCATCGCCACCTGCATTTCGGCGTATCGGATGGGTTGCCAAATCGTTCTATGAAGTTGAGCCTTCTATAATCATATATAATCAATGCCAATATTATTATAGGCATAAAGGCCACTGATAATAATTGATACAGGTAGTGACACCACTGAAAATAATGATGTAGGTATTATTCTTTATGCTACTAAGTGTGAAAACTGATATTTCTTTAATTAATTATTTTGTGTAAAATGCAGCGTAAGTTCCTGACGGTTCAACTTCAATTTGCCCCCGGTCTGTAGGAAACAGTACAGCTTCCAGACTCTCCCGACTGTTAGTCAGAATGCACAATCGATTGGCTTACGCCGCACGGTGCGCAGACCGTCCAGGAGCGCCAGAAGATTGACTCCTAGGGGAAACTAGCAAGATGGTAAGCCACAACTAGAGTTGCCAACTACAGCGCGCGAGTCCGTCACCTCAGGAAGTTTTAACGATTAGTCATTCTGTCTCCCTGACGTGAGCGCAGAAGACTTGGACAAAAACAGTCCACCATCAAGCTCCGCCACAAGCCCGTAAGAGGCCAACGCCTTATCCGCGAGATAGCCAGGAGTGTTACCCAGCGGGCTCACACTCGCGCCCTTACTTCCAATTGCGACCAGATTACTGCAGTATCTCGATTGGTTACGGGTTCGAGGTCGTTTGCGCGGTCCCCTCCCTCACGAAGCGGTGAAACGGTGTATACCGAATCTATCGCGGACCACGGCATCCTTTGCCCGGCTGTTCACCCAGGATCAGATAGCCGATGGTCGTTTCAAGAGCAGTCGCCGTAAGGTCGCACCAACCCCGCTCTATAGGAAACAGTACTGCTTACAGACTCCCCCGACTTTTAGTCAGAGTGCGCAATCGATTGGCAATGCCGCACGGAGCGCAGACCGTCCAGGAGCACCAGAAGATTGATTCCTAGGGGAAACTAACCATAAGGCCAGAGTCCTACCCAGGCTTGCACTTCATGCGTGGAGGCCAGGTAAGACACAGCAAGATTTACAGCCTTATAACGCTCTCTTTGCTCCCGTCTTAGCGAGTTCGTCGACTTTTTTATTTCCCTCGATTCCTGCATGGCCGGGAACCTATCTTAGAAATACCCTGTTATTTTCTCACAGGGAATTTTGTAGTGATACGCAGTTTTGCGCCAGCTTTGAATTTATGATATTCGAGGCTAATGCCATAAGAGCTGCCTTGATATCAGAGTGGATATAGATACGGTGGTTGGCGTAGTTCTTATATCCGGAACTGTTGGGCTCTGGTCCTATTGACATCACACGACGGTCAGAAAATGCACAGCCTGTTACCTCCCTCTCCTAAAAAGAGTAATCAGTCTCTAAAAGTTTAGTGATATTTTTTAGTGATACTATTTTAGTGATATTTTTTAAAGCACATGGAAAATAAATCAATGTAATAACTTTTCGTAAAACGGTGAATAACTTAAGTTGTATAAGCGACCGCTTGGGGGCGTTTGATCAATACTGGCGGTTGAGAAGGGTTACACGTCTGTGAGTAACCGATGGAAAATTAGAGACCGTTCAATGCTTAGGAAATATTCAGGAGACACAAAACTCTTAAAATGGTATCAACACGTGGCTGAATTAAAGTTCAAGAGGTAGCGACAAAAATGTGCAAGAGTTTTGTAAAAGTGGATACTTTCAGATCAGAAAGTATTTTGGCCAAATAATACCGGTGTAGAGTCAGCAGGACAGTATAGTAAGTGAAATACTACGTCTAAATAAGCAACTTTTTATAAAATCATTTAGAAAAAAACAAAAAAAAATACGTGTGGCACTCGGGGACTGCCGCGGTAAAGCCATTGCATAGCATTTTTAACAACTTATGCAAACATAATTATTTATTTATTTTATTTATCTTATTTTTTCTGATATCAGATAACTGCGCTCTATCGGAAAACGTTGAAATTATTCCGAATCATTTGCGGCTGCGGTAGCAAATGATTCGGAATAATTTAAACGTCTTCCGATAGAGCGCCGCGCACGAATTTTTTATTCGATAAAGCAAAAAAAAACAGATTATTCGAAAAAAAACATATATAAAAAGATAGATAATTAAATTATCTTTAAAATGGTGCAGGTTTCATAATAATACGCCAGATATTATTTGCGTAGTAGTCGTAGTAGTCGTTTTTAGACCCTAATTTCACAAATTAATTACGCTATGTAATATAAACAAAATCTAAAATATTCAAAGCTAAGAATATTAGGAAAATGTTCTTGTTTAACATATATTTTTTTCGAATCATAAGCAGTACTCGTTTAGACGTAATTATCAGTTTAAAATCAATAACTTTCGTTAAGAAATTTCTTCATTTGGTCGCCGCGCTGGCCTAGGCCCGCGATAAAAGCTATGCAATAGCTTAAAAACCTTTGTTTTTTCTAAAAATCTGTCAAGTTTCTAAATGGTATCTATTGAAGAAAAAATTGAGAAGCGTTTGAGCGCGCTTCGCCATTTAGCGGTAGGTAAAATATTGCTAATAAACAATATTAACGATATTTTTTTCTACCGCAGATAGCGCATCGTGCTCATAGCTTTTTATACTATTTGCAATAAGAACAAAAAAACTTTTTTTTTATTTTATTTTTTGATTTTTAAAAAAAATATATATTTAAACATGCTAAATTTGTCGTACTGATTCACCCATTACAAGGATGTCACTGATTAAAAACTCACCCTGTAGAATGCTTGCGGTGACTTTTTCGAAGAACGCACTTGAGGTCGACTAACTTAACCAAAAGCTTTAAATAACTGGTGGACAGATTGCGTAAATATTCGATAAATAAAAACATTGCTACCAATTTCACAATTTATTTTATGCATAGTCTATACGTAGATTTTTTTATTGAACAATTACCGGTGTTTATTTTTCAGTTACAAATGAATTATAACACTACATTATTTAAATATCCCATTGCCTCCTCATCGCTAGTATCCTATTGTACTGCATGTTAATCTAAAATAAAATGGCGTATGAGACTTTTTATTTCCTGATATACCTAACATAACGTCTCATTTACCTTGCTTATCTAATATCCTTCAGGTGGAGAGGAAAGGAAACAACAAAGAGAGGGGCGGGTTTCAAGATGCCCCATTACCAACGAGGTCAAAACGAATAGAGAAATAATAGCATAGCTAGCATAGCACATTATACAGTCCTCGTTCAATGACGTACGGACTTTAGTTTGATTCTGAAGAGTTCTAACTTTTCCTTGCCGACACTAAAGTTTATATAACTTCGTGAGTTAATTATGGACAACCATAACAGCATAGTATAGATTTATAACTTTATAAAATAAAACTTTGGTCGTAGAAGCCCCAGATGGTTTCTGGATCTTGTCAAGATGGTGTATTAAAAAATCTTTCTGGGGTTGTAATGTTCCTCGTGTTAATTTTCCAAAAAAATACATCGTGTAGAATGTAAATAGAGAAATTCTTGTTTTTGATTAAAATTTAGAATTCGATTTTGTCCGGATCCTGGCAATCCCGGAAAATCTGTGTGTGTGTGTGTGTGTGAGGGTGTGTGTGTGTGTGTGTGGGTGTCTGTGTGTCTGTACCCACTGTATTTCAGAAACCATACACAACAAATCAGGACCAATTACGTAAAAAAATTGTTCACCCTGATGCCGAGATTCAACAGCTAATGGCAGATATAGGTTTATTCGCTTTAGGCACAAATAATAACAAAGTAAGGTCTTTTATAAATGCGTATAGGAAGCAGTTCCTACCTATCTTTTGGCGCGCATGTAATTTGGGAGAACACCTTCAGGATTTTTGCAAAGAGTGCTAACATGTTAGGCATCTTTTTTAGTAGCTCTTTAGCCAGTTGCACGAATGAAACCAGTTGCTAAGAGTAATGTTGCGTTTTGGTACCTTTCATTGGAGCTACAACCTCAGAACCACTTGTGGGCTCCGTAATTTCGTTTTCTGTTGGGTCGCGTATCACTGCCCGCTCCTGCATATAAAGTCCGTGGCCATGTCTATAATTATAATTAGATAATTTATTGTAAAATTAGAGTCCTGTCCATCCTAGAACGGGCTAGTCCCAGTTGGGTGACAGAATCAAATAAGCAAAAGGTTAAGGTTTTGCCATTCGGTTCCTGTTATTTTTATAAGCAAAAACAATATTTTATAGTAATTAATTATTAAATAAATAAATAAATAAATAAAAATATCATCAGACACACCATGCAGTTTCTGTAATAATATGCAGTTTGTAATATGCAACATTGCCAAACTTTAATAAAATGCTTACTTTTTAGTGTTTATAACTGTTAATCAAAATATATTGTTTTACTTAGGTCATAAATGTATTTAAATTATTATATGAATTAAGCAGAAATCTATTATTTTAAAACCATTTTTACTATTTAACTTTTTACAGATTTATGTAGGTATATTTAGTTATACCTACATAAATCAAAATATTTGTGTATAAATATAATACAAAATATTTGTGTATAAATATTTTGACTAAAATTGTACAAATCAGTTTGCCTCTGTATTTTGATAATAAAACTGTTGCGATTTCATACATAATAAGAAAATATATTTTATTATGAAATTACCTTTCAGTATATTATTTGATAGATTACCAGATGTCAGTTGCGAAAATTCTGGGACATATACTGAACGCTTTAACCCCTTGGTGGACACGCACGCCGATTGGCATTTTTTGCATAGTCCCTATTATATCCGTATTTATTCAATTATCGGCTGTATTTCTACTTCCACTGCGGTAAAAGCCTGTCATTGCATAAGCCACCGTTATATATTAAAAAGACTAACCCACTGGTTGATCACCCAGAGAAGGAAAGAAACTGAAAAACTAATTTGCTTTATACCTAGCTAACTTACCATTCCTAAAACATTATTATTCACCTACCATATAT
This sequence comes from Micropterix aruncella, assembly GCA_944548615.1. Taxonomy (NCBI): domain Eukaryota; kingdom Metazoa; phylum Arthropoda; class Insecta; order Lepidoptera; family Micropterigidae; genus Micropterix; species Micropterix aruncella. The sequence goes on from OX155958.1 coordinate 31,637,225, forward strand.
TTATGATTGGCATGCTTTTTGTTCTTTATATTATTATTGTCACATACCTTTTAAGATTATTTGAATTTTTATTTTTTACAAAAATTTTAGTTTACTTGATTTTATTTTTCACGGCATTCTTCAGCGTATTTTTTTTATTTAGCATTAGGCAGTACTTAATTATACGAATCTGAGCCTACCTTAGTGCGGACGTCTCGTGCGATCCAGTTAGGTTAGGTTTAATTTATTTGTAACTGGTATTATGATTTTTTGTAAAATAAAGAATTTGAGTTTGAATTTGAATTTGAATATAAGTGTGCTTGCACAAACCTTCTACGAAGAAATTTTTAAGGCCATTAAAAATTTTGCGTGGAATGACTGGCTTCCGAAAGGTTAATATCAAAGATATTTTATTGCATACTTTTATAACATCTAGGTTCTTTTAAGTATATAGAATTTGAGTTTTAATAACAAGTTGGCAACGCCAGAGAAACTTTAGGTGTTTCGTTATTCCATGCGGTAAGATTCATTTTTTTAAATTACAGTGATTGATATAAATTTATAGCGTAAATAAACAAAAATATATTTTAATTTATAACTTATTTTAAATAATACTAACAATAACTTATAATAACAATATATTTTGACTAATACTTTTTTTTTCAACGTGTCCGGGCTTTTTTAGGACATGTCTTTCCAAAAATATGCGGCCTGAATGGCCTTATCGTTCGCCTTTTGTAGATCCTGGTGTGTGATAGAAGTTGACAGTTGTTTGCAGGATCAGAGGTGGTCTTTATCATGCAGCGTTTCACATACTATAAGTAAGACTTGACTTATACTATAAGTAGGCGATGTATTAAAGTTTCACTATATTTAAAATTGCACATTAGTACTGATATTTATATTGAATTTGAATTGCACATTTATATTCAACCCGCACGGTGCGTCTAATAATATGGCCAGGGACTCTATGAATGCATTAGGTCTTCGCATCATTAATTGGCTCAATTTTTATGAATGTGTTGAATAGCGACGATATTGCAGCTACTAGGACAGTATTCCTGCACTCCTCCCTGTGGTCTGATAGAAAACATACAGAGGAGTATTTATAGCCCGGTTCTCTCAGTGGTAAAAAAAGAGGTCTTCAATTATTCGTTGTTGGATTTGAAAACCGTGGAAAAAATCAGCATTCGTATAAATGCTCTCATTTCTTTGATTATGTCACTGAATTCAGTATGCGATTGGTCTTTCTATGGTTATCTTACTAGGGCAAACTTCTAATTTGTTTATTTGCAAATTTAGGAAATGATTTCATTGGTGAAAATAACTTCCCGCGGGGACGAATGACTGTAGTATGTGCTAAGATTTGCTGCTCCTCTAACGCCCGGAAAGTGTGTGACGAAGTTATGTTGTTGTGTCTGAATTCCTTGAAGCAACATCGTGCTCCATTTGAATTTTCACTTGCCACAAATTGTACTCGATAACCTTTTCTATTTTCGGACAAAGGTTCGCCGTCAGAACCTGAGTCTGTAACGCTTCTATTGTCATTTCGTAGCAGAAGACCTTCCTTTCTGTCATCACCGCCAGAAAATTCTGTACCAGATCACTTAAGATTGGGTTTGGGTTTATTCATATATTTATTTATTTATTGTACATTTAGCACTTTTTCATTTATTCATTCATTCATTTATTCATTCATTCATTTATTTATTTATTTATAGCATTTATTCATTTAGAGCATTTCTTCATTTATTTATTGTACATTTACATTTTTACACTTTATTCATTATTTTTTTGTACATTTAGCCCCATTGTTATCAATGTTATAAGTAACTCAAAAAAATTGAACACCGAAATGCAGCTAATGCTCATTGCCCACCTAACTAGAACTAAACTGTCCCGTATCTAGGTGGGTCAGAGTAAATAATTAAAATAAGTAATACAACTTATGTAACAACTAGCCTAATTAATGTAAAAAACTTTTTATTTCTATAATCAATGAATGTATTGTTTGACATTGCATCGACTGATATTGCATCGACATTTCATAAGATTGCATCGACCTCATCACTGAAGTGGCTCTCTGCAGTCTTTAAATCCTTATCAGCCTAATTCTGAAATATCGAATCGCCGATACGTAAATTTCCTTTAGACGAGAAAGACATTTTAAACTAAAATTAAAAATTTCAAAAAAATGAGAAACCAAAAATCCAATCCAAAAATCAAATAAGGTAGCCAGTGATCCCGAAATATAAAAAAAAATTATATGTATCGTAAACCAGTCGCGCGCAGGGGTGTAAACTGTACAGTCAGGCGGTACTGGACACATTGCTCTGAAGGTCTCGGGTCGCAAACTACCTCACAACAGATCAGCACAAAATTTATTTCTGCTGGGTTAAATCTTGTGCAATTTATGTAGTACCTCAGTTATTTTATAAAAACTAATTTAATTTACCACGATATAGGTATTCATAAATCGCATTAAAAAAAACAAGCAGCCTAGGTGTTTGACGCTTCTTTAAACGTCTTTATATCGTTTATAACTAGAGTTAAATTATTACAGATTCCGAATTTGCGTTGCGAATATAGTGGGGTGACGTTTAGACGTCTTCAGTGTTGGAAAGTTTACTGAACTGTAAAAATACTAATATCGTTAATATAACCTTAATCCTAATCAACGATGTACGGCTCAGACTTATAAAGCAGAGGCTACAAAATGGTGGGGCAGCCCCATTCTTTCTTAACTCGATGTCTGTAACTAATATTGTTATTCCGTCCTGATAATATGAAAGTCCCTGAAAGCGTACGGTTCAATTCGCCTGCGAGTTCTGTAATCTTATTTGGCTTCTTGTCATTTCGCGAAAAGAACTCAAACAGGAAGAAAGTTGAAGTCTCGACTTGTACGGTACCTTCACCTAATCGCATGTTTGTTGTCCGTTGCGGAGACTCCTCCCGGCCTTTCAGCCTCCCCCCGAAAACACGAGGAAGTTAAAAAGAGTCTGTGGGAGGTAAAACGCTTGTGTGTATCTAAGTTCAGAACGATTAAAATTATACGTAGGATAGAAACAAGAGGAAAATTTAAAGAGTGGACGAAACAATTACAGATCGTATGATCTACATCCAAGCATTTATTCTTTAGAGTATTAGTTTGCTCAATACCATACTAAATTTTGGCAGGCAGGCTAGGCAGAACAAAAATAGGAAGATTATTCGTTAACAGCTATCATGCCAATTAATGAAATTCCTAATGTAATAAGTTAATAGTAAAAACACATTTTTAAAAACAAGGTTTTATTAAAATGCTCTGACCCGAGCCAACCCTGGGTGCAGCAGCCATATCATAGTATAATTTAGAACAGGATATCATAATTGAATGCGTATACAAAATTTCGTGACTGTGCTGTTAACCATTGAGGAGTCCCCTCGTCCAGAGCCAACCCTAGGCTCAGCAGCCATGTCATGATGAAACATAACGGGCTATTATAATTGAATGTGTATACAAAATGTCGTGTCTGTGCTGTTGACCGTTGAGGAGTCCCCTCGTCGGGAGCTAATCCTGGGCGTAGAATCAACTTGGGAGTTAATGGGCCCTTGCTGAGTTGGCCACGAAAACCCATTCTGTTCAGGGTTGGTCACACTCACGGGTCAACACCTATCCGACGGCCTCCAAGCATGAAGTGCGAGCCTGGGTAGGACTCTGGCCTTATGGTCAGTTTCCCCTGGGAATCAAACTTCTGGCGCTCCTGGACGGTCTGCGCACCGTGCGGCGTAAGCCAATCGACTGTGCACTCTGACTAACAACTTGGGTTGTCGACTACAACGGGCGAGCCCGTCACCTCAGGAAGTTTTAACGATTAGTCGTTCTATCTCCCTGGATGAACGTAGAAGACTTGGGACAAAAACAGTCCACCATCTAGCTACGTCACAAGCCCGTAAGACGCCAACGCCTTAACCGCAAGATAGCCAGGAATGTTACTCTGACTAACAACTTGGGTTGTCGACTATAACGGGCGATCCCGTCACCTCAGGAAGTTTTAACGATTAGTCGTTCTATCTCCCTGGAGTGAACGTAGAAGACTTGGGACAAAAACAGTCCACCATCTAGCTACGTCACAAGCCCTAAGAGGCCAACGCCTTAACCGCGAGATAGCCAGGAATGTTACCTGGCGGGCCGACACTCACGCCCTTACTTCCAATTGTGACCAGATTACTCCGGTCTCCCGATTGGTTCCGAGTTCGAGGTCGCTTGCGCGGTCCTCTCCCTTACGAAGCGGTAAAACGGTGTATACCGAATCTATCGCGGACCACAGCGTCCTTTGCCCGGCTGTTCACCCAGGATCGGATGGCCGATGGTCGTTTCAAGAGTAGTCGCCGTAAGGTCCGCAACAACCCCCGCTCTATAGGAAACAGTACTGCTTCCAGACTCCCCCGAATGGCAGGGGGTAAGTTTCGAAGTGTCAATCTGCTGCCGGCATTCGTGCGGAGCGCGCATATTTGTTTCGGCATGCATGGTTTTCCCCCGCCATCCCCGCGCGGAGTTGCCGGCATCTTGTTGGAAAATCGACTGACTCCGCGCGGAGTTTTGGGTATTGAACCTGTTAAATTCCTAGCATTGTGACCTTATCCATTAAATAAGATGATGAGTCGGAATCGTGAACCAAAAAATATTTATTATCAACCAATTTCGCGACACATGTGTTCCACTAATTTTTTTTTTTTACACAGTAATAATAATAATTTTATTGATTCAAAAATATTATTTGACATTGTATTAATCTGCCTAACTAGGCCATAGCCAGTACCGAGGAAGACTCTATGTATGACATAAATGTATTCATATGCACATAGTATTAAAATTAAACATACTTTAAAATGTGATAATATATAAAACAGATAACTGAATTCAAATTAACTTATAATTTTATTTAAAAATATCGATATAGCATGATCATGAAAATAAAAATTAATATAAAAAGTCACATTATGAAGTTTATAGATCAAATAAATAAATAATATTAAAAATATGAAATGTATTACGATGTATGACAATAATAACAATGCAGACCTTTACATTAAAATATGACTTTTCCACCTCATTTCTATCAAGTTAAAGTAAATGTTGAGTAATTTTAAATCTTAATTTGAATGACTTGATATTTCGGCATGTTTTAATAGATTCTTTTAGATTGTTATAAATGTTGGGCCCTATAAAGCCAAAGTGTCTTTAGGCGAAGGATGTTGGGGTTTTTTGTACAATATGTTTACAGGTTGTGGCGCTTCTCGTTGCAATTTTATGCTCAGTTTTACCGTGAATATCTTTACTTATTAGGTAGTTAGAAAAGACTGTTTTTGCATATACCTGCCTGATGTCTAATTTCTTTAGCTCTGCGAACAAATCGTTTGAGAAGTACCTTCGGGGCTTCTTGGCAATAACCCGAAGAAGCGCCTTCTGCGCTGTCATAAGCGAATTTATAACAGTACGTGTGGACCATCATTAACCTAGAATACCGTACGAAATAAAACTATTTGCTAGGGCATGGTAGACATTTTTGCATAGCAAATAAAGAGCATTTAATTCCGTCACACTTCAATATCTTGCTATTTACTATAGATATCTATATATCGAGGCTGTTTATGTATGTATTATTGTAGCATCCGCGGTACGCTGGCGGTGTAACAATAACCTTATCTCGAGCTTCACGCGTCACTTTATCAACACAATGAGAATGCTGAGCTCGAACGAGTGTACCCACAGAATACAGATTGCGTTACATATACACACTTGTATATAAGCAAAATATTAGAATTCATGTCACAGAACAGAATAAGGCACAGGAAATAAGAAATTGAATATATCTAATACTAAATTACTTTTGGTGACACAAACGCATTATTGAAAAAAGTAGTCGCGTTATGTAGGAAAAAAATATTCTATTAAATAATTATCAGTATTATGACCTATTTTTTGTCCATCCTTCATTCCATTTACTTTATTTCTGGGACTTTCGAAACTTTATATACAACACAATATTTCTGAAATACCTATATACGGGTTGAGTTTTTAATTAGTGACATCCATGTAGTCGGTAAATCAGTACGAGATACGTATATGTAGACAGCTTTGCACAATATTTTTGAAATACTTACAGAATGTTCCGAAAAATGTGTGATTGAATATTTTTTCTATGTTGCAATGTGGGATTACAGATAGAAATTCTTTATTGAATATTTTATTACAAAATAAACAAGAGGCGGAATTACTGATTAAACTACACTCTCTTACAGCCAACCTTCGTGAAGTAAAAGACTTTAGGTGGGATTAGTGCAAAATAAACAAAACACTTAATAATAAACAAAAAAATATTATTTTTTAAATTATTAGGATTTAGAGATATGAAAGGATGGGATAAGACGTAGAATAACTAAAAATTTAGGAACATGGAATGCCTTTTCACAGACACTTGCAAAGTAGAAACCGTTGGTGCGTTTATGATATTGGACGGGAGCTGGTTCCATAGTAAAGGAATATGTAAAAAAGAGGAATCATGGGTACGAATCGCCATTTTAATAAAAACAGAAACCTATCAACGATCAATTTATTCCTTCTCGATTTCAGTGAGTAAACCATTTAATTTCGTAATTCTCGGAGTAACGGTTAATTGAGTGAATATTTTCATTTTTTTAACGAATAATTGTAGTTATCGAATTAACGCGAGTGAGTGGCGAAAGAGACTCAAATATGGAACACTAAATATAAAAGTGAAAAAAAAATATGAAAAATAACAATAAAAATATTTCTTCAAAATTTCAATGGAAATAAATAGTAGGTACTACTTATAACGGGATAAAAATAAAAAAAAGCTGAAAAATAATGTCGTTAACTGATTTTAAGCTGAAATGAGCGCCACTACATTTTGTAGACAAACGCAGAAACTATAAATAAATTTAGAAAGAAAAAGAAAGTAAAAAAATGTATTTAAAAAAATATATTGATGAATCAGGGGGTAGGTTATCGAAAAAAAAGATTTCTACTCATTTTGCTGAAGCGGCTAATTGCTACAAATAAAACACGAAATTATTTCTGTATATCCATATATTCTTCAGTCATCTAACAGAAGAAAGTCTCCCACAGCGTCGAAATCCGATATTGCATCAAAAGATGGTGAAGTATGAAGTATTTCATATGGATGATATTAAGGTTACATTGCTGATTATGTCGTGTTTCTCCGGTCTGCTTTACTTGCGAGTAAACCAAGTGCGGCTAAAAGAAACCATAAAAAACGCATAATAATTTCGATCCTCAAAATGTCAAACCACTATTTTTAAAAACCTAAAGCGATACTTGCCCAAATCATATTATGTCAGTGCACTATTTCATAATGTAATATTTTAAATTTCAATAAAATCAGAGGGAGCAGGCCCCTCTTCTCTGGCAATTTGACAGTTCAACCATCAGTGACTGACTTTAGCAAACAATGTTGCTGAAAAAACAGAAAACGCGGACAGAATAATTTACAACAAAAAATGGTATTTAAAGGGTTATTCAGTTAATAACAAAAGGCATTTTTAATATGTACAGGATTTCATATATGTATAAAACACACGCCTTGAGTGAAATATAGATATTTTCCAAATAAAGTAAACAAAAGCAAATATTCAAAGCTGTCAGCGTTTTCGATACCTTGTACCACGTGCACTTGCACCCTCAAGAGAGTTTGTTTTCTTTTGCCAGTTGCTTCATTGTATTTAGAAAATTTCCAAACGAATCTTCAATTAGCCGATTGCTAGTGATATTCTTCAAGACCTACATAATTATTTACCCTTACTAGTGGACGTTTTAAATTTTCCGCTAACAGACAATTTATCAAAAGAATAAAAGTCGTCGTACGGTGGCCGAACAAGTAAAGCGTAAGTTATTTGTCTGTAAGTGTAGTTTATTCAGATCCCAAGAGAGGGCGCCCCTTACTTTCTCTTCTTCTCTCCGTAATAAGTTTTGGTCGATCGGCGCTGTTATTGCTCTGATGGGGATTAATGGGGGGCGCGTGTCGGGAATGCCGCCTTAGCGCGTCTTAAGAAAGGCCTTAAGGAAACTTCGAGACGTCTCGCCATTCTATAAATGGCCTACTCGTAAATATTTAGCCGCTTTTATACTCAGCGCGGGTTCCTAATTTTTACCATTGAAATTTCCGCGGCGATATTTTTAGCCGACATACTTTGTTGCTCAATCTTTCAAAAAATATTTCGATCCAAGTTCAGCCGCCATGATGACTTCTTGTAAATTGTTCGGATAGATAAAAGTCTGAAGAAAAACATTTATTTCCGGGGGTTGATATTTCATTGTACCCCATGTAAATTTATTATGACCATGACCATCCCCAAGGAGGTACTCCCTCTTCCAGCGCAAAATTTCTTCAATACCGTTTTTGCGTGCGTTGTTTTCTCCTGTTGTGACCTCGTATATTATTGAGTCGTAATTACAATTTCATAAAATATTTTTTATTTATTTATTTATTTATTTATTTAAGAATTAATTACTATGAGACATTGATTAGCTTATAAAAATAACAGGAACCGAATGGCAAAACCTTAACCTTTTGCTTATTTGTTTCTGTCACCCAACTGGGACTAGCCCGTTCTAGGGTGGACAGGACTCCAATATTACAATCAAGTTTGCTTGATTGCTTGTTTGCTTACAAATATACAAGTTTTAGTAAAAAGCTAATGACACTAAATTGCCCTAAAATGTGGTCTTCAGAATAAAATAAAATAAAAAATAATAAAAAAATATTAAAAGATAATATAATAAATAAAATGCAATTCCATTATTTAATCGGCAATAAATATCATATAAAATTCGATTAAATAAAATAAATAAAGTTATATGTGAGAAAAGAAAGAAACGGTCATTAATATTTATTAATATAAAATTACCTAGTCTAAAAAGTATACTTCATTGTCAAAGTCAAATAATTTTTGGTAGTTAGTTCAATGTTAAAATATACTTAACATATATGTTTAAAAATATGTTAATAATTTGTGCACCTAAGTTTTATTATACTATTATTTCTAACATTTGATGTATGGTTAGTCTGTCATGATTCGATAACCATTTCTTTAGTTTATTTTTGAATTCCCTAAATGTCAAGTTCATTTTTATTTCCATATTGATCAGATTGTAAAATCTCGGCTCTATGAAAGAGTAATGTCTTTGTCCAAATGATGTTTTCCTTCTGGGTATTATTGAGCTATTTTCTAAAACTTGTCTCATTGGTCGCCGGTTCTGAATTATTCCTAAATTTGAGTTACTGTCCAAAAATAGCCTTAATAGGGAAGTTTTTAGAAAAAGTTGCCTACAGTCAAGAACTTTAGCTTCCTTATAAAGTTCATCAGTGGGATGGCGATATGGTCTACGTAGAATAATTTTTAATATAAATTTCTGCGCAACTTGCAATGGCTCTAGCAGGGTTTTACCACATCCACCCCATCCAATTATGCCGTAAGTAATAAGCGATTCACATAAAGCATAATAAACAGTTTTTAGTGTTTTGGAATCCAGAATATTCCTCAGTTCTTTGAAAACATATCCAAGGATTCGCACCTTCGTAGCCACGTTATGTATATGAGAATCCCAACGGAGAAAGCAATCTAGAGTGATGCCTAGATATTTCCAAGATATTTCTCTTTGTATAGGCTGACAGTTACAAGACTCTACGCTATCGCACTCGTGTATTACAATAGTTTTATTAGTAGTGGGTTGACCTCTGGTTGTTATACTAAATGGCATGTATTTGGTTTTGCCAACATTAAGCGTCAACATAAAGTTTCCTAGCCAATTTTTAACAATTTCCATGCCCTCGTTTGCTTTCTCAAATGTGTAATCCCAGTTTGAACCCTTGAATAGTATAACAGTGTCATCGGCATATGTGATGATTTTACCTACTGGTAACTGACATAGGTCATTTATGTAGACGAGGAATAAAATGGGTCCCAAAACGCTACCCTGTGGCACACCATACGTGAGATGCTGGGTTTTACTCTGGAGGCCCTGGATGGTGACACTTTGTACCCTGTTGGATAGGTAACTATCAAACCATTTAAGACTTGTATAGTTAATTCCTACACTGCTCAGTTTGCATAATAATATATTATGAGGAACGGAGTCAAAAGCCTTTGCAAGGTCAAGGAAAACTCCTAGACACTTGTATCCTTTATCCACCGTTTTGACTATAAATTCAGTTAAGGCTGCTATAGCGTCTGTTGTCCCTAAACCTTCCCTAAAACCGAACTGATTGTCTGAGAGTATTTTATTTTCAATTAAAAATTTATAGAGTCTCGCCTTTGCAACTTTCTCGAAGATTTTGGAGATCGTGTTTAAAATGGAGATAGGTCGATAGTTATAGTCTTATATTTAATATCTGCGTCGCGGTCGTCAGTATTTCATACAATACTGTCTTATATTTAAGAGTCGTGACTCTCTTCTTTCGGTCTCCTCTACTTTTTTTATTCAGGCTCCTCGCGTGATCGACATGGCTCTCTTGCTATCCGTGTCTTTTCATACGAAAAATGTGTGCGCCTTATCTCACTTCGTTCGCGCACCAGTTGTCGCTCCCTTGCCAGCCGTGAGCCGCGTACTTGTCAGCCGCCGATGTCTATGACTATGGAGTCGGAGATTTCACGCTGGCCCGACTATTCTTAAACTACTCTCTCCGTAATAACTATCTTACTTTCATCCCAGATTTTATAAGCATAAAGAAAAACTCTATGTATTCCCCAGCTATCCCTCAACTCTGCTAATATATCTATAAATATATAACCCATATATATATATATATATATATATATATATATATATATATATATATATATATATATATATATATATATATATATATATATATATATATATATATATATATATATATATATATATATATATATATATATATATATATATATATATATATATATATATATATATATATATATATATATATATATATATATATATATATATATATATATATATATATATATATATATATATATATATATATATATATATATATATATATATATATATATATATATATATATATATATATATATATATATATATATATATATATATATATATATATATATATATATATATATATATATATATATATATATATATATATATATATATATATATATATATATATATATATATATATATATATATATATATATATATATATATATATATATATATATATATATATATATATATATACATATATGTATATATATATATATATATATATATATATATATATATATATATATATATATATATATATATATATATATATATATATATATATATATATATATATATATATATATATATATATATATATACGCCTTAGGGATTTTATGCTAAATTTGACAGAGCTGGATATTTTGACATGAAATGAATGTTTAAACTAGGAAAGAGCGGCGTCCCCCACGACGCAACGGGGAAAGAGATGCGGCTGAGCGCGTCACTCAAATGCATAATCCTCTTGTGGCGTTGCCGGAGGGAAAAATACGAGCCATGCCATGGAAGAAGCGGCCTTTGCTGCAGCACCGATCCCCCCCCCCCCTCCTCTTTTCTCCCTCGCCGTCCCCAACAGAGATGGAATGGATACTGAAATTTTGTAATCGTTTTTTTTTGACAGGAATATTTATTTTAACTAGATAGACCAGTACGTTTAGGCGGGCGCTAAGAAATTGCAAAATGAAATGTCTAATATTGTTATAATATATTGATGTCAATTTATTGAAATTTGGACATTTAGTCAACTACTTACTTGATTTTTAGACAGTTAAAGTACCCTATCACTCATGAAATGACATAGCGATACTAACAATATTACCCACTTCTAAATCGGTTTAAGCGTTTAGAAATTAGGATCGAATAAAGACACGAAAAGCATACATTGATGTATTTTATGTAATGTGTATTAAACACATTACACTCCTTTTTTTTTGGTCAGTCGTGTAAAAAGATAATCGCCAATAATGTTATATAGAGTTGGTTCATTTTATTTATTTATTTCAAGTCGATTGGAAATTTTTATTTCCAGTTATTGATCATTATTCTTATATTTATCGATTTTTGTGTGATACCTATGTGACTTCGATGTGAAGTTGGTTGACAATTTTTATTTATATTAACTCGCTGTAGTAACTGCTGTAATTATTTGTTGTAACTAAAAGAATAGTAATGACAATAACAGTAAATTTATTTGCGAAAAAAGACTAAGATGGTTGTTTACAAAGTCTGCTTAACTAGGTCGAAGCCCCTGTCAAGGTATACTCGACTATGTTAGTTGTAATTTTTAAATTGTAAATTGTGCGCACACATATCAAATGAAAATATACAATAAAATGAATCTAATAGCACTGATAAATAATTATTATATGTCTCAAGAGTGATTTCAATCTGGGTAACTGAATTACTGAACTAATGTGTAATGATACCTAATACTTCATTAATGTCGGAAAAAATATAATAAAATAAAATAAAAAAAAATATCTATAAAATAATAATAATAGTAAAATACAATAAAATTAAAATTGAAATGACAGTCAGTAAATAGAGAAAAATAACCTAAAAGTAATAATTTAAACAGGGTAATAAATAATCAGGTTCAATAGTAAGGTTGCTAGTAAATAAAAACATAAAAAAGGGTAATAATAATCCTAGTAGAAACAAGTAAAAAAGGTGATTTAGTAGGTAGGTTAAATATGAGGAGGGGTTTGATGGAGAAGGACGGCGATGAGCACCTCAATCTCATGCCTGGCAAATTCCAACAGTAGTGGAATAATTTGTTTACTTGCTTTTTACATTGTTTCTTGTTTCTACTCTTAACTGTGAAATTTCACAATGGGCGGGTTTATTGTTATATGACAATCTCTTACAACCAACCCTACTATGCCGTGTTTATATGTATGTGCGGGTGTAACATGTGTGTAGGTATGTCTTGTTATTGCATTCCATTGACAGAATTGAAAATGCATTTCCGTTAATTTGATCCCAACGGAAAATGGTGACCCAGCCAGGAATCGAACCCGAGACCTTACAATGTAAGATCAGGCGACCTAACCACTATGCCACCGGATGGTCGACTTTAAATTTATTTAAAATTCATTGAAAATCTTGGGCGCTATGTATGAATAATATCTTTGCGCAAACGCTGTCATTTTTTGGGACACAATTATTCCTCTATTTTTAATTTCTCAACATGTGTTTAAGTATTTTATATTTTATTTATTAGGATTGTATTGCAAATTGAATTCTACAATCTGTATAGATGTTACGAATGACCTGATATTGATTTTGACCGTCTTATTATCGTACCTGCAAAAGATATAACGTTGAGTCCACCCCTGTACCTTACCTACGTGTATGCCGGACCAAGTCGAGAAAATCTAATTTATTTCCCGCTAATGCCCTCAGCGTTGACGGTGTCTCGGATGGTGGAAAGTATAAAGGAAAGGTGCGAGTATGTATATGGCTGTACTGCACCCACCACGCTCAGGGCTGCTACCTTGTACTAACAGAAAGAAAGGGGGGCGTGTTATCTAGTGTTCTAATGCGCGGCGTTTACTTAAGGTGGCATGATACCCGGGTACGACCATAGGTATATGACTTTTGTTTCATGTTTTTTTTTTTTTAAATGTAAGCACTAATTTTAAAAAGATTTTAAGTGAATCTCTCTATAAGGAGCCAATTTAGAATTGAGATCCAAAAAGTCGCTATTGCCTCGGACATTCAGGCTTTAAACCGATTTCGAAAACATCCAGGTACGATTACTCCTACAATGTAAGCGGTGAGTGTGTTTTATTTAAATACTAGCTGACCCGTGCCCACTTCGTTGGGCGGTAAACATTTTCATTTGTGATGAAATTATGAGTGTGGTTCGGTTAGTACTGAGTGCTATGATTCATTTCCTGACTTCAAAAAGGAGGATTATATTTTTACTGCATATGTATGTATTTGTAATATACTATAATATAATATAATGAGCCCGCAATCCAGCGACATGAATCCGATAATTATATCGTCCGGCTTTTTAAGAAGATCGTCTCGTCCTCAATCCGATGATAGCCGACTGGTCCTCTTTTGCTGACCTTTTCCTTCGTTAAACCTCAAATATATATAATCACCTTTAAAGACCCGTTTACTATTTCAAATAAAATAATATATTCAGACTCAGAATAATTTATTAGTATCGCTTTTAGCCTCACACGACGGTGCAGTTCACCGCGCATCGTAACCTATAATCCTGAAAAGTTTTAAAGTTTAAACTTACACTTTATTACTCAGATTAAGAATATGCAGTCACCCTAGCTGGTGTTTGCTTCACTTAGATCCGATCTAACTAAGCAGTCCATCTGCCTCTCCAGAGGAAGCTATATTTTCTCGAGCCGCTCTTTGCTCTTAGCTCCCACAACCCCTCGTTTCCTTCAGACGTCTACTGCGAATTCACTCTCTGAGTGACTCAGCGCATAGCCGTGATTTCATTTTTGTTTTGCCTCTGAAAATCTCCCCCTGATCATTAATACCCTGCCTTGTGCTACCTCCGAAATTGATGCCTTTCCGCTTCTCGCCTACCCCCTGTAATTATAGCAACATCCCCTTCATGTAGCCCCTAATTCTTTTGAGACTGCGTTCACCCAATTGAGCCACTAGATGAAAGTATCCCATTTTATCCCTAATAATTAAATGTATTCCTATCTATTCCAATTTCTTTAAAAAAAACTGAAAAATACTACCGCCTGGAGAAAGCGATGCTATTGAAAATGTGGTAATCTCGGTATGTCCAAGAGGAATCGATGAAAAAGTGCAAGTTTTGTAAAAGCTGATACTTTGAGATTAGACCGTATTTAGGCCATAGAAAACTGGGTTATAGTCAGTAGGCCAGACTCCGGGAAACCAGTTCTTTATTGCATCCACTGGAAATTTCAGCTTTTCCAAAACACTTTGGGGGTTCTACTTAAAATTACACCTTAACTAGTACGACAGCGCCAGGATTCCTGGAGTCTGGCCTGCTGACTCTATCCCAGCGTACTATTGCTAAAATACTGTCTGATCAGAAAGTATCAGATTTTACAATACTCTTGCAATTTTTTGCCGCTGGCTTCCAACTATTAATAATTTTATTAAGTACTTGAGTATAGAATTTTAATGAATTTCGTTCATCTCTGCCAAATTGGTCATCTTGGATAGTATCCCATTTTATCCCTAGTAATTAAGGTCATTCCCATCTATTCCAATTTTAAAAAAAAATGAAAAATACAACCGCCTAGAGCAGGCGACGGTGTTGAAAATGTGGTAATCTCGTTATGTCCAAGAGGCAGCGACAAAAAAGTGCAAGTTTTGTAAAAGCTGATACTTACAGATCAGACAGTAATTTGGCCATAGAATACTGGGGCATAGTCAGTAGGCCAGACTCCGGGACACCTGGTGCTGGCGTACTAGGAAAGCTATAAAATCGAAGACTATCGCGGTTGTTTGACATTATAAATAGGATAGAAAACGAATTTACCGCGTGAAATTTGTAGGACCCGACGTTTCGGTGACGTTGCAGCCGCCGTTGTCTAGGGTAGACTGAAGAGCTGTCAGTCCGTTGTTTTGCGGGTAGGCCGCAAACCGCTGCCGTTTCTATCCTATTATAGGAAAGCTATAATTTTATTAATACCCCCAAAGTGTTTTGAAAATGTAAAAATTCATCAGTAGATAGTGGATGCAATACAGGGCCCGAAATAAATGGTCAGACTGATTAACAATATAGGTAATGCGTGGCGTCAGCATTACTCCATACATGTGACAAAACTGAAGTTCATTATATTGCGCGGCACATTAGACAGATGCGTAATAGTTACCGACAAATACGTACCGGCGTATTTGCAGGGACTCCATTTTTGTGACATGTATGAAGTAATGCTGACGCCACGTATTATATTGTTAGTCAGTCTGACCATTTGTTTCGAGTTCTGTATTGCATCCACAAACTACTAATAATTTTTAGCTTTTCCAAAAAAGTTTAGGGGTTCTACTTAAAATTACACCTTCACTGGTACGCCAGCGCCAAGTTTCCCAGAGTCTGGCCTGCTGACTCTACCCCAGAAAACTATTGCTAAAATACTGTCTGATCTGAAAGTATCAGATTTTACAAAACTCATGCACTTTTTGGTCGCTGGCTCCCCAACTATTAATTGCTCGCGTATAGAATTTGAATGTATTTAGTTCATCTTTGCCAAATTGGTCATCTTGGAAAATAATCAACCCCATAGTAGAAATAAATTATTAGTTTTAAAAAAAATCACTAAAAACACGCTTTTGGGCTATGATACGATATTTACATACACACGGCTGTGATCCTCCGGCTTCATCATCAGACCTTGAAACCTAATCGTGGTCAAAGTTCATTCCAAGACTTTTCTAACAAGTCCAAACACAGCTATGATACGATGTTCCAGTTCATAACTTCCGACTCCATCATCAGATCAGTTCGACAGTACCATATTATTGTATTGTCATCAGAACTACATACAGCTGCCAGTTTTCATGACGCTACGATCCTTGGAAGATGGTTAAATTCGTTACTTTAGATTCCATTACATAGTTGGTTACATACAGGTCGACCTAATAAAAGCGTGTTAAAAAGTAAAAGCCCGATATGAGAATCTCAAATTGTATGGATTTTAAAAACGAAGTGAATAAGGTAATGATAATGTGAAAGGCTGGTATAACTCCGGTCGCGGAATCCATGGCAGCTCCGTTTGTATATTTTATTTATTATTTATATAAAGTGAACAGTTTTGATATTAAATATTTCATGATTGTGCTATGCTTGTAATATTTCATGATTGTGCGAACTGGGGCAGGCCCATCTTATAAAACACGCTTTGTGTGTTATTTACCCTCGTCTAACCCTATCCCCTCCAACCCCCCCCCCCCCCCCCCCTAACCCCTTCTGAAGCCATAGGACAGCAGTTCTAGTGTTTTCTAGCATAGTTGCTATTCAGTAATTGAGAAACTTCACAAGAAACTTTCTCAATTTGATTATTTATTAATATAAAAACGTAAAAACGCTTATTTTTTACGCGACTGCTCAATAAAAAGGAGTGTATGTATCTATGTATGTTTCCTGTTTATTTATTCCACCATAACTTCTATACGCTTAACCCGATTTTAAAATATGTAGTATTTTTAGAATTATTATGTCATTCTGAGTATTAAACGGTACATCAACTGTCCAAATATCAAGTAAATAGTTGTCTAAATGTCCAAATGGTCCAAATGTTAATTAGTTAAGATAATAGTAAGTGGATGCAATAAAGACCTCGAAACAAATGGTAATAATAATAATAATAATAATAAACTCTTTATTTGCACTTAAAAAGTATACAAAAAAGGCGAGCTTATTGCCACATGGCAATGTCTTACAGCTAACCTAAACATAGTGGTACATGCGCGCATTGTGAAAATAAAGATTATTACATAACATACAGACAAGTGGAAGAATTTAAGACTAATAGTGCCCGAGGAGAGGAAAATTGGGAGAGGAACAGGAGAGAAAGGGAAGAACTGGTTACTTCTTAGAAAGGTAGTAATCCTTAAGGTGAGTCTTAAACGATGGTAAAGAAGGCGAGTTTCGTATATTTGCTGGGAGATCGTTCCAGAGTCTTGCACCATGGACACAGAAAGAATAGTAATAGAAATCACTATTATGACTCGGAATTTTTAATAAACTGTCAGAGGCTGACCGAAGTACGAGACCGTGGGAACTTAGTGATTCAAAAAGCTCCTGGAGATAGGATGGTGTTAGTTGGGTGAGTACACGATATAGGAGAGCCAGTATATGAACATTTCTTCTTTGGCGTATTGGCAACCACTTTAACTGTGCCCTATAGTCGGACACGTGATCATACTTACGTAGACCGAAGATGAATCGTATGCATACATTTTGCAAACGTTCAAGTTTGTTGAGCAGTTCCTCTGATAAATCGAGATAAGCCACATCTGCATAGTCAAGGAGAGGCAAGAGGAGAGACTGTGCAAGAGATTTTTTTGTGTCCGTCGGAAGAAATCTTCTGTGTGTTTGCAGAGGGTGAAAACTAGCAAATATTTTACGACTTACCTCGTCCACGTGTGGTTGCCAGGATAAATGTTCATCGATAATTAGACCAAGATCTTTCACTTTTTGCGACAATGGTATGGTGAAATCGTTTAGTTTTAAAAGCGGAAGGGATTTTACATTTACTCTGGAGAGCAATTTACGACCTCCAATGAGTATAGCCTGGGATTTCAAAGGGTTGATTAGTATACCCATCAGCGCACACCATTCACAAATAGCCTGAAGATCAGAGTTCATGATGGCGATCGAGGCATTGATGTTTTCGGGAGAGAAATGATTATATATTTGGACATCATCTGCATACAGATGAGTATGTCCACGAACTTGGTTGGAGATAGGATTTATAAAAATTGAGAAAAGAAGCGGGGACAGAACCGCACCTTGTGGAACTCCAGCTGTTAGATTAACCCATTCGGATGATCGATCGCCTACTTTTATACGCTGTTGTCTGGCTCTGAGATAGGAGCTGAACCAATTAATAACGGTTTGCGAACAGTTGAGAGTTTGTAGCCGTGCAACGAGCAAATCGAAGTCGACAGAGTTGAAGGCGCTGCTAAAGTCTAAGAGAACAAGCAAAGTAAGTTGTCTCTGGTCCATAGCTTTACGTGCGTCGTCGGTTACTTTGACAAGGGCAGAGGTAGTGCTATGACCGGGACGGAAACCGGACTGATAGGGATTAAACATATTGAATTCAGAAAGGTAATCTGATAGCTGAGAGAACACTATATGCTCCAACACAAATGGTCTGACTGCTTAACATAATAAAACGCGTGGCGTCAGCATTACTCCTTACATGTCACAAAAATTAAGTCCATGCAAATAGGCCGGTATGTATTTGTCGGTAACTATTACGCATCGGTATAATATGCCGCAAAATATAATGTACTTGTTTTTTGTGACATGTATCAAGTAATGCTGACGCCACGCACTGTATTGTTAAGCTGTCTGATTATTTGTTTTAAGTTCTGTATTGCATCCACTGTATACTGATGAATTTTCAGATTTTCCAAAACACTTTGAGGGTACTAATTAAAATTACACCTTTCCAGCGCCAGGTGTCCCGGAGTCTGGCCTGCTGACTCTACCCAAGCATTCTATGGCCAAAATACTGTTTGATCTGGAAGTATCAGCTTTTACAAAATTCTTGCACTCTTGGAGTGCAAGAATTTGGACTCTTGGAGTAACACACACTTGCCCCACTTATCCAATCTCGCCAATTATTTCTACAGGATGGCGGTGTCGACTACAACGGGCGGACCCGTCAGCCCAGGCTGGTATAACGATATAGATCGTTCTTTCAGCCGTGAGATGAGCGTAGAAGACTTGGGGACAAGACAATCTACTGTCTAGTTCACCAGCGACCCGAGTCCAACGCCTTACGGCGAGGCACCGGGGAAGGTACCAGCGGACAGCCTCACCCCACTAACTACCAGTTTTGGCAGGATATCTCCGTCTGAAATTAACCTTCAGGATACCTCCGTCCTCCCGACTGATTACGGGTCCGAAGTCGCTTACGTAACCTCTACCTGTAGTATTACAGCGGTAATTGAGTTTGAATTTATTGCGGACCTGGGCGTTCTTTGCCCGTAGTATCACACAGGATCGAGTGGCACAAGATCATTTTATGAGTGGCATGACATTAGGTGAAACATCCACCACGGCTGTTTAGGAAACAGTGTATTTCCAGTCTCCAGACCCCTCAGCAATTAGTCAGAATGCACAACCGATTGGCTTCGCCGACCGGTGCGCAAATCGTCCAGTGGCGTCGGGATGCAATCCCGCCGGGAGAAATCGGTCCACCAGCTCTGAGGCCTGAGACACGGGAGTCTTACCCGGGGTAGCCTTCCACTCGAGGAGGCTTCTGAATAGGAGCTGAATCGTGAGTTGAGCCGATCCGAGAACAAAATGGATCTTGTGGCCCAAGCTGCACGAAACCGTTCACCACCTCAATTATTTCTATAGATCTACTTGCCCAATGACGTCATTAATGGAGCAGTATTCGGTGGCGTTTTTTGGCAGCGGAATGGAAACGAAAGAATCTCTAGTGGCCGAAATGCGTCGGCAGTATCTCGATTACGGCCAGTGTTATCGCGCGTGCCAAAGGAAATTGGACGACTCCGCCGGGAAAATTGAAAATTTGCATATTCAGTGAGCCAATTAAGGATACTTGGAGGGAGGAGGGAATAAGACGGGCGGAAAAGGAGTGGGGGAGTGTGTTTTTTCGTCGCGCCCACTATGACTCTTATTCTGGATGCAGAGAACAGTGGCTTCTTGCTTGACATCAGTATGCTACAAACCGTGATTTTAAAGTTCTTGATTAAGGTCTATCCGCACACATCAGTGACGGCACGTGACCGACAGTTCCGTACCGTGCAGTATCAGTGACGTGCTATTCGCACATGTCAGTGCCGACGGCGACGCGTAACGTGATTTTTAGTAGTCAATGTACTGGAGTACCTATCGCAGCACGTGTTTGAAAAATGCTTCGATGTTCAAGAGCACAGTTAGCAGCGACAGCTTTAATATTCGATGAAGACGAGGAAACGTATGTGAGAGAAAGGATTTGGGTTCATAACGCGTGGAGACAAAGAGAAGAAGGAGAGTTTGCCACTCTATATATACATCTGATAGATGATGAATCAAAGTGTTTTGAGTATTTCAGGATGACAAAACATTCATTCGACATTCTTTTATCCAAACTCACTCAAAAGCTAAAAAAGCAAGATAGTCACTGAAGAAAAGCTATACCACCAAAGGAACGTCTAGCAGTTTGTTTAAGGTATGTTTATAAATAAAACAACAAATTATAATCTATAAGTTTGTGTATTTTAAATTAACATAGATAAGTAACGGTTTCATACACCAACTTGCTGCTTGAATTGATGCAACATGA
The DNA here is from genome assembly GCA_944548615.1 of Micropterix aruncella. Taxonomy (NCBI): domain Eukaryota; kingdom Metazoa; phylum Arthropoda; class Insecta; order Lepidoptera; family Micropterigidae; genus Micropterix; species Micropterix aruncella. The sequence continues at coordinate 31,658,270 of OX155958.1, forward strand.
CTGCTTGAATTGATTGTAGAACTCTTGAATTGAGTATGTGTTTTGAGTCAGTTACAATACTGTTATCAAAATGTTCTACCAAATCGATTGGTGATTCTGCCAAGTTAATTTGTTGTAGTTTAAGTTGTTTCAAAATTAATGCCCATATACTTTCTGTGCGAAAGATCATACATTGCAGGATGTAAACGAACCAATTCAATCAGCTTTTCGTCATCCATTTTGAAATACTGCATCCGTGTCAGGCAAAATATTCTCCGCTAGAAATCCACGTCGGATCACTGAACGCGTCGGAGGGTCACTGACGTTACTGAACATCACTGTCACTGTCGTGTTCGAATGGTTATATGAGGAATGTATGAAACAATATTAATTTTCACTGATGCTGCACGGTACGGAACTGTCAGTCACGTGCCGTCACTGATGTGTGCGGATAGACCTTAATTCTGCTGAAGAAGAGATGCGTAGGTACGAAGTACACCACTTAGAGGTGTCAACGACAACGGGCGAACCCGTCACCTCGGGAAGTTTTAACGATAATCATCGTTCTATCTCCCGCGAGGTGAGCGTAGAAGGCTTAAATACGAATACAAACCTACCGCTAGCTAAGCCAACATGCCTGAGAGAGGCCAACGCCTTACGGCGAGGCACCGGGAAAGGTACTCACAGGCAGCCTGACCCCCTGACTACCAGTTCTGGAAGGATATCTCCGTCTGAAATTAACAATCAGGATACTTCAACCTCCCGACTGATTACAATTTCGAAGTAGCTTGCGTGACCTTAAAACTTGACAGAAAAACAATAAAAAATAGGGCCGCTGACGATCACCACCATTGATCACCATTCATTGAATGCATTTTACCCACCGTCCTGATAAAAAAGCCAAAACAAGTCAAATCTTGTAAAGAATTAAATGGACAATAATAGTCTGAAACAAACCACTCTTATGTTTACAAATTTTATTATCTGCATGATAATAAACTCCCGACTTATGACAGTTTCGAAGTCGCTTGCGCGACCTCTACCCGCCGTATATTCGGCGTATCGCGGACCATTGGCATATTTTCCCGGCTCTGAACTCAAGATCAGGTAGCCGTTTGGTCATTTCAAGAGTGGTTAACGACAGGTCGACATCGACCCTCCCGCTGCTTAGGAAATAGTATATTTCCATAGTCTCCCGACTCCTTCTATAATTAGTCAGAGTGCACATACCGATTGGCTGTTGCCGCACGTTGCGCGAACCGTCCAGTAGCGCAAGGAGGCGTTCCTCCAGGGAAAATCGATCCATCAGCCGTGAAGACTGAGACGCCAGAGTCCTACCCGCGTTAGTCTTCCACACGAGGAGGCTACTGAATAGGAGCTGAATCGTGAGTTGGACCGATCCGAAAACACAGTGAATGTTATGGCCTAGGCTGCACGAATCCATTCGCTACCCGAAGTAGACGAGATATCCCAGCAAAGCAGTCATTCGCCACAGAAGATCTACGTCTATATAACCGATAATCGTAAGGCGCCTGTACCCTTGGGCGCCTGGGGAGGTACCTTCCGCAAGGCACGCAGCCCTGCGACGCCACACCAGGAAATCCGGGTCAGTGGGCCCGGCTCACATCAAGCTCCGCTAAATGGCAGTTTCCCATCGGAAGACGTGACGAGCCATGAACAAGGCCCGTCGACGGAATCACAAAACTATGACAATAACGTACAATACTACATGCTGTCATGTTAGAAGCGAGATCATAAGGTCGCGACGTGATGAAATAACATTATGGTTTAATATTACGACATAGTAACTACTGCCACGCTGACTGGCTGTGTTGTATATTTTATCGTATTTTATATAATAGTAGTAAAAGTAGGAATGTGAGCTTAAAGAACGAGTTTTTAAAAATAGCCTACAAGTATTATTACGTTTAAGATAGAATTAAGAAGTGCATGCCAAATTTTAATGTTCCAAATCTAGTGAAGGCCATCGTGAACATTTTTCATTCAAGCTGAGTAGTTTTCACCACGACTGTACCAAAAGTCTCTGCGCGTTATTTACATCTGGGATCGTATTACTAGCAAATATTCAGTGTCGCGGGAACAAGAGATAGAGTGGATGGAGAGCGGTAGCTATGCGAGCGTGAACCGTTAGCCGTGCGATCGAGAATCGAAAAATCGACAGTCGGCAGCTGAGAGACCCGGAGATCGATGGTTTCTCGGTGACCTGAATCGTAATGTGAAACAATTTACGTTTGGTGCAAGACAGTAGCCTACGCGGCCCGGTGGTTAGGTCGCCTGATCTTACATTGTAAGGTTGCGAGATCGATTCCCGGCTAGGTCACCATTTTACGTTAGTGATAATAATAACGGAATTGCATTTCAACTCTGTTTATTGAACACAATAACAAGACACACACTTACACACATGTTGCACGCTCACATAGATATACACACTTCACAGTAGGGTTGATTGTAAGAGATTATCGTATGATAAAAAACCCGCCTATTATGAAGTTTCCCAATAAAGAGTAGAAACAAACACACAAACACACAAGACACTTACTTTTATTTATTTATTTTTTTATTTTCTTTTATTCAGGAAAATAACAGTGTATAAAAGTAAGTAGCCAAACAAGATAGATATATAATTACATCAGAGACAATTTTCCACTAAATGTTAACATTAAGATTATCTAAATGATAAGAGACAGAAAAAAAAACGAGAAAAGAAAGAGGATAGGAAGGGAGGGACCAGGAAGGGAAGGAGGAACATAGGAAAAAAAATACATTATGTTGATGGGTGTCCACGTATTTAACAAATTTACCAGTACGATATTTGAAGTTGAGACAGGTACGTTGGTATGAATAAGTACAAGTGCAAACAGTAGATAATAAGTAATAAATTTTAAATAATAGTAATTATTAAATTTTAAATATTAAGTGTTAAATATCGCCCTCTTTAACAAATTTCTGAATCCAATGTTCGATTCAGCGAAGATATCTATTGATGCGTATCGATCATCCACACGGTTTAAGAAAGAGTTTTTACGGTAGTTGTTATTGCAACGGCTAATGTGAAACAATGAGGACTGTCTTGTCGTTCTTGATGGGGTCCGGAAATGTATTAGTTGGACCAAGTCCATGCAGTTTAATTTGTTGTTTAAGATTTTATGTAGGAAGACTAGATCATGGTACATCCTTCGATCAGCCAAAGAAGTAAAGTTGTACGAGTGGTGAACGTTGATGCCGTAAGAATTGTCAAGTGTGAAGTAAAATCTATAGTTTAAGTATTTCAAGAATTTAGTCTGGATGCGCTCGATTCTGTTATTATGGAATGCATATGAGGGGTTCCACACTTGCGAGCAGTATTCAAGATGCGGGCGGACGTAGGCATAGTAAAGCGTTTTAATAGTGTGTATATTAAAAAGTGATTTAGAAGTCCTTAGAATGAAAACCAACATTCCAAATGCTTTATTCGTTATTGTGTCGATATGATCAATAAACTGCAGTTTGTCGTCCAATAGAATACCTAGGTCTTTGGTTACGGATTTAGAATGGATGTCAATATTAAAGAGTTGGTATTGGTGTTTAATCATATCTCTCTTCCTGGTAAATCGAACCAAGTGGCATTTGTGAACGTTGAGCTGTAGGTGGTTCAGTTTGCAATAGGTAGAAAAGCGATTGAGGTCTTCTTGGAAGTTTAAACAATCGTGTATCGAGCTAATACGCATAAAGGCTTTCATATCGTCCGCGAATAGAAGGATTTTAGAATGCTTAAAACATTCGTCGATATCATTTATATATAATGTGTATAATAAAGGCCCAAGAATACTACCTTGCGGCACACCAGAGGTTACTAATTCTCTATTTGACTTGAAGCCTGCTGCCACTACAATTTGACTTCTTTTACTGATATATGACTGATATACGAAAAATGTGAGAACCGCGCCAAGCACAACAACTTTTAAAAACACACTCAGAGTGCATTTGAAATCCTCCAGATAAATTCCCTTTCCCCTCCCATTCCCTCCTTTTAAAACTTTAGCGTTTATAGGTGTTAGATTATTTTGATGTGGCAAATCTGTGCCCACAAAGAGTAAAGTATATATTTCTTTCTATCCTCCTTTATTTTATTTGTCATACTCTTTATATACATAGGTTAAGTTATGTAGTCTACTCGCAAATAATGTTCTTACAATAGTATAGGTTAGCTCTAAAATATTGCCTGCAGACAATAAGCTCGCCTTTTCTTAAGAATAAAGAGATTTATTATTATTATTCTGTACTTTTGTATGGCACAGTTGGAGCGGTCATTATGTGAGAATGAACATTATTGAACATGTGGACACGGTTTCCCTCTTTATATCAGAAACAAAAGGAGGTATATTCATTACCGCCCGGCGCACCAATTGTAATGAGTTGGCGTCCTTTATTTCTGTAAAAAAGAGAGAAACCGCGCTCGACTAGTTCTCAGAGACTCTTAACCGATTGTGGGTCTGAGTTTCACGTTAGAACTGATCGCTAACGACGGACACGGTGTGCCTTTTTTATCTGAAACAAAAGGTCAGCTGCTCATTACACTGCATAGAAATTGTATTCTCTGATCCCGTCGGCTATATCTGTTTCAGGTCATAGTTATGCTTGACAGGAAAACTTAATAAAAAAAATAGCGCCGCTGACGATCACTACCATTGATCACCATTTATTGAATGCATTTTACCCACCGCCTTTTTAAGTTTATTATCGGCATATCAGTTGTTAATTGCATTTTTTACCGAAAAAGTTGTCGAGAGGAAGTTTGCGGAACCCTAACGGAGACCGTATCAGGGACCGTTGGTCTACATACAATTTTCCCGAGGGGAAAATTGTATGTAGACCAACGGTGTATTTCATGTATTTCAAGTATTTGAAATTCATGTATTTCATTCATATTCATATTGAAATTCATGTATTTCATGTTAACTAATCCTTGTCAGATATATCATAATAGAATAGGACCACGTGTACTTGATATATAGGGAGCCAGCGACAAGAAAGTTCAATAGATTTGGAAAGCTGATACTTTCAGATCGGACAGTATTTTACCCTTAAAATGCCGAAAAATACAGCCAGCAGGCCAGATTCCCGGACACCTGGAACTGTAGTACTAGAAAATTTGATATTTTTGTCAGGACCCTCCCCGCCCCCCCCCCCCCAAGAGGAAAATTCATCCGTAGATAGTAGATGCAATAAAGAACCAGAAAAACATAGTCAGACTGCTTCATAATCGAACGTGTGGCGTCAGCTACTCCATACCATTATATTGCGCCATTGCGACCATTACACTGCGTCGCACACCGATGCGTCATAGATCGATGGGTGACATGTATGATAAAAAGATAAAAAAGATAAAAAGGAAGGAAGGAAATATTTAGGAATGACAGTAATTAATTTATTTTTATTTTTATTTATTTATTTATTTAAATAAGCCAGTTGGTAGGAATCCCTACTCTTGGTATAGTCAAGTTGAGTAACTGGTATTATACCTTATGTGGTATAATAATTTTTTTTAATATAGACCATTATTTTTTAATTGTAAAACAATTAATATTTCAATTTAAAATAAAGATTTAAGATCTTTTTAAAATAATTGGAACTGCTTAAATACTGCAGATAGTCAAAGTATAAAAACGAAGAGTCGGTTATAAAAGAGTAAAATTAAGATTATAAAAAATATAAAATTAAATCAATAACAATGTCGCAATAGAAATGGTCAATATATTTTTTTATATTATAATCCATCTTTGATAATCAATGCTTGTAATGTAAATAGTAATGTAAATAATCAAATTTATAAAATAAAAAAAAAAAAAAAACAAAAGTAAGAAAAGATTGTAATATAAATAATTATAGAAGATTAGGAAAATCAATACTCTCAAAGTCCTTAACAGAATAGATTGGGTTCTTAATAAGTATATCCTGGACCTTGCTCTTAAATTGAACGTCTCCAAGACCCCTGACGCATAATGGAATCTTGTTATAAAATATATTGGACTGATACAGGAATCTTAAACTAGTTACTCAATTTAGCCAAGAGATGATATACAATATATAACTTTAAACTTATCAATTTACAAAAACAAAGACTATATGATAACAGTTTACAACAAAACAATTAACGGTATATAATATGTATTAGATTAGATGGGTAGATACGATTCTATGTATTTTCAAAATATTTTAAGAAGTCGTTATGGGCATACATGTTGATTTTAAGCAAATAGACTCGGATGGATCTCTTAAAAATATCGATGTTTTTAATCGCTTTTAATCTTTCGGGCAATTTATTGAAAAGTTTGAGGCCGAAGTATCGACTAGTTGAGTTCTTTATCGCATCCACTATCTTCTGATGATTATTCTTCTTCTCCAGAACACTTTGGGGCTACTAATTAAAATTACACCTTTCATAGTACGCCAGCGCCAGGTGTCCCGGAATTTGGCCTGCTGACTGTACCTTGGCATTCTATGGCCAAAATACTGTCTGATCTGAAATTATCAGCTTTTCCAAAATGGAGTGTTATGTGTTCAGAATTCATCTATGTATGTTTTCCGTTTCTTTATTTTACCATTACAACGCTTGAACCGATTTAGAAGTGAGTCGCATTATTAGGATCGTTTTGTCCTATCTAGTGTCATAGGGTACGTGCCGCGACCCCTTGCTCTCTTATTAGAGAAAGCATTGTTAGCAAAATAAATTATACAAAGTGTTTATTTATTATATTCCACAAAATATTATCGAATTTTGAATAACCCTTTTTGTTTCTTACGAATTTATTCCAATACAACATTTTGGAAAGTTATAAAACTACGCAATTTAATTCGGAAAAAGTATAAAGGGTGTAAAAGGTAAGTAAGTAAAAGTATTATATTCGGTATGTATTAATGATGATATTCTGATTTTTTATTCTACCATATTTTTAACGCTTTAACCGATTTAGAAGTGTGTGATATTGTTAGAATCGTTATGTTATGCCATGAGTGTCGTACGTTACCTGAACTGTCTAAATGTCAAAAAACACTTGTCTAAATGTCAAAATGTCAATAAATTAACATAAATATATCGTGTTTAGTGTAATTTTATTTTGTATTAATTACTATAAAACATTGATTTGCGTACAAAAATAACAGGAACCGAATGGCAAAATCTTAACCTTTTGCTTATTTGATTCTGTCACCCAACTGGGACTAGCCCGTTCTAGGGTGGACAGGACTCTAATAATACAACCAAGTTTGCTTGATTGCTTACAAATGTAAAAGTTTTAGTAAAAAGCGTATAATACCAAATTGCCCTAAAGTGTGGTTTTCAAAAAATAATAAAAATAATAAAAAAAATATTAAAAGGTAATGCAATTCCATTATGTATTCGGCAATAATATAAAATTCGATTAAATAATGTAAATAAAGTTATATGTGAGAAAGAAAGAAAAGTCATTAATATTTAATATATGTTAAATAAAATAGGATTTAATATAAAAATATCTAGTCAAAAAAGTACAATTCATTGTCAAAATTACATATAACAACAAAGTCTAATATTTTTTGGTAGTTAAAATATAACCAACATACATGTTTAAAAATATGTTAATAATTTGTGCACCTAAGTTTTATTCAATATTAAATATATAATATGCTAATATACATCTATCTTCACCTATGGATAAATACGTAAATCAGAAATATTTCATTATAAAACCGGTAGTCGTGTTTTTTATTAATTTTGATATATTTACTTATTTGTCACTGGCTCTTGTACTATGATCAGCCAATCCCGTTCACGTCTCGCGGGGCAGCGTTAGCAGCTTTTGTGGTGGCCTGAATGGGAGCGAGGCTCATTGTTATAAGGTATTTAATACGTAGACAATAAGTCTCCGTTAACGAGATGCTCTCCGACGGGAAACCCCGGCAAGTTCGCCAACAAGACGGCGACTCCCGCTCCGGCACGCTCATCGCCACAAATTACCTGACAATATTCTGGAACATTCGCTCGCTAATAGCAGCTCAGGTATAAGAAATTGTGCATTTCACCGTATTTAATGGAGAGACATCTACGGGGTTTTACGTTAGCTACAAGGGGCGCATTCCGTCCCGATTTAATATACTTAAATACAAAATTATTTAACTGACAACTGGATCTGTTAACTACGACGGGCAAACCCGTCACATCAGGGAGTTTTAACGATATCTGTTTATTTAGGGATATGAAATGCTTTTTCAGAGATGCATAAAGTAGAAATCGTTGGTGCGTTTCTGTTATTGGACGGTAGATGGTTCCATAGTCTAGCTGCGTGAACGCAATTTAGTTACACTAATTAAAAGCTTTTTACACGACTGCGAAACAAAAAACTAGAGTAATGTGTTCAGGGTTCATCTATATATGTTTTCCGTTTCTTAATTCCACCACAACTACTAAACGCTTTAACCGATTTAGAAGTGTGTGGTATCGCTAGAATCGGCATGCCATCATGAGTGTTATCTAATTGAGTACCTTTACTGTTTAGATATCAAGTGAGTAGTTGTCTGTTTGTGTTTAGTGTCAAAAATGTTTAGTGTATCTTGTGTTTAGTGTCAAATGAAAGGTCTGATTAACTATATTTGGGAAATATACATGTATCTATATGGATCCTACTACTATTATAAACGCGAAAGTTTGTAAGAATGTATGTATGGATGTTTGTTACTCTTTCACGCAAAAACTACTGAATGGATTTTGATGAAACTTTACAATAATATAGCTTACACATAGGCTATAATTTATAAAGATATATAGCTGTCTTATCATCATTATCACAATCAACTAGTAAATACATAAACCACAAACATTTCATTAAAAAACCGTAATAAAAATAATTATAAATATGATAGTTTACTTGCTGTAACGGCTGTCGTGTTTTTAATTCTTTTAATATATTTACTTGTTAATTAATTGATTTTTGGTGAAAAACGGAATACGGACCATTATGGCTTATAAGAGACGTTATAACGGTGAACTTCACCGAAATTTCACCCGTTCGCTAGTTAAGACAGAGATGGGTGAATATAGATAGCGTGACCGTCAGTCGTTAAATTCTTGCCGATTTGTGCCTAATACACCGGCTCAATTCTCAATTAGACTGCCTGTGTCCTAATGGCTTTAGCCTTAGAGTATATATAAAAAAATATTCTAAGGCTTTAGCACTCAAACCATTCGGATATTTGAGCTATAAGCTCTTTAACCAGCTACCACTCTCCACAAGAAAGATGGAAACAAAGGCGTTTAAAAGATTTATTAAACAAAAGCTACAATCCACACATGCTTTCTATAAGCTGGGTGATTTTTTTGAGCATGCCAATTCCTTCAAATGGGAATAACATTAATATGTAACTTTCAGGTACCTCATTTTAGTTCTTATTGTTTAATAATAATATTATGAATTTAATATTTAATATGTAGATTACAATGTGTAATGTAACATACCTGGTCATATACATACGTTGTTTTTTCCAATTTTGTTTTGATACTTCCTATTGTGTGATTATTTTTTGTATAAAGTGCTTGATGACTATTATTATTCTTATAATAATCTATTTTATATGTATACTCATGTACATGGATTCAGCTCTATTTTTTTATTTTTTTATTTTATTTGTCTGCCGTGTAAAGCCGACTTTAGTCAACGCTATTGTCGAATTAATATTTATGCTTTAATCGTTTTATATCTACATTTAAACTGACGAATTCTAATATGCGATAATTAGCTTTAATTCATAATTCATGCTTTTATTGTATATTCTGAATAAATAAATTGAATACTGAATACTGAATACTGAATACTGAATTCATCGTTTCCGCATTACTTCCACTGTAGTAAAGCTGTGAGAGGATATGTTCACATACGTTTTCGCCATCCATTCGAGAGTGTCTTCGACACATCGATATCTTATAAATATGATAGAAAATGAATTTACCGCGTGAAATTTGTAGCACCCGACGTTTCGGTGACGTTGCAGCCGCCGTTGTCCAGGGTAGACTGAAGGGCTGTCAATCCGTTGTTTTGCGGGTAGGCCGCGTACCGCTTCCGCCACTGCGTAGGTTATAACGGCCGGGCTCGGAGCGCGGGAATGTTGAAAATCAGTCCTGCACACAACACCCACTGTATCCTGTTTTACGTCTTTGCGTTCGGCGTTCGGCGAATTCATTTTCTATCCTATTTATAATGTCAAACAACCGCGATAGTCTTCGATTTTACATCGATATCTTGTTTTGTAAAGAATATATTTTTGTAATTTGATGTATCAAAATTATCTTTAATAGAAATATTGGGTCGCAACTGCATCTAATTGGTTTTTATTTCTATATTTTTGATAAATTGCCACACATTCAGGCCCCAATAAATTTCAACACCTAACTAGAAAGTATCACCTAGCATTACCTAGCATGTTAAACTAAATCTAGATAAAAAAAAATAAAAAAAAATGCTAGTAACTCTCACTAAATTCCAGAGTAAGTTAGGAGAACAGAAAAAAAGCCAGCAATCTCGTGTGACAAGAAGATCTAAACAAACAAATTTTGCAATACCACTCAGGAGATCCGCTTATGGCCAATCCAGTTTCTCTTATCTTGCCCCCAAATTTTTTAATTGCCTACCACCAAACATTAAAGACAGTACAATTTTATATACATTTAAAAATAGTTTGAGGGCCTACCTCTTAAATTGTACAAATGCAGATATAGAAAACATTATTAGATAATTAGATAATTGATTTTTTATAATAAAAACATAATAGTATATGTTATGTAGTACCTAATTTAAATTGATGATTTGTAAATATAATTTTATTTTAATTTTGTGAATTTATTTTGTATATTATTAATACATATTATTACTTATTAATACATATATAAATATATTCTATTTTTTATCATGTTTTAAAATAAAATAATAAGTTATTGAAAATCTTCATGACATTTTCTTACGAATTTTTATTTCTGTTACTTTATGATTTTGTTTATTTATATAAATATAATATTACAGATTTCCTAATGTAATTAAAATAAATTGTTTACCTTGGAACAGGCGGCAGCTTAGTTAGTTTAAGACTTTTGTATATTGAATCTACTTATAATTTGAAATCAATAACTAATTTGTAATTGTAATTGTAATATATTGAATGATAAACAAAATCGTTGGATTATGTACAATGGTAAGGACAACAGTTTTGAAAAATTATATACTTTTTTTCCGTTTTTTATCACTTATTTTATTGATTTATTTTAAGCGGGGAAGCACAATTCATTCATCGTAGATACAGTGGATATGCACACGGTTGGATTACAGCCCAAGTCTCAGACAAAACAATGGCAGGTGAAGACGGAGATTATATCAATGTGTTTTCACCTTCCTGGCAAGAAAAGTATTGTGGACGCATTTCTGTGTGTCTGTAGATCTGTGTGTCTGTGAGTATGTACCCTCCCCGATAGCGCCCAAACGCTCGATCCGATTGAGCTGAAGTGTGGCATGCAGGCATCATTCGGTCATGGCAAGAGATGAAAAGGTTGTGGTTGAAATTGGTCCACCAGAGGGCAGAAACCCATGCAACATTAACAAAAGCTGCAAAAGAGACTGTTACACCTTAAGCGGCGATCTACTAAAACATAATATCGATTCTGTAATCACTGGCTTGGCGATTTTGATTTTATAATCAAATTATGTTATAGTATGTAGTCTTGTGTAAAAAACTATGAATACGATTTTGATTTGATGAAACTATGAACCTGATTTGATTCGATTTTGATTTGTTTTGCCCTTACCTACTTTCTGAACTACTATACCCTTTGTTTCAGGGATCGCTGCACTTTTCTCTCTGGCTGCGAAAATAAAAACCGCAATATATAAGCGGGTAGGATATTAGGGAAATAAAGCCCTTCAATCCCAATCTTGTTAAAAATCTTCGATCGCGTGGCTGGCCTTATACGTAAGAACGGATTACAGAATAGCTCTATGCAAAGACGTCGCATCCCCTGAACAGTGTTGCCAATTTCTGGACATGAAAAGTCGCCGATATCACCAGAAAAGATAGCCTAAAGTAGCCCTTTTGCAAAAACGGTAGCCTAAAAAATAGGCACTTCGGATTATACAAGTACCCTGGATATCGTAGGGCTATAAAAATACAAATCGGTGGAATCTCGGTGGAAAGCGAAGATGTGAACGAAAAAGACGGTTACAAACCCACCGAGCTAATTTTGCCTATTATATAAGTACCAAGATTACCTATAGTTAAAGCTAGGATATTTGTGAACATGACCCTATTAATCATACATACATTTACAATGTAATACGACCAATTACCTACCATTAGTACATTATGTGTAAAGGTACCATTATATCTATTTTGTATAAAGCTACTCTATTTGCAGACGGTAGACGACGAACCATACATAAAACAATGTAACACTTAGAACTCGAGAACGGCTGGACCGATTTTCATGGTATTTGATTTGTTGTATTTGTCTCCGTCCCGAATAGCAGAATAGCTATTAAAAACATTAGGAAATTAACGAATAAATAAAAAACTTTTTCCCATACAAAATTTTCATGGGTTTCGTAACTGTCAAATATTTAATGTTCATCCCGTCGATACGGTAAACTCTCCCCTCATATTAACGAAAGTATTTAAATCTATCTATATCTATGTATATATATATATATATATATATATATATATATATATATATATATATATATATATATATATATATATATATATATATATATATATATATATATATATATATATATATATATATATATATATATATATATATATATATATAATACAAAGTCCAAGATATATCCACAATGTTAGGATCACATTTATTACATAGTTTAATTCAATCATGTTATGCTGACACGCGATTTATTTATTTATTTAAAGCAATGTACATAATAAGCAACAAGCGTAACAAATTATATTTAATATCTACACTTAGATAAAACCCACAGCAAGTTGTGTCACGCTTATAGTGAAGATCGGTCCCATGTCGCCCAACTAAGTATGAACACTTGTTCTAGGGCAGACATATTAAACAAATACTAGTTTAAAAAGAAAACATAATCAAAAGAAGAAAAAAAGTAGTTTAAACAAAAAAAAAAGAAAGAAAATGGAAAAAAAACTTTGAATGAAATAAAAATATGCATAAAAATAAAATATGTAAATATATAATTATAATAAAATAAAACATTGAAGTAAATAGATAATTAAATACACATATCCTTCGGTCAATAATAAACTATATAGTCATAACTTAAATTATAAATAAAATTTGTAATATTTGTAAGAAAAATAAAAAGTCACAATAAAATTATAATACCATTAATATTAAAGTTTCTAAAAAAAAATTAAATAGTCACAAAGAAAAATTAAAATAATAGAAATAGTCACAAAGTGCAGCCAAACAAAGCTAGATAGTTAGAAGTTCTTGGTGTATTCGGTACCTTCCTGGCCCAAGCATCCACGAGACCAGTTGTTTCTTAAAAATTTGAATGCTCGGGCTAATCTTTATACCTGCAGGTAGGATGTTATATATCCTAGGCCCTAGGTCCATTGATATACTTAATCTTTGTATACTTAATTTCTTCTGATATACTTAATTTCTTTTTGTGTAATTATCTTAATAAAGTAGTGAACTTAATATTTATTTTGTATTCATTATATTACTTCCATAAAATCATAAATCAAGTTCAGCTAATCTGTAACACTACATTCATTGACCGTTAGGCAGTACGAAGTTCGCCGGGTCAGCTAGTCAATAATAAAAATAATATTAATTTCTTAACTATTTAAAATGTTCGCACAGAAAGTTTAAAATATTAAATTACGCCATTAAATTAAGTATATGTTATCACAGGGGAAATTATTTATTTTAAAAACCTTACAAGTTACTCGAATGTTTGGTACCTACTCTTATGTTTGATATGAAAATGATCCTCGTCGGCCTACAAATTAAAAGCGAACATTTCGTCGTAGCTCGCCAACATGCGATTTATGGTATTTTAGGTAGCCTAAATGGCCATATATCGCTTAAGTTGGCAGCACTGCCCCTGAACACTTTGGGTGGATGCTCGAAGGCGTCCATATTGGTTTTCGGGAGCGGAAGTCACCGCCATCCCGGCGCGAAAACCGCATTAAGAGACGCCCGCTGTCCCCCGCGCGACATTTTCGCACACGACACACTTCTTCCATTGTGGCGCCGCGCTCTACTCTTTTCAGTCCTGCTGCACTCAATGCACTGAAGCGTAATTCGCTCCGTAACGCCGTTGTTATGACGTCATGAGGTGCCACTTACTCGGATTAGCAGTTATTTTCATCTAGATACATAACAGATCTTTATGAGGTAGGTATGTATTATTATTTTCATTTTACGATGCTATTTTGTATAGGATGTTTTTATTTTTTTTTGTAGGCATATAATTTCCTAATTTTCCAAAAATGTGTTTTTGCGTTTCGGCTTCAAAACGCAGTGGCGCTCATGAAATTTCTTTTTTTGATTTATATATTTTTGGCATTTTCATCATACCATACGTCCCACCAAGCTTGCTTTCTAAACTCAATTACCTATTTTAAACAAAGACATCATGTGGCATCGTAATATCTTAGCGATGCTTTTTAATGCATATCACTTAATAACGGAGAAATCAAACAGAATGAGGAAAACCCTGCCATACATAAGCTGATTTTAAAATATTGTCTATGCTCCTTGTGCAACGATTGCCTGGCCAGACTATAGTTATTAAGTTCGCTATATGATTAATAAAGAGTGTTTGTATTGTATTGTATTTTATTGGCAGGTAATCGCATCGTGGATTTATTCCGAGAGAATCGTTGCGGGAGGGTTGCCAAACGTCCTTTTTTTGGGAAGGACAGTCATTTTATCACAGTTTGTGATCAACTTCTTCCTTCCTATATACTTTAAAAGTACGCCGGTGGTCCGTGTTTACATAATTCTTGCGGACATCGCCAGAACGGAAGAAGTAAATATATTAAAAATAATTTAAAAAATACGACTGCTGTTATCGTAAGTGAACTATTGTATTTATAATTATTTTTATTACGGTTTTTCATGAAATATTTGTGGTTTATGTTAATTTATTGACATTTGGATATTTAGACAACTACATAATCGATATTTAAAAAGTTAAGTTACGGTATAACACTCGAGATGACATAAATATTCTAATAATACAACACATTTCTGAATCGGTTCAGGTGTTTAGAAGTTATTGTGGAATAAAGAAACGGAAATGATACATATCCAGAACACATGACGCTCCTTTTTTGTTGGGCAGTCATGTAAAAAACAAAGGGCATATCACGCTTTCTTTCTCCGCTATTTACTTGTGGCTGATTGTGCATATGTTTTATATATGCCATCTTTGAATATTACAATAAATGAATATAAAATATGTGATGATAGAATTAGATGTAGATGAACTTAACTCAAATCAGCAAAATATATGACTACATAAATGTGTACGTAAGAGATACGTCTTTTATTCATAGTGTCCTATGTAAGATTATATGTAATTTTAAATAAGTAAAGAAAACTGCAACTATGCACATTAGGTACTATATAGGTACCCAGCTATAACTATATTACATATCACGTATCATATACAATAAGGCAAATTTGTCAAAAAAGTATAAACAAAATGTGGCAAAAAAAGTTTAAACAAACATATTGTAAATTTAATAAAATATTTTCTGTTTACTGTCTCAAGTGAGCTTACTTAGATAAATGGCGGTCATCATAATTGAAAACAAAAAAAAACTAATTTGTATTTAGCAAAGATTTCACGTTATATAGGTGGTGGTAAGTTAAGTTAATAATTTAAATGGGCTTGTACAGGTTGATTTTTAAATTAGTGACAACCTTAAAGTGTGTGAATCAGTACGAGCAAATAACCAACTTTTAATAAAATAGGTTTAAAAAAACATATTTTTTCATATATTTTTTTATGGAAAATTTGAAAAATTTGACTGATAAATGATTGTTTGATGAACATTGAGCGCGCTGCGCTATCTTGCAATAGGTAAAACGTCGCGAAAAATACAATATTCTCGAAATATCACCCACAACTAGATGGTGCAACTTGCTTAACTTTTTCTACTATTTAAAAAAAACCTTTTTTTTATTTGAAAAAGATGTTTGTTTTTGTGTATTTTCCAACCTCAAGGATGTCACTAATTAAAAATTGACCCTGAATATGATATAATTTTAATTAATTTAAAATAAAGCAACCATCAATAACTGTTTCGTATACTTTGTGTGTGTTAAAATAGCTAAATCGTGTATTTTTAAAATAAGACAAAAATATTAGTGTAACCTTAATAAAACCGTTTTTGTTTACTTTGAAAAAAGCGTATGTGGATTTAATCAATCATCATAATCCCCAAAAATGATTCAAGCGACACAATGGTCCAAAATCCGTTACTTGTCCTGTTTTATCGGGACGTATTTCAACCCTACCGTAGATGGAAGTACCCACTAGAGGATTCTTGTTCGTTTTCCGCTGTGCAGTTGTCACACGATCCGGACTTATCCGGTTGCGAACTCGCTGCATCCGGTTCCCCGGCAGCGCCAGCATTACAAATGCTGCAGACGAGTGACATTTAAATAAGTCATGTAAAGCTGGCCTTTGAAGCTCTTATTATCTTATCTTATTTCAATGTGTTTAATTTTATTCCTAAATAACACCACCGATCCCTTCACAGCGCCTTGATCAATACGTACCTAGGGGTCACGTATTCTTTGTGTGTGTTTAAAAAAGCTAAATCTGTATTGTATGTGTATTTTTAAAATAGGACAAAAATATTAGTGTAATGTAACCTCAATAAAATAGTTTTCGTTTGCTTTGAAAAAAAGCATCTGTGGAGGTAATAAATCATCGTAAACCCAGAAAGAGATTCAAGCGGGAAATTGTCCCAAATCGGATACTTGTCCCGTTCTATCGGGTCGTATTGCAACCCTACCGGAATTACTTTCCACCAGGGAGTTCCAGTGGCAATCTCCCGGCTCCATCTTCAGACCCTAGTCATCTTGTGTAATGGAAAGTAATCAAGACAGCAAAATAAACGAGCCTTAACTCGACTATATTAGAATTTTCCAACAGGGAGTTCCAGTTGCAATCTTCCGGCTCCATCTTCAGACCCTGGTCGTCAAGTATAATGGAAAGTACTCAAGATAACAAAACATACTAGCCCAAATTCGACTGTCCTACCATTTGCCATCAGGGAGTTCTAGTCCCTACATCCCGACTCCACATCAAATCAGCTCTATGGTACCATAATACTAGTATTGTATTGTAACCGAACTTACATAAGTATGACAAATATCAGCTCAATCGGATACCAGAAAGTGGTTGAAAAATGGTTTTCAAATTTTGAAACGGACAACTTACATACGAACATTGCAAGGTTATAAAAAGCTTTTACAAGTAAATATATTTAAGAAAATAAAAAACACCACTGCCGTTACAAAATTGGACAATTGTATTCATAATAATATTTAATTTGTTTTTTTTAAATTAAATATTTGTGGTTTATGTATTTGTCCATATAGACTGTACTTAATCAGACCTTTCATTTTTCACTAAACACCATATATGTATGTCATTTATTGACATTTGGATATTTAAGATCCCTATGACACTCGGGATGATATACTGATTACGATGATTACGATCTGAGGTGTTAAAGTACTGATGCAGCAATTTAAAAACATCCTAAATAATGCATTCTTTTTGAGGACATTTTAGTACTAATCGAACGGAACTTCCGTTGATTTGAGCGCGACTCAGGGTCAGGCCATACAAAATACAGTTTGTATTGAACCTGACTCCACGCAGATCTTCAGAAACAGCGAATGGTGTATTAGTATTTGAAGAGATTTTGGATAAATTGGAGAAACTGTATATAATTATTTGAATGTCGAGTCTGACGACGCATTAAAAATTTTTTTAGATTGTTAGATATTCTGTGTTCGGCGAGAAAATTATCTAAGAATATTGGTGACCTTTGAAATAATTCTGAATGTAAGCCAGGCCTAGTTAAAACTCTCTCCCCCCACCCTCCCCCTTGACATAATTAAACAAACACGGGAATTAATTCTTGCAAGGTGTTTACGTGATTATCAAATTAATCCAACCATCCACTATATCCGCGTGAATGTGACATCCGATATCCGAAGCGAGAAGCAGAGGCGCGGGACGTCGCACAGTAGTCAATCTCCAAATAATAAAGAATCATTAATTTATTGTTGTTTTTTTCATCAGGAATTATATTCTATAAATCCAGCATGTTGACACTACTGTAAGTTTGTAAGTTGTGATTTGATTTAAATTTACTCATATTAAACGTGGATTAAACATAATGTATGATCATCAGTATCCAGTTCCACAATTCTGGGAAGTTCCTCAAATGTGAGTAAAATTTTCAAATTTCTAAAGTCGTGCATTAGACTTTTTTTGCATAGTAGTACCCGATTCAACTTTTAGGTAGACCCCTTTTCGTGTAAAAATAAGCGTCCTATAATATATTGAAAAACATATAAGTAATACATTGGAAAACATTTCATTGGCTTTGATTTCTTCAGACATTACCGGAGAATGCGTAAGTTCGTCGTTGGAGAATGCGTAAGAGAATGCGTAAGGACATCATTGACATGTTCCATCTCCTTTGGAAAATGACATGTTCCATCTCCTTCTATGCGACGCTGAGCATTTTCCGAAGGAGATGGAAGATGTCAATGATGTCCTTAGGAAAAATGGATACGGTAAATATCACGAGACACGCACACGATCTAATACAGACGAAACTCAGAAACCGAGCAGATGAAGAGCATTCTTACGTGACAGATCGGATAAGTAAGATGCTTGGCGTGACAGATCGAATAAGTAAGATGCTAAACAGATTTGATATAAAAACGATCTTCAAACCGACCCAAAATATAGCTCGATTTTTGAGGCCGGATGCCACTGCAAACCCCGGGTGTGTATTAAGTCGAATGCAGTTGCGGTCTAGCCTACGTTGGACAAACGAAACGGCCCATAGCCACGCGACTGTCAGAACACATCAAAGCTGTTAAAAACGTTCAGCGAGAAAAATCGGCGATCTGCGAACATATATTGGATAGCGGAAGTAACCACTGGATGCAGTTTCAAAATCCCATTGTGCTATCCAAAGAACAATTCTACTTTCCTCGCATGATCCGGGAAGCCATTGAAATAAGAAGAACCCCGAACTTTAACAGAGACGACGGTTACAAACTCTCTTTTACGTGGAACCCTCTTCTTAAAATGTTCCCGCCGCCGAACGCCGAACGCAAAGACGTAAAACAGGATACAGTGAGTGTTGTGTGCAGGACGGATTTTCAAAATTCCCGCGCTCCAAGCCCGGCCCCCCACCACCGTTATAACCTACGCAGTGGCGGAAGCGGTACGCGGCCTACCCGCAAAACAACGGATTGACAGCTCTTCAGTCTACCCTGGACAACGGCGGCTGCAACGTCACCGAAACGTCGGGTGCTACAAATTTCACGCGGTAAATTCGTTTTCTATCCTATTTATAATTCGTAAGAAAATGTCATGAAAATTGTCAATATTATTTTATTTTAAAACGTGATAGAAATTTATATATATTTATATATGTATTAAATAATATTTATTAATAATATACAAAAGATGATTTATTGTATTGTATTGTATAAATAAATAATCATTATTTTATTTTTAAAAAACTACTTGCGCGATGTTTTCATAACGATGAAAGAAGAACCAATCAATATAATTGATTATCATACTGTTTGGTGATGGATGTTATTGAAATTACTATTTTGACGCCCTAAAATTAATGCCGCCCAACTTAAGATGCGAAAATGCGGTCCTAGAAGTCGGTCGGATCACTACTCACTACTACAAATGGCACAATCTTTGGTACGCCAAATGGCACAATATTTTGTTTTACCAATAAATTACTACGCTGATGTGGCTTACCTAGATGAGAATAAGGAACTCCTCAATAAAATGGAAATGATTGAGAACGCGTGTATTCGACAGTTTGATCACATATCGACCTTTCGTAGGCGATTGGCTCCCCAATAGACGATGTCTGTATTTTTACATACCTACTCATCCTACTATTTCGTGTGCTTCATTCAAAAAAGCCTTCTTATTTGTATAATCCGTGCGCTCCGGGTGTTTGCGGACAACTGAGTATCCAATTGGGAGGAGCTGAGGCAGCGGAGATCTCCTCCTCCGGAAGAATAAGAATAAGAATAAGAATAAATTTATTTTCCTAAGTAATTTTCCAAAAACATTATTCACAAAGTCTGCCTAACTAGGCCGAAGCCCGTACCAAGGTAGACTCGACTAGGTCACTTGTACGTTTTATATTGTGCGCACACTTAATAAAGTACTATTACTGAGAAAAAGAAAAACTAAAAAATAAATGAAATATAGTAAATCTAGTAACTCTTATAAATACATAGCATAAATTTCAAGAGTTATTTTAATGATAACTAATACCTAATTCATAATCATGTTGAAAAATAAAAAAGTAATGATGAAATCAAAATATATCCAGTAAAAAAATTGTTAAAATAATAATAATAAAAAAATACAATAAAATTATAATTGCAGTGATAATCAGTAAGTAGAGAAAAATACCAGGGTAATAATTTGATAAATAAAAAATTTTAATAAAAATGAAATAACAAACCAATAATTAAAATAGTCAAGTAGCTAGTCAATAAATAAAACAGAATCAAAAGATAATAATTATCCTAGTAGCAACAAATAAAAAGACAAGATTTATTTGCCAGGGTAAATATTAGGTGTTTAATGGAGAATGACGGAGATGAGCACCTCAATCTCATGTCTTCCAAATTCCAAAAGTAGCGGAGAAATTTGTTTGTTTGTTTTTATTCCATTAGTGGTCGTCTTCAAATTAAATTGTAACTCATTAAAAATCTTGGGCGCTATGTATGAAAAGTGTCTTTGCGCAAACGTTGTCATTGTTTTGGGACGCAAGTGCTTATGAGGGCCTCCCCTCTTAACGGTGCTGTCCGTGGACTGCTTCATCGCCCGAAGTCGCCCGTATCGTATCGTGACGTCCCGTCCGTCCCTGTGTGTGCGTGCCTTTTGCGGGTTCTCCCGGTCTAGATTCCCCCGACGGCGCCCCTGCTGCTGTTTATCGATGTAAGTCGGCACCGCACATAGCCTCATGGATACACTGCCACAAATCAACAGCGATAAATATTAATAACAGTAATCTAGTATATAAGAGTAACTTAATTTGTATTTTTTTTATCTTTTCTAATTATTTGTTAGTTTGTAAGCAATATGTAAATAGTTTTTGTTAAAAAATAAACGGTTCCAGGGGTTGTCGGAGGGGGTATAAACCCGGAGAATCTTCCTCCATGTCTCCGTTCGTTCACTCCTCACGCGCTACCCTTCCGGTACGCGTGAGGTTGTCGTTGCACGACATCCCGAGCAGATAAAACGACCCATGTTGTTAGAACTGCCCGGGTGGTGGCGGGGTTCCATCTATTATGCTCTCAGGAAAATCTATTACTTACTTCATCACATTCATCAACTTTCGCGCCCAAGGCATTTACAGTCCGGGCGTCCTGAATATGAAACTGAGACACTGAGACAAATTAAAAACCTGATCGGGTTTAAAAAATCTATTAAGAGATATTTATATGTATATGTATATATGTATAAATAACATGTATATATATGTATAAACAAACCGTGCCCTTCCCCCCCCACCCGTTCCTTGCTTGTCGACATAGGTTATTGATCTCTAACTTATTTTCATTATTATGTTTATTATGTGATGTACTCTTCTATTATGACCACTACTTTTAAAAACCCATTTGTTATATATTAATTTACCTACATAAATATTTAGTCACTGTAACCCTCACCCTGGTCGTAAGATATTTCCAACTGGCAATAGGCCCATTGTGTTGTACCTACTCTATTGTGTGTGCAATAAAGTTTATCAAACAAACAAACTACACTGTCGAAAGATCTAGGATAGTGGGCTATGTTTGAGACCTGAGAGGACCAACAGTGCGCCGTGTCGCGCCTTCTAAAATTGTCTGCCACTAGAGAGGCGCAATGACGAGTAGAGTGTTACAATCAAATAAGCGGATAGGTTGGTAGCTGAGTGTCGCCCAAGGCTAGCCTCGTTATGATAAAAGGCCACACGAGAACCGCAGCAAACAGACGAGCCGAGCAAAACCCTACTTGATTATATACATGTTTGAACAGCTGATAGGGGGGACCCGAATCGTGCCGCTCCGTCTACCGCTAATAATAATGTGCCTACCGTTTTAATCTTCTTTTTAGACTTTTTAAGTTTCATGTGATGAGTCTATCCATCTGTCCGTTCGTTCGAACCTGTATTTCGGAAACCATACGTGCTAGAAAAAATGGGTAACGGCAAACGACTCGCCATGGCCTGACACAGTTTCTCCGCTTCTTATTATGTTGTATTTACTTACTTTTTAATATATTTCTTTAATCTGTTCAATTTCCCAATGCTTTCGTTAGAGTCCCCATTTTGAAATAGTATTGACGCACTGCGCTGGGTTTAAATCGTCAAACGTGCAGTATGCGCGGCGCTGCAGCTCACAGCAGCCTGACAGGTTAAGTCCCTCTTCGTGGAGGCTACTGAATAGGAGTTAAACCATGAGTTGTGCAGACCAAATAACACAATGTTGGCCAACATCACCCAAGCTGCGCGGAATCATTAGAAACCGCTAGCGAGTAAACAAATTAAACACTTGAGCCATTAGTGAGTGAACAATTTAAAATTCTAAAGCCATCTCTAGACGATCAAGCTTGCCTGGTCAAGTTAGTAAGTTCAAGAGTAGGATAATTCTAACGAAATTTTGTAATTTTATTCATGCGAATTTTAACTTAGACCTGTTGATTTTATATTCGATCTTATATACGCTAGAATATTTTATAAGTTATGGTCATGGTGTCAGATCGATGAGAATTACTGTAGAGAATTTACGCCCAAACTTAAACTTATACTGGGAAGGGATCGTAAACCGAAATAAATATGCGAATATTTTTTTAAATATGCGAATATTCACCAAAAATGCCTAATTTTGTGGTTTTATACCAGGGAGTCACGTTATTTATCAATCAATTACGTCTAATTAACGTGACAAACTACAAAATGCCCCTGGTATAAACTGCTTGATCGTCTAGTAGATGATAGCCCCTAACAGAAATCAGAGATTGATGAGACAATTTCGACGCACTCTTTCAAACCTTCCCACTGAGGAAGGTTAAATCGACCTTTTTAATGTCAGTCAATAGCGCAAGTAATGTCTCGTCAGTTTCAGGCCCAGGTGAATATTGCGGAGGCGGACGACAAAAAACCGCGCGACAAAAGCGGCCAATTTGAATGTAAATTAAGAGAACCGCGCGAACTCACTTAATTAGAGGAAAATTAACGAGAAAGGCGCGCGCGGCCCTCGCGGTAGGTACGGTGACGTCACCGTGGCGCACGTCACTGACTTAAAGAAAACACAGGAAAAGTCCCCTTCAAAAACTAGCGTATCTTTTTTGAGGAAAAGGCCGCTACTGGAGCATTAGAAGAATAAGTTAGAAGTTAAAAGCTTTCTAAATGTGGATTTACAGGTGAATACTGAATATATCTTAGACGGATATATAGAGTTGTCAACTACAACGGGCGAACCCGTCACCTCAGAAAGTTTTAACGATTAGTCGTGAAATCTAACCAATCGAGAGACAGGAGTAATCTGGTTGCAATCGGAAGTAAGGGCGTGAGTGTAATCCCGCTGGGAATCATACCTGGTTATCTCGCGGTTAAGGCGTTGGCCTCTTACGGGCATGTGGCGGAGCTTGACGGTGGACTGTTTTGTCCAAGTCTTCTGCGCTCAATTCACGGGAGACAGAACGATTAAATTCCGCTGAAACTTCCTGAAGTGACGGGTTATAGTCGACAGCTCTAGTAGTTGGTTGGTTCAATCAAGGTAAATACCCCTGGGAGGACTGGCCATGAAGGCATCATTTCACGCCTCATGGATTGGATAGTGATCACGTATACTACAGAATTGGTAGCATGCAACCAATCGAAATTGTCTGTTTTTGTTTGCTAAATAACTTTCAAAGAAAACCTAATATAAATACCAGCATTAATAGAGGCACTGACTACATTTAATTCCCTTGACATGTTAAATCCATTAATGATAGCCTATATGTTTAAATGTGCTGCTGAAGAAATGTCTGCATTTCAAAAAAATGTATTCTCTGTTAGAAAATTGATAAATAATCAACCTCTCCACCCCCCCCCCCCCCCCACGATTCCTGCACTCCGCTTTCCCTATTTATTATTTTTAACAGCAGCTGCAAACTCTTACTAGCTAGTCTAATCTAGACTAGACTGAATTAGAATAGTGAAGGCTGGAATTCCTATAAATCATTACGGCATTGCGTCATTGCGATACCAAGCATCATGCCTGAGTGTGACTTGTAGTCGTACCTTTAATAAAATCGAAATCTTGGTTACTTTAGTTCTCGGTTATTCCCGGATTTATTGATTTCATCTACTTTAGACATTATAATAAAATCCAGGAATTAATGAAGAATAACAATGTAATGCATCAACCGAATAAACCACCAAATTACGCTCAATCAATACAGAGCGTCTAGCTGGCCTATCTTAGCTTTTATTGGTATATTAGTATAGTATATTAATATTAGTATAGTATATTAATTATTAGTATAGTATATTAATATTAGTATAGTATATTAATATTAGTATAGTACAAAAGCTTGAAGCACAGATTCTGTCCAGATATTGAAAATATGGTTAGACTGAAAGAAGGAATCCCGGAAAACCGGGATTCCTTCTCTCAGTCTTAGGCAATCTTTCTATGCCGGCGGCAAGCAGGTGGCGCTGTTAGCCATTGTTCGACGAAAATAATAACAATTTATTTGATCATGTTTGTTTGTTTGTTTATACTCTTTATTGTGAAAATATCACAATGGGCGGGTTTATTGTCATATGACAATCTCTTACAACCAACCCTACTATGACGTGTTATATGTATGTGTGCGTGTAAGACGTTTGTAAGTGTGTGTCTTGTTATTGCATTCGATCGACAGATTTGAAAACGCAATTCCGTTAATTTGATCCCAAAGGAAAATGGTGACCCAGCCGGGAATCGAACCCGGGAGCTTACAATGTAAGATCAGGCGACCTAACCACTATGCCACCGGGCTCTGGATCTGGATCATGATATCTGGATCATATCATGTACTGACAATGATATGATTTTTATAAAGCACTGATTGATTATAAAAAACCCAATAATTTTAACAATGACAAAAATAATAACATTCCATTATTAGTCCTATCCATATCCTTTAATAATGGGCTGATTAAATCACAGAAGTAATATGGATAGATAGAATTCCTACGATAATTAAAAAAAATAAAAATAAATTAAATAAATATAATCTTCGTAGTTACCTCCTAGTCTTCCAAAATGGCGAAAAAGCAATAATTGGAATCGTCAATGGGATCGTTTTTCACAGTCCATCGAAATGGGCGTATTTTATCACCGCTAGGAGGCAATTTGAAGACACCGAACGTAAGATCCTTACGGCGATAAATAAGCCCTTGGAAGTGGTTGGAAAGCAAACACGGACGTATTGGTCAAAGGTCGTGCGGGAAAATCGACAAGGGGAGTGTGCCGCGAAAGAAACGGCTTCGCAGTAACTGGGGATGTAACGATTCGAGTTCTATCAGTGCTGTCGCCTGTTGAATAATAGCTTCACATGTGAATTATACTTGTAATAATAAAACCATTTATTTTAAATGCTGTGTCACCCCAATATCTTCCCAGAAAGTAGCCAGGGACCTACTTTATCTAATTTCGATGAGCAGTTGGCAAAAAATCCTGTTAATATGCGACGCATCGCAATGAAAATTTGAATTTCCAACACGCGTCATCCCATTCAATTTAAAAATCAAATTGCAAACGCGGGGCAGGATATTTTAGGTGATCGGGATGTAGACCTTTTAGTGATGGTATTTTATGTTTAGAAAAAAGGTATCTTAAGTGACTACGTCGAACGTGACAGTGACACCTAAAAGGTGACTATGTCGAAAAATAAAAGAACATTTAATAACAGTTATCTTCATCGTACTCATCATCACATTTAATTGAACGCTATATCATAAATAACATAAGTATACATATATAACACGTGCAAACATATATTACCAAAATATGAAATAGGAGGTGCTAATTCCCTAATAATATTTCATTCAAATAGTTTCTAAGGCCTATCGTTAGCTCGTTTTCAATTCAAACTTCACCACTATCTCGCGCTCATTCGTCACTTTGAGACTTCGGAGAGGCGAACGTCGTTCAAAATCCATTATAAAATCAGTAAACAGCATACTTACCTAAAACTAAACGGGCAGTAGCTTCCTATTAATATACAGCGATTATCTCCCTGGAAATATCTAAATAAACCAATATACATATTTTAAACTAAGATATTAAAAACGTAAACTTATTCGCTTGTTCCATAATAGTTATCTATATCGGTAATTATATTATCTATACTAATATTATAAAGATGTAAAGTTTGTGACGTTGTAGGAAGTAATCTCTGGATCTGCTGAACCGATTTTGAAAATTCTTTTACTAATAGAAAGCCACGTTATTTGTTAGTGTCATAGGCTATAATATATTAATCCGAAAAATGAAAAGACTTTTTCGTGGTAGTCGGATTTCCAAAGTAAGTCGAAAAAAACGGTCGAACGAAAACGTTTCTAACTAACGCTGCCTTAACAATGAGAGATATATGATTAAGTTCTAGATAAAAGTTGTAGAGCTTGATAATGCCTACAAAAATATTTTAAGTCGTTAGGTCATGTTTATTGGTCATTTTATCAACAATTATGAATTATTATCAAAGTAAGTAAATTCAAGTAAATAGTAATAAGTCTCAAGTGTTTTAAAACCAAGGACCTTTCCCTTTTACTACATATAATTTCACTTTTACTGCATAAATGGTTAAAGAGATAAGACACTCACAAATAAGACACTCACAAGAAGACACTCACAAATAACGATAAATAGCAAATACCTACATACATATGCTGTAAAAATATAACCCTTCTTTTGCAGTCAGTAAATAAATCATAGCACTCAGTACTAACCAAACCACACTCATAATTTCATCACAAGTAAAAAGTTTTATCGCCCAACAAAGTGGGCACGGGTCAGCTAGTAGAATTATAAAATTAGGTCTGACTGTCACACGTATGTAACCTAATATTGGACAAACCCCTATTTGCATTCCAGAGATTCCTTTCACTTATTTAGAAATACGTTAAAAAGATGTAGCTCCATAAATAAAAATGTTGAGTAGCGTACGCGCCAGAGTGCTTCCGGTAGTGACGTCACGCCTATCGCTCTTCTTCTTCTCCATAAAAATAACATAAGGATAAAATCGTTCTCCATACCAGAAAATCCAGCACGCCTTATGCGATTGTGAGCCATATTTGAGCCAGGATCAGCGTGGTCTATCTTGAGACGAGCTTCGACTTTCTTCCCCATAATATCTCCTGTATTCAAAGACTCGAGTCGATTCTGAGCAGCAATACTTTCTACTCTTCCAGACGGCTAGGTTTTATACTTGCGCCCAAGATGGATCGCCCTTCTGATAGTATCAGCATACATCACCAGTTTCTGTCACAAGTAACCAGGAAATCACGTCCGTGCTCTATAGTAACGTAGAGATCTTTTACTGATTTGTGCGGTCGAAAATCAGCAATTATGCTACCTGGTATACCCCTGAGAGCAGCCCCGTTAAAATATTTTCAAAATGGTTTTAATCTGTACTTATGAGCGCACTGGTGCACGCAGATATTCGCCAAACTTATGATAAAGCTATGTTATATAAAAAACTGCCCTCTTTATGGGACACTCTTCGTTCGCACTTTTATCTAAAAAATTTACAACCGTCCATTGGAGTTAATGTACGTAATCTATACTAATATTATAAAGAGGTAAAGTTTGTGACGTTGTAGGAAGTAATCTCTGGATCTACTGAACCGATTTTGTTTTTTTTTACCAATAGAAAGCCACATTATTTGTGAGTGTCATAGGCTATTATTAATCCGAAAAATGAAAAGACTTTTTCATGGTAGTGGGATTTGCAAAGTAAGTCGGAGAGTAAGCGGTCGAACGAAAACGTTTCTAACGCTGCCTTAACGATGAGAGATATATGTTTAAGTTGTAGAGAAAAGTTGTAGAATGCCTACAAAAAAGGTCAAGTACAGCATATGTCTAACTTTTATATTTAACCCTTGGAGTAAATGGGTATTTTCATGGATGCATCTGTCTCTTTTGCAGGATTTTCGGCGACATCGACCTTAAAGTACTATAACTACGAAACTACTACACCAATCATAAAAAGAACAGCTGCACAATGATTGCATTGAAATTTCGAATATAGAATATTGAAATAACATTTTTTAAAACAATTAGATAATTATGAATAAATATGAGAACGTCAAATAAGTGAAAAAAACGCGGAACCAGATCTGGTCGTATCATACTCAACGGATAATTCTTTCAGAACCAGATTTGGTCGTATCATACTCAAGGGGTTAAGTAACAAAAAGTAGTATTTTATATTAAAAAAAATAATTTAAATCGTTAGGTCATGTTTATTGGTCATATTATCAACAATTATAAATTATTATCACAATAAGTAAATTTATCGTCTAAAGTGTTTAAAACAAAATATTTTTCCCTTTTACTGCATAAATAGTTAAAGAGATAATACGCTTACAAATAAGACACTCACAAGAAGACACTCACAAATAACGGTATTATAGTCAAATTGGCATGCAAATATATGCAAATAGTTAGTTGCAAATATGCAGTAAAATATAACCCTTTTTTTGGCAGTCAGCAAATAAATCATAGCACTCAGTGCTAACCGAACCACACTCATAATTTCATCACAGGTAACAAGTTTTACCGCCCAACGAAGTGGGCACGGGTCAGCTAGTATTAAATAAATGAGCAGACGGCTCATACACCTCGTAGGTATATGAGCCGTCTGCTCATTTATTTTCCGCGTTATTGAAATTAAAATTTGCGAGGGCGACTCGAACTTTACGCCCTCAAAGTTTCACCCTCAAATTAAAATTGCAACGAACGACGGGACGCGACGGCTGCTATCGCAGTCGTTCAGTAACGAAGTGGAATGAGGAGAGAGGAGGATGGCAACAGCCTCCTGCATCGGGGAGTGTAGGTAAATTTTAAACACAGGGACAGTTGAAACAGAGGCACTTGCTCGATTGCTCACTGCGATATAAAATAATAACAAAAAAATATTTGCAGCTGTTAATACAAAAAAAATACTCAAAAAAACAGAAAATTACACATTTTAAATGAAAAGGTCAAAGAATATGTATGTAATAAATAAACTTCAAGATATATCTTAACTGGGTTTAGGATACACTTATTATTAGTACAACTATTTAATAAAATAAAAAATAAATATTCAACATGAAACAAATTAGAAAAAAAATCGAAATAATCAAGAACTGAATAATTAACCACAAATATTGACGATTTAAATTTATAGACAAAAAAAAAACAATTATAATAATCAAATTAACAAATAATCTCTCTATAAAAAAAACAAATCTTTGGCTTCTAAAAATCTTTGGCTTCTAAAAGTCATTCTTGAGCCGCGCACATCCGCTCCAAGGCAGTTGTAACTGCCCTTAAGTACGGTCACATGCAATCAACAAATGCATTGATTTCCAGTGAAATACACTGACACAATTCGGCTATTATTTTTACTCGTGCGGCGATGAATCAGCACGATGAAACAATACTTTTAATCGGAATATTGTTGATTGCATTATTTCCCGGCCTATATAAACCGACGAAAAAGCAACCAAAGTATCATTCCTCGAGTGATCACCTCCCCCGAGGTTGCTACGGCATACTCGGTACCCCTCTCACGAGGTCGCTCAACGAGTCCGGCTCCTTGGTTTCCTTTCCCTACCTTTCGCAGTCGCGAAGCATCGGTCTGCATTCCCACAGACTCAAGCAGTGCCCAGTACGAGGTACTAGGAGCACAAGTACAATCCTCATCCATACACCCTCGTAACTTCAGTCGCGGATCAATACACTCGCGACAACATAACCTATTCGGGAAGCGTTATAACTGGCAATATCGAACTCTCAATCAATTCAATAAATTAATACCTTCTGATTCACTCAAAATCGCCTTTCAATACGGAGATAACCCGCAAGTTGATAATACCACCTCACACCGCACAACCTGGAGTCTAGTGAGGGATGGTCCCTCACAGTCAATCTTCGAGCCGCATCACTCAATGGAGGGCTTCACTTGGCGAGGATGGTAAGTAACAGATAGCACCGGGGTTCCGTCCTTCCCTATACCACCTGGCGTAATCTCAAAAGACTGAGAGTGGGTTTGGTAAGATGCGGAGCCAATCTCGTTTGCTGGGGCATAGTAAAATAAGAACAGTATAACATCTCCATAGTACGCACCGATTTCGCACTCAAACAAGCGCCCGTTGTCCGTACGCTACCACTACATAGATTCTCGGGCGCCTCGGAGCTAGCCAGTCAGGGCTGTCGCGCGACAGCTAAGTATACAAAAGTGGAATGTTTTCTGTACAGGCTGTTATGCAACCTATCAGAAATTACACTTACGAGTATTTACATTTACTTTACGAAATTACATTTACGAGATAACGTTTATTGTTCATTTGCGTAGGTATGTGTCTAGGTAAGTAGGTGCATAGGTATGTAAGTGCGCAGGTAGGTAGGTAGATGCGTTTTCATTAAGTACCTACTGTAACTTGCTAAAATGTAGGTATTTTGAATACATGCAACTAGTAATGAATGCTGTCACACAAAGTCAGCACTAACTCATATATTCTGTTACAGTACAATTTTGGGAAGGGAAATATATTTTATAACCCATTTTTAATACTTCTATATTTAGAGATACAAATTAAAATAACATTTTGACTCATTTTTAATGGTCATAATTAGGTATGGTTACCTTAATCCACATTTAACCCGTTGAGTATGAGTCAACCAAATCTGGTCGCGAAACAATTATCCGTTGAGTACGAGTCGACCAAATCTGGTCGCGCGTTTTGTTCACTTCTTTGACGTTCTCATATTTATTCATAATTATCTAATTGTTTTACAAAATTATATTTCAATATTCTATATTCGAAATTTCAATGCAATCATTGTGCAGTTGTTCTTTTTATGATTGGTGTAGTAGTTTCGTAGTTATAGCCTTACTTTAAGTCGAGCGCCGTCGATGTCGCCGAAAATCCTGCAAAAGGGACAGATGCATCCATGAAAATACCCATTTACTCCAAGGGTTAAGCAACTATGATTAATTAAATATTATCTATTTGTACAATTTTTTATCTATTATGATTATGGTTAAAGTTCTAAATTTTTAAGTTCATTTTGATTGTCCAGCCTAAAATAATTTATAATAAGTGATGATAGTATATATTATTTCATTTAAATTTTATTATGTTCTTTTTATTACTTACTTTCTGACGATTGGAATGTTCGCCTTAAAACAGGCTGTGACCTAGTTAGGTGACACTAAAATATAAATACCTGGCAACAGATTTTGGCATAACATGTTATCAGGTTTTTGCTACTTGATTGTTGTCAATGACAATTTAATTGTACATGCTTATTTTACTGTAAATGATAGTGAATTACAAATAAAACAATGAAATAAATTCAAATCGTTGGATAGACGCGTCCTAACCTGGCCCAGACACGTTAACGAACGAACTAACCTCAATTGAATTTCTAGAAAATCAAAATCTTGAATTATATTTATTTCGACTATCCCCGCTCTCCTCTATTTTACTCCTCTCCCCCCCTCACCCACCCCCCTTCCTCTGATGCTGTCCCCCCCAAACCGCTGAGGGCAACCTCGAATGTTATCGCTAGCACAAACGCACTGGCTGTCAACGCTTTCATGATAAAAAAATATGAAAAACCGCGTAGCCGCTCCACTATTGCATGTGCATTTGAAATGACAGCCATGCACGCGAGAATGCCAGACACCCGAATTAAACATATATACGAAATATACGGTCACAATAGGTTTTTTCACCAGCAATAGACAACCCTGACAAAAAGCTTAAGCTCCTGCTTTGTTATCGATTTCTCCGTCACGGAGCGGCAGACGATCAATCTGAGCGACCTGATCAAGTCTATTACCAACATTTTCCCGTGACACGCACTGCGAACCATATTTTCTTAAGTACAAAATACTGACTTTTACGTCTCAATATATTTTACAATGTCTACTATATGCTAAATCAAATATTAACGAACAAGAGGTAAACGGGAATATGCACTCCAACAATACACGCAGACGTGATGACGTTATCCTGCCTAAAGTACGCCTTACGCAGACACAAAAGTCCTTTGGATATTTGAGCTATTAGCTCTTTAACCAGCTACCACTCTCCACAAGAAAGATGGAAACAAAGGCGTTTAAAAGATTTATTAAACAAAAGCTACAATCCACACATGCTTTCTATAAGCTGGGTGATTTTTTTGAGCATGCCAATTCTTTCAAATGGGAATAACATTAATATGTAACTTTCAGGTACCTCATTTTAGTTCTTATTGTTTAATAATAATATTATGAATTTAATATTTAATATGTAGATTACAATGTGTAATGTAACATACCTGATCATATAGGTACATAAATTTTTTTTTCCAATTTTGTTTTGATACTTCCTATTGTGTGATTATTTTTTGTATAAAGTGCTTGATTAATATTAATATTCTTATAATAATTATCTATTTTATATGTATACTCATGTACATGGATTCAGCTCTATTTTTTTTAAAATTTTATTTGTCTGCCGTGTATAGCCGACTTTAGTCAACGCTATTGTCGAATTAATATTTATGCTTTAATCGTTTTATATCTACATTTAAACTGACGAATTCTAATATGCGATAATTAGCTTTAATTCATAATTCATGCTTTTATTGTATATTCTGAATAAATAAATTGAATACTGAATACTTGTATAAGTGGTATATTTGGTGGTAAATTTCACTTCTTCCACTAAGCCCAGCTCCTATGAGGAATCCTTAAAAGTCCACAAGTTAATGTCTTGATCGAAGCCGTATTCTTGCATGGGTTGGTAAATAATTCCATCGATGCGAACGCGAGTTTGGAGCGCATTGAATCTTATGTTCCTCCCCGCCCTGTTCGATCGCATCGACTATTTCATCTCCCTGTGGTGATAACCAACGCATCTCAAAATGCATTTCTATACAGAGCGTGTCATAGATATAATACAGACTTTTTAAGTGTGGACATATTACACTCATCAAAAACCTCTTATAAGAACTCAATAAAAAAAATCTAGAGTCTATCTAGATGATCACAAAACATTTATACCTACATATTATATTTCATTTAATTTAGTTCAAGGACATAATTTTATCTCAGGGCACACGTATGGTATTCAGGCATCATTTGGTCATGGCAAGAGTCGAAAAGATTGTGGTGGTGGTTAGAATTGGTCCACTAGGGGGCGCACCAAAAACTTTATTTGTTACTGGCCCTACAGGTTTTATTTCTGGCGGCAGCGAAGAAGAACGAAAAGGCTGTGAAATAATGACTGTCATAACACTAACACGTAACACGGCGAATTATATTGAAGACGCTGCTTTATCTATGTATGAGAGCAAGCCGGGTCGTCGCACGTACACGATGACACTCTGCATGACAAAACGATTCTAAAATTACCAAACACTTCCAAATCGGTTCAAGGATTTAGAAGTTATGGTGGAATAAAGAAACGGAAATTATACATATTTTATTTTTCTTAACAATGTTGCTGATTTAAATTATTCCTCGCAATATTTCCTGCAATATAAGCTACAGAGCCACGATCAGTCATTAGTTAAACGTGCGGCAGGTTGACCAGGCCTTCATACTCTTCATTAAAAATATAAATATACATATATACATTATGGAGCATACTCCACCGAGGTTTTCCTTGAATGCGAGTGCCAAATTAAGTAGCGCCACAAGAGCCACTAGTAATTTTAATATTTTTTGAACACGTTGAACGTGTTCCACATTGCATACAAACTCTATAGAAATAACTAACCAAATCCCGTCACACAACTCGACACCAATTGCTCATTAAACCACATTCGACTGCGAAATAAAGTGACAGCTGGTAGGTTGCGCGGATTACAGGCGAAATAGTAAGCGTTAATTAATAAAAAAATCGACAGTCCTCGAATTAACCGACAGTCTATGCAGACTAACAGATAGTCTACGTTTATTAATAAGGCTAATTATGTGCCCTTCGGCTACGTAACGACCAAATTTGGTTGCACATCAGAACACCGTTGACTACGTAACGACCAATATTGGCGGCTTGCTCCCGGAGCGCACAGTAATATTATTTTCCAATTCAAACGCATCCTAAAATCCATACCAAACATCTCATTATAACCATAGATACATAGACGGCCGCTAGAATAATTTCGCGCATTTCGCGGATATTTCTGGTAAAATTCCATTGTCAAACATATTTTTTTTGTTTTCGAGAAATCATCAAAATTTTTATTGGTTTTATGATAATATATAAATATTTTTGTAAGTAAATAAGCAAAACAAATATTGCCTTTGATAGAGAATCTAATAAAGATCACGATAGTACTTACAATTTCTAAATACAGTTCCGTGTTTTTCCGTAAGATAAGTACAAGTTAGAAATGCCGAGTTTTTTTTTCACTTTTTCAACTTTCTCATATTTATTCATAATTATCTAATTGTTTTACAAAATGAGGTTTCAATATTCTACATACTAAATTTCAATGCAATCATTGCACAGTTATTATTTTTATGATTGCTATAGTAGTTCCATAGTTATAGTACTTTTTGTCGAGCGCGGCGATATTGCAAGAAATTCCAATAAATTGCCGCGGTCTGTCATGAAATTATGCCGCTACTCAAAGGTTAACAGCAAAATTAAATTAACCAAAGGGACTGTTAAACAAGTAAAACAGCCTAATATGAATGAAACCCGTAATTATTAACTTAAAAAATATGTACTGACTTGTAGAATTAGTCATAATACTATACATAATACATAATATAGTTTTATATGGCTAGCCATAAAAAACTTTGCCTTGAAACACTAAATTAAGTATTATATGACAGACGTTTCGATATTAAAATAATTTAAATATACTAATGATATTCTATCTACCGTTACTTATTCACTTACTTACTTACTTCACTTACTAGCTAAAATTAAATTTATTTTTGTAAAATATTGTATGGTAAATTATTTGGTATGGTTGCCAACTATGGAGCAATCAGATTATGGTGATTCGAAACAGTGTATTATCATTGAATGCTGATATATTTAATAATTGTTACATAAATAGTAATCGAATATTTCTTTTGATGTAAAGACGACCCACCTTTTTGATGTAAAAAGTGATATTTACATACATACCTTTACTTAAATCACAGTCGTTTCCCCCAAATAGAACTGTAACAAAAGAAATAATAATAGTTAGTCTAGAAGTAATTTCCACAGTTTTATTTCATCAGATATATTCGCACAATGGTGAGAAAATATCTCATGATATTAAAGTAAAATATATTAATTGTATTCATTGTAGACATGAAAATAAACATATTAATTGTAGACATGGCCATGTTGTACAGGCTCTCACCATTACCAGGCCTGATATTTTTTGTTATGTGTGTTTTCTTAATTCTTAATTCAATTATTTTGTTACATGGCCAAAGCTAATTTTATTAACTCTAGGAATCCCCTGCGTATGTTACTGACCTCATAAGACAGCTGTAGCCAATCTTTTGAGTGCTGTTGGCCTCCAGATATAGGAAAAATATACACAGTCTGCTTATATATTAGTTTATGTTCATGGAGAGCGGGGGAGAGGGCGAAGGAAGTAATTATTCTTGCATTATGCTTTTATCATCTTAATGATTTTTGAGCAATTATCAAAAATTCTTAATTGACATTTATTAAATACTAGAAAATAAGCCCATTCATAATTGGAGTTCCCGAGTGCTTCGAATAAAGCTGTATTTTGATTTGAGATTATTGGCCGATTCAAATTCAAAATTTAAATTCTATGTGTTAATATATTTTGAAATTTTCTCAACAATAAATAATAATTAAATAATAAATACACTCTGGATTCACTCGCGGTTAACACGTGTCGCGTCCCGAAGGGTCTTATCGGTCTCAGCTATAGGCTACCATCGGGGTCACAGGTGGCAGATATTTAACGGGCATCAGATCTGATAGTTAGCTGTGAATATACTGAATAAACAGCACCCAATATACAGCGGAAAGGTTACGACAACGTAGTGGAAAGTCTGGTGGAAAGGACTTACCGAAAAAATGCTACACAAGTTCAATGAGTACCGTGTGTCATGACGAATATGTGCCGCCAGTAAATAAGCACATCTATCCCTGCAGCGGGCAGCTGCGTATGCAGTAGACCCAAGAGTGGAGGTCAAGGAGACCAGTACAGTCTAGGGTCACAATTGTTACCTCGGTAACAAACAGCGATGCGGAAGCAAAGGGAAAACCACCGCATAACCCCTTCCCAAGAAAATCATTATGGCTGATTACAGTAAAACCATGTCTCTCAATCTCCGGCAGACCTTAGATTGATGGTCAAAGGGTGCGGAGAATCCCCGGGGGGTTAGCCATTAAGATTGACGACATGGTTCAACTCAAGCACCACCGAGAGGTTCCGCGCCGCAACATCACGGCCCCAAGTGGCCGTAAAACCCGCCGACCTCCAATAGGAGATGGCATCTTAAGATGGCCGATTTAAAACAAGATTAAGAACTCTTTTTGTAGTGAATTAAGCAAAAAAATAGGTAACTCAGTATCAGAATCACATTTGACAGTACAATCAATCACTAATATCTGTTTCTATAATCGCACCCGCACCCAGATATATGCGTTTTCGGGGCCCGTTAGTCCTGACGCAAATAAAAATAAGCGATGACTCCTACGTTCGGATTTGTCAGGTGCGTGTATGTGTTTGTTTAAATCATTAAATGTAAATGCATCTGCTAGTGCAACATATCTAATTATTTAACCCAGTGGTTCTCAAATTTCTTTCAAGAATGAAAAAACGGAATAAACAGGATGTATACATACGATATGAGTGTGTTTGTGTAAACTAATGCCTACGTTAATACATCAGAATGTTTATTTTCTCTGCCTTTGTCTGATGTTCTTGCCTGGGAAAAGCGCAAGACTCCCATTATGTAACGGAAAACAAGAGCCATAGTCATGTAAATATGTTTTTGTTGTACCCAACCGTCGAACAAAGTCGCTTTTATGTCAGATTTTCCCCTCGGAAAACATCGGAAAATAATCCGTCATCTAGTCGAGCCACTCGGGCTCAATTCCCCCAACTGCCGTGCAACAAGTTCCCGGGGGACATGTGGGTAAAGGAGGGGGGGGGGAG
Source organism: Micropterix aruncella (assembly GCA_944548615.1). Classification (NCBI taxonomy): domain Eukaryota; kingdom Metazoa; phylum Arthropoda; class Insecta; order Lepidoptera; family Micropterigidae; genus Micropterix; species Micropterix aruncella. Next base: position 31,695,954 of record OX155958.1, read on the forward strand.
AGGAGAGTAGGGGATTAACGGGACGTGAATGATTAATCGGCCGAAAAGTTGTCAGATTTTGATAAGCTGCGTATTCCACGCTGAAAATAGCGTAGCTACTCTCTTCTGATCAATTCGCTCGTGCTCAGTGTTGTTCTACGTACAAGCATAAAGTGCTTTACACAAAATGTATTCGAGTAGGTACTAAATACAGAAAAATAATAACCGAGTAGATACAAGTAAATAGTATCACGTACACGCGTCATTATTTGATGACTATGAAGTATAGGTTCTAAAGAGGCTAAGAGTTGCGACTGCTAATTCTCTTCCCTCTGTATGATAATGAAACACATTTCTTTATAATTCAATTTCATTTGCTTTAAGTATAACAACCTTTTCAAAATTATCATCTGTTGGTTCGTTAATGTGTTCGGGCCAGGTTACGACACGTCTCTCCAAAATTATGCGGCCTGGATCGCCTTGCCGTTCGCCTGTTGTAGGTCCTGGTGTGTGTGTGACTGGGGTTCACCACTACGGGCAGGATTATAGGAGGTGGTCTTGATCCTACATCGTTTCACAGCCGCATATTGGTTCTCGTTCGCTGAGTCTTCTACTCTGAGTAGACTCAGCGAACGAAATTGGCTCGGCATCTGCTCGCACTCAATCTCAGTCTGTTGAGACTAGGCCAGGTGGTATAGGGGAGATGGGACTTCGGTGCTATCTCTTCCTTTACGTACTCTCCAAGTGAAGCTCTCCATTGAGTGATGCGGGTCGAAGATTGACTGCCTTGGAGCGGTTGTGTGCTACTCAATAATAAAGAACTTTCGCGATTTCAGGTGATTTTGGTGTGGTTTTTGCCCGTACAGTGGGTATTTTAGGTCGTCGCGCTTTCAGAATCAGCCATCAGAATCAGAATGTTAATGGATGGCGACAAAGATTGTACACCATTGTGGCAAATCAGCGGCGGATGATGGCCAGCACGAAAAGATTTATCACCTTTGGGTAGTCATTCAGCTTTGTCAGATTGATTCTGATGTCTTTAATGTATCGTCGAATTTCTACTCGAGCTCAATTATTTTAGACTTCTTTTTCTGTTGCATCTGAACATTCTGAACAGACGTGGATGGGGCGGAGGAGCCAGGTGTATCACTGTTATCAGTAAAATCAAAATATCCTCCATACTCTCGTCACAAGTCTCGATATTTGGTATCACCACTGGATTATCCATCGCATCCATCTCTCATTTTGATTAGGGTAATGTCATTTTGATTCAGATTTTTTCTCGAAAGCAATGGCGCGACAAGACAGACATGGACATGTACTCATTTATATCCAAATGTACCAGAGTACATTTTCGCACGATAAAATTCGACAAATACATTTCTGATAAAAGTACTCGTTGACTGACTACTTGATGAATAAAGTAGGAAAGAACTGTAGAACAAAGTCAAAGGGATAAAAAAGGGTTACTACTCCTTAGCCAAGCATTCTATGAAAACCATCGAAAGTTTTCCTTACTACTGCATCACCACTTGCTTTTCGATCAATCAGACATCTTATTCTCTTCTTAGCGCACCGGCATCTCTATTGAGCGTGCTTGACAGTTATTATTTTTTATTTTGTTGTACAGTTAGAAGGGCAAACCATGGTAATTGATGCAGCAAGTGAATGCGTCTACGGTTCATATATTTTTGTTACGATGGGTAATATCTTGACAAAAAGAGGATTGTTTCGGATAAAAGTCGTTTTAATCACTCAAACAAACTAAGTTCGATTTGATTATATGTTCTTTCAAGTATTTTGCAGGATTTCTTTCAATTTATGAGTTTACGGTATATTCTGTAGGATGCATTACAAATCTGCTGGCGAAAGCTACGATTTTTTTTAATAAAGAAAAGATTTTAAGAAAAAAAATATTGTTTTGAACAACAAAAAATAACAAATAAAAAATGCAATATTAGCAATGTTTAAAAAAACGTGTTTATAGATACTATTATTTTTGTTACCTATAAATTGAGGCCCTAGACTTAAAGAAATGAGATTTTGTTTAGAAATCCACTTTAATGACTCTTGACCACTTTAATCCACTTTAATCCACTTTAGTGTTTTGATTTGTATTATAATGTTATTTATTTATTAATATATATTTTTAATTTTAATTAAGTACATTCATTAATAATAAAAATAAAAAGTTTTTTGCATTAATTAGGCTAATTGTTAGTTGTTAACATAAGTTGTTTTACTTATTTTAATTACTCTGACCCGCCTACATACGGGACAGTTTAGTCCTAGTTAGGTGGGCAATGAGCATTAGCTGCATTTCGGTGTTCAATTTTTCCGAGTTACTTATAACATTGATAAGAATGGGGCTAAATTTACAAAAATGAAATGAATAAAGCATAAAAAAAAATAAAAAATATGGTTTTCTGAAATCTCGCGAAGGGAAAAATCTATATTTTTGGTAACACATGTTCGTCCCTTATGTTCCATATATTACCTACTACGGATCAGCGAAAGGATATTTTTTGTACTGATTGAAGTGGAAACGTATTTTACCCGTTCAGATCCCGCAAATTTGAGTCGGGTTTGATACCTCAATTAACATTGTGACAGTCTCGTTGGCACTTTATAATATGTTTACGTTTTTCAAACGCAGCATCCATATCACCCGTAATAGTACTGTCGCCCGTGGACTTTTTAATTAGAACAAAAGTTACCTTTCCTTCATTTTGCCTTTTTTATTTACCTTTGACATCCTTACAAATTATACGCCATTGTGCATACAAAATATCCAAGTCTTTTTGATCGCAACACGCGGTAATTATATCAAATTATGATTAAAAAAGCTGGCGAGTTTTTTGAACGTTTGCATATCCGCGTGGGCCCAGTAGTGGGACATCTGACGGCCATATTCGAGCCCTTACGACTCGTGACGTATTCGCTTCGATTTCAATTTTCTTCCAAGAGAAGCTACTGTCTGGTATACTATGCGCACGGCTAGCAAACCAAACTCTACTTTCGGCTGTCACCTGGTAGTGACAGCCGAAAGTAGAGTTCACGGCGGCCCTTCCACATTAGTCTCTATTCGAGGAGGCTACCGGATGGGAGCTGAGATTTGAGTTAGGTTAGGGCCGACCTTAGAAAATACAGGCAGGCCGTTAGGCCAAAGTTGCACGGTTTTATTACGTTCCTCGAAATTACAGTTGGACGGTGTCGACTACAACGGACGAATTTGTTACCCCAGGCTGGTATAACGATATGTGATCGTTCCGTAGGATGACCGTGGAAGAATTAGACAACGATAATCCAGTATCTACCTCCGCCAACTAGCCCGTTAGGGACCAACTCTTACCCTGCGCCAGGTAGTTATAGAAGCGGGCAGACCAAGCGCCATCCTAAACAGTTATGGCTGGAATTCTCCGGCATCCCGACTGGTTACAGGTTCGAGGCGCGGTCCTCTACCTAATGTAAGTCGGCGATTCAGTTTGAATCATCGCGGACCTTGGCGTGCTTTGCCCGCCTAATCACGCAGGATCGGGTGGACAACTGGTCGTTTCCAGAGCGGCTGCCATTAGTTAAATATCCGCCCCGCTCCATACGAAACAAAGCCGTTTCCAGACTACCACGGTTATTAACGGAGTATGCAGTTTATTGTCTAAAGCCGCACGGTGCGCAACCCGTCCAGGAGCGCCCGAACTACGATTCCCATGGTAACTGGCCCGCAGGCACAGAGTCCTATCTGGCCTCGCACTTCTGCTTAGAAGTCTGACGTCTAAAAACTACTTTAATATAATCGAATTCGACTTTACTGATGGTTCAAAAGGCCAGGTGCAATTAATTGGATTTCAAACTCTCAAGCATCGACTTCATTGTTATGTAGCAGAATGTAAGAAAAGTCTCAGGCCAGAGGCTCGAAGACTTAGTCAGTAGCATAGTAGCAAAAATAATAGAGAGTTCGTTTAACGTTTTAACTCGATTTAAAAAGTTAAAAGCGCATTAAAGCACTCCCATCGCAACGTCGCGAAAACAAAAACATATCAAGTGAACGTTTTCAAGTAAGTTATCAAAGTAACTTAACAGCCGCTACTTTTTTTGTTTTAATTTGTAAACAGTGCCTAGAAATCATTGAAACGTATTGCCTTTCTAGTCAAAATATTTAACTCATTTAGCCCATGTACATGATATTTAAGCTGCAGGACTCGCGAACTATTTTCAAACGTTGTCGTTCGTTCTCGAGTAAAAATACCAGGGATTTTAAATGAAAAATTTAAACTGTTTTTAAAAAAAATATATTTATCATATTATCATGTATGTATTTGTTGGAGCCTCAGTCCAACATACCCACAGCAAAAAAGTAATTTCTACAAAATCGAAACCGAAAATTCGCTCGAATATACACGAGCCAACTGCAATTGATTTCCAACTAAATTCGTCATTTTATGCACAGTCAAACGATGACTAATGTCATTTCTCCTGATCGATACGATTTAACACGCTAATTTCTCACCCCACTTATAACTATTGCGTCACTGCATACCATATAAAACGCAGTACATTTCGATCGATCAAGATCATTCCCTTGTTGGGCAGTTACCGCGACTAAACATCATATTCATTCCCTGGCGGACAGTAACCGCTCATCTGCAAGTACTCGCGCTTTTCATTACCTTCGAGTCAACCAACCTGCGCATAGTATATGCGATCCTCATTATCTTCGAATCTATCGCGGCGCTTCACACTTCGGACACACAACAACGACTTCACCTCGCGCCCACACGACATACACACCGGCGAAATACCGACCAAGGCGTTACTAACTGGCAACTTACTACAGACCTTCTGAATAAACACTTCAACTTCAACTGCAACGACTTTCAATAACGGAGAAAACAACTTGATGAGAACCACTCTTCGCTCACAATCAATTGGAGTCTAGTGAAGGGTGGCCACTCTCACATATTCAAGTTTCCAGTATTCCGCTTACTTCAGTAGTTTGGTACCTACCTGTTTTGTAGATAGCATTTTAATAATGTTAATCATTAATCATGAATTCTATAATGTTCCAGTTTGTTTAGAAGGTTTTTGTAGTTTACGCAGTTTAATTGTTTTTTTTATCTACATATATAAAAATGAATGTTTGTCTGTGTGTCCGCTACGGACTACTAAACTGCTAAACCGATTTTGATGAAATTTTGAGGGAAAATTTAGATTAGTTTGTAGATGGTTCCTGTGAAGTTTGGTGCCGATCGGACCAAAGGAAATTTTTAGTGTCCTAAATAAAACCAAAATTCTTCTTTTTTTTTTCAAAGCGGGCGAATTTGAATTTCGAATGCGACCGATTTGGCGTAGCAACGCGCGCAGGGTACAGCTAGTTATTTTATAAAGTAATGTACAAAAAAAAGACATGGACATATGTACATACTATTATATATGCAGAATCGTTGAAAATAAACATTAGTATAGAAAAAAAAACATAGCTCTATGCATATAAATGTGCTAGCATATCCGAAATGAGGCGAAATCGCACAACCAACTAGACCTATAATGTCTGTATCTGGCTGTGCTGATTGCTTTTAAAAGGTCACAAAATAGACCATATACCGTTTTAGAAGTATCTAATTCGTCTAAAACTCCATGTATTACAAACTGGTTCGAGTTATAATTCCATGATTGCTAAATAAGTTAATGAGGCGACTTACATTGTTTTCTAATATCTTACTAAAGAGAGGAATAGTTAAAATTTGGCCCGTAATTATGAATATTTTCGCGGTATTCTTTTTTAAATACCGGCTTTACTTTTGCTATTTTAAATTCATCGAGGAAAGCACGGTGGCGATTCGTATGGTTGGACTTGGTGAAGAAAATCGAAATTCTCAAAATGAGTTTCACATTAATAGCTGCCTTATATATACGATCGTTTTCATATCATTTACCAGCAAATTTGATATTTTTAACCGTCGCATAGCGACAGTAGCATCTGTCGATATTGGTCGTTTGTCACGCGATTCGTACGGTCCTCGGCAAGTAAAAAAACACTCTTTCATTTAAAACTAAATCGCTTTGTGATTAGGTTTTATATTTCTTGAGATGAATTGCAATCTCGAATGTATGTAGTTATTGATGGTTTTTTAATGTATTCTTACTTTTTAATAGCATATAAGAGGTCAGAAGAAACACAGATATTTCATCAAGTATCCTTCATCAATTGCGTTATTGACGGCTAATAGAGGGTTAATCAGGGAAACGGGAAATGTTCAACGTAACGTTGGCAACACTGTAGTGCCGGATGTTGTTCTGAACCGATGCGTAGTTGTTATAAACTCGTTGACATTTAGTATTAATGGAGCATTAGAATGGTGCGGAATGTGCTATCGCCGTGAGAGTCTTTAACAAGGAGACTGCTGCGCTAAGTGTATTGAGATAGCATAACATTGCTGTAACACAGAGCGTTGCAGCTGTTCGAGTTTTTATCAAGAGGAGTCCTCGCTGCTCCGTTCGATAGCATGCATCTGCGCTAGAGATTGTGCGAAGAAGAGTACAAAGAATACTGCACGAACTAAAGTTAATTAAAACGTATTGCACGTCCTATCAAAAACACAAAAGGCATACTGTATACATGCACTTTCGTCAATAAAATATGTTATTCCTGGGCTTACTCGTGCAGATTACAACACTTCAAAATCTTCCGTTTTTCTACGCGACCCTGTATTAAGGCCAAAATTTCCTGACCTCGATATTGATAATATGTTTTATGATAAACATTAAATGTCATCGATAAACAGAACATAAACTCAACATAATGCCAGAGAATACCAACGCGCAATCGAAAGCGATCAAATAAATTCACGATCCGAGAATTGAGTCGCAGCTTTCAAAGGGTGTATTCATATATCAGTACATAAGCTCAGCGCGCTCCTTTGCCATTTCATCCGTCTTTCAGTTAAATATAGAAATATCTTGGGAACGAATAATGTTTTTTCTCCTTTGTTAATAGAATCACGCCGGTATTAAGTATGACTAATATCTACAAATTGAACCAAAATATCATATACTAGCTGAGCCGTGCCCACTTCGTTGGGCGGTAAAACTTTTTACCTGTGATAAAATTATGAGTGTGGTTCGGTTAGTACTTAGTGCTATGATTTATTTCCTGACTGCCAAAAGAAGGGTTATATTTTTACTGCATATATATGTATGTATTTGCATGCCAATTTGAATATAATACCGTTATTTGTGAGTGTCTTCTTGTGAGTGTCTTATTTGTGAGCGTATTATCTGTTTAACTATTTATGCAGTAAAAGGGAAATTATATTATTGCAGTAAAAGGGAAAAGTCTTTTGTTTTAAACACTTGAGACGATAAATTTACTTATTTTGATAAGAATTCATAATTGTTGATAATATGACCAATAAACATGACCTTAACGATTTAAATTATTTTTTTAATATTAAAAACTACTTTTTGTGACTTAAATATAAAAGTTAGACATATGCTGTCGCTGACTCTTTTGTAGGCATTATCAAACTCTACAACTTTTCTCTAGAACTTAATCATATATCTCTCATTGTTAAGGCAGAGTTAGTTAGAAACGTTTTCGTTCGACCGCTTATTCTCCGACTTACTTTGCAAATCCGACTACCACGAAAAAGTCTTTTAATTTTTTCGGCGTAATATATAGCCTATGACACTAGCCTACAACGTCACAAACTTTACTTCTTTATAATATTAGTATAGATTTCATATTGGTAAATACAGAAACAATACAGATTGAAGAATATCCGTGGTACAATCTATAATAATAATAACAATATACTCTTATTTGCACTTAATTATTATACAAAAAGGCGAACTTATTGCCACATGGCTATGTCTTACAACTAACCTAATTAGAGTAATACATGCGCGCATTATGGAAATAAAGATTATTACATTTGTCTGCATATAATACAGAACAGTAAAGGTATATAAAACTAAGAATGCCCGAGGAGAGAAAATTGGGAGAGGAAGAGGAGGGAAAGGGAAGAACTGGTTACTTCTTAGAAAAGTAGTAAACCTTAAGGTGAGTCTTAAATAATAGTAAAGACGGCGAGTTTCGTATATTTGCCGGGAGATCGTCTTGCCCCATGGACACAGAAAGAGTAGGAATAGAAATCACTATTATGACATGGAATTTTTAGTAAACTGTCAGAGGCTGACCGAAGTAGGTATAATACGAGACCGTGGGTACTTAATGGTTCATCTCCCTGCATCCGTCCACAAAGTTCTCATACGTGGTGCTGATGTATCAGAATGTGTTATTTTATCTATCGGGGTACTTTCCGAAGAAGCAGCTGAATCTAATAACAATTATTCAGGCGACATTTTAACCGAAAAATGTCACGAGAAGTTACAAATACAGACTTAACCGACTTTTACTCTGTTCAGACCCCTTTATATCTGGTCTAAGTTGCATGTTTATTTTGGAATTGTTATTGTGTAAGCTGTAAATATAATTCTCTTTGTTATTATGAAATCATAGCACACTTTTATATTTAACTAGCTGCGCCCAGCGGTTTTACCCGCGTGGTGATGGAAAATTGTGATAATGATGATAGAAAACCATATATCATTATAAATTATAGCCTTTGTGTTATTCTGATGTGTAAGCTATATTATTGTAAGGTTTCATCAAAATCCATTCAGTAGTTTTTGCGTGAAAGAGTAACAAACATTCATACATACATACAAACTTTCGCGTTTATAATATTAGTAGGATTATAGTTTTTTTTTACCCACAAGGCATATGCTCTTTTGTGGAACCCACCTTGTTGCCTATTGGCACCATCTTCTAGGTGTGCATTTGTAGCATCAAGCAGTCAAACACTCAGGCGGTCACCCATCCCAGTATTGACCGCTCCCGCCGCTGCTTAACTTCGGTAACAACGAGGAGAACCGGTGTCGACGGGGCTACGGATGCTACAAAGTTATAATAGTATTTTTATTTACTAGGATTATACATTTAGCGTTAGTTAATATATATAAATTTATTTTACAATAATTATTTGTATTTTAGTGGCAAATTGAAATAATAAATCTGCATACGATTTAAATATTTTTTTTGTTTTTCTGATCCTTGTATTATATGATAAATAATAATATTTATTTTAATAAATTTGCTTTTATTTAATAAAATACGTCTTTTATTGAGATTTTACATCATCCACAATAAGAAATAATTATTAAAAACAGTATTAGGAGGTTTGGACCTCTCTGCTTAGCACGCGGAACCACTGTGCAGTGCGCCGCCATACTTTTATACCACTAAGGGGTCGTCCATTAATCACGTGATGCTTTTTAGCAACTTTTTAACCAATCCCTCCCACCTGGTGATACGTGGTCATATTTTAGACTACCCCCCCCCCCTTTTAAAATTAGCTGTATTTTTTTTGGTACAACGTATTTTTTTAAAACTTATTATCTTTGAATACAGGTATAATCTAATTTAATTCTGGAAAATTAGGCACAGTGATGAAATGTCCAGACAGGCATTAATGTTGCAGGCTGTTTCTGACTGGCATAAAAATAACAAAGGAAAGGTGTAAGCATGTGGGAAACATATAATTGTACTGGTAGACGAATATATTTAATGGAGATTGTCCTCGGACTACGGATTAGCGAGACTTTCTTCTACACTAACAAGTGGAGAAGCATCTTTCAAGTCAGTTGTTGGCACTGCGCTTTGTTGAAGGTCAACGCCAGTCTCAACAAGCTACATAATCGGTGTCATCATTTACGCGAACTACGCAGGGAATCTCTCTCGATCTAACGATCGATCGTCGCTTGAGGATGCGTGAAGAACGAAAATTGTACATCTCTGTAATGTTATTGCACGGATCATTAGGTTGCTTGTGGCGTGTATGTGCCTTAATATTCACACCGCTGGCACTGCCTTCCCACAAGCTGCTGACGATCATTCTTATAAAATAAATATACCATATATCTCACCACCCCCCCCCCCCTCCCCCTTGTGATATCTCGTGATTTTTTCAACCCACCTCCCCCCTCTTTCGAGCCTCACGTGATAAATGGACGATCCCTAAGTTGTCATTTTGAACATAATATTATAGAAGGTTTATACATTTTAGGAACTATAAGTTAGTACTAGAGCTATCTACACATTGTGTTTTGTATTAAAATTAATCCAGGATCATGTCGATAGAGCATATCTATAGATAAATCTAATGCTACGTCTACACGCTTGCCACAAAGCGCAAGTACAAACGCTGGCAAATGAAGGCCAGTCAAACAAAGACTATCCACACGCTTGAGAGTGTTTTAATTACGTCCAAGCACGGCGGATGTTGAAATTACTAAAGCAGTGTCTTATGTTCGCGTAAACATATTTTTATTTTGAATTAAGCAATGTAAGTAAAAGCGAAGAACTAGTAAAAGAAAGATGTTGGATGATAAAAATGTTCCTGCGCTAGACCGTAGCAATATCTGTTTCTTTCTTTAATGTTTACGAAACGTTACTATTACATTTCCTTGCTTCGCTTTGAGCTCGTTACGGGTTTGTTAAAAATACTGCTTAACCGTTTCCAAGCATCAGAAAGTTTTTCTTTTCTTTATGGAATTTATCAGTCGGATCCCATATTCCTCCTAGTAATATTCCAAAAAAAAGTCAGCCATTTAACAATATTACTATACACGTATAGCGCGGAGAAGGAAACGACGTGCACCCATCGCGCAATCGCCGCGGATGGGTAGCAAGCTTTTGCAACAATCTTCCATTGATTTGTGCATAAAAAACCGTCACCCGATCGGATCCGCGGCAAGTGCTTGCGGGCCTACGCAAGCCAAGCCAAACGCCCGATCCACGCGTTTGAATTTGCAAAGGCTTGCCAAGGTTTGGCAAGCCTTTGCAAATTCCAAGCGTATGGATGAAGCATAATCTATAAAAAAACAATGGATGTTGGTAGCTATATCTGTCTGTCGAAGCTTTATAATAGACTTCGTAGCCGTTTAACCGATCATTATTAAAGTTGACAAATATGTGTATCGTTTCATAGAGAAGGTTTTTATGATATCCGCATTGTTGTAACTAAATGGCGCTGCAGCACATCAACTTCTATACCCAACCGATTGCCATGAAAATTGGTATACATAGACATTTGAGAACGCATAATATATTTGTGCTTTTAACTGTATTGTAACTCGCCACCAGATGGCGCTGCAGCCAACTTCTTCACCGTTCAACCAATCGCCGTGAAAATTGGTAGGCATTGGTATTTGAGCCCGGATAATATTTTCGCGCTATCCACGTTATTGTAACTTGCCACTAGAGGGTGCTGCAGCAGGTTAACTTATATACCGTTCAACCGATCGCCATGAAAATTTTATAAATTCGAAAGTAAAGCGAACCGCTATTAACTTAGGTTACATGGGGGGGGGGGGAGTGAAGGAGAAGTGTGAGGGGGGAGGAAAAGGATACCCGAGCATAGCCGGTAACATTCGACTAGTACGCTTTAAAATCCATGACTATACGGATGATGACACTTCAATCGCCGCCTTGCCGTTATCGTCACCGTGTACGACCCCGCGCAGGAGAGCACCTCAATCAATTCAACATTTATCATTTCCTTTTCGAGTCAATATCAACCCTACCCACCCCTTAATTTGATAATAATGGCAGGTCGACGGTGGCAATTTCGCGGCTTTGTGCTGCACCGCCGCCGGTCGCCGGTAACAGCACATGACTTATTGCATTTTTAATATCGGCGACGAACAGAGCTCGCGCTGTTTTTGAACCGGGCGGCGCGCGATTGTCAAATCGTCCGTTGCCACGCCATCGGGACAGGCTTCCGCATACCTGACATTATATTGCATGAATCGAAATCGCATTGTTTGCATGCGCTGCGTATATTTATTTTCCTTTGAATGTGGCCGCTTTAATATTGGGGCATTTGCGACTGTTTCAATTTACAGAGGACTACAAAGTTCGGTCGAAAACGGAAAGAATTTTAAATCCGGACGCCTCTTTGGTCCTAATGAATTTTATTTATTTATTTATTAGTGAGTATATATTCAAATGCAAGAGCACAAAAGAATCATAATTACGAACCCAGAAAATACCTTTATATGCTTCTAAATTTAGGCATACATCTCTCTGAGCCCAGGCTAAATTGCGCATATATTTATTTATTTAAGAATAAATTACTATTAAACATTGATTCTGCTTAGAAAACTAACAGGAACCGAATGTCAAAACCTTAAGCTTTAGCTTATTTGATTCTATCACCCAAGTATGTAGGACTAGCCCGCTCTAGGGTGGACAGGACTCTAATATTTAAAAAAAATATAATAGTTTTAGTAAAATGCTAATTGAACTAAATAGCCCTAAAATGTGGTCTACAAAAAAATATTTAAATAATAGCATAAATAAAATACTATTTCATTATATAATCGGCATTAAATGGAATAAAACATACGATTAAATAGAGAATAACAAACAGAGTAGTCTTAGCGGCTCTCTAGATGATCAAGCATGCAGGAAATATGCAAACCGCAGGAAATATTTACCAAAAATGCCTAATTTTGTAGTTTTATACCAGGGAGTTACGTCATTCACCTTTCAACTACGTCTAATTAACGTCACTAACTAAAACTAAAATAAAAATAAAAATAAAGTTATATGTAAGAAAATAAATAAAAACTCAAGATTCAAAACATGTTAAGTAATATAAAATTTAATAAAAAAATACCTAGTCAAAAAAGTACAATTCATTGTCAAAACAATATATAACAACTAAGTTAAATAGTTTTTGGTAGTTACTCGTATTTCAATGTTAAAATATAGTCAACATACATATTTAAAAACATATTAATAATAAATGCACCCAAGTTTTATTAAACTATAATTTCTAACATTTGATGTATGGTTAGTCTGTCATGCTTCGATGCCCATTTCTTTATTTTATTTTGGAATTAATGTTTTTGTAAATGTTTGTTTTCCCAATGTGCCGAAAAAGTAAAACCGACCCTGCCTTGCTAGGCACTCCTGTGATAAGGCGAGGTCACTTTCTGAGTAGTATTGGAGTGCCACGATTGTGTCAGAAAAAAAACAAATTAAATTATATATATTAACTAAATATTTTCGCCGCAGATCATATCATATGTGGCATCAAACTCGACGCTTTATGTTTAAGTAATGTTTTAAAATCCATGTACATCATCATAATTAAAGTCCAAGTTGACAACACTGTTTGGATCGTCCGCTGCGCGAAGCGGCCGCCTGGCGGCGGCGCGCACCGGGCACCAGTGAGAAATCGATCCTCCGGCGGAGCGCACGTTGCTTTGCTTCCCGCTCCGTATCTTACGTAACCGCGCCGGCTGTTCTGAAATAAATCTTACGTCGCATACAAGGTGCCGTTGTTTCATTGTCCGACGTGGCCCATCGACCTATAAGTGGTGACCCCAAAAGAAAATGAGTGAAGATAAAGCCACACCCGGACAAAGCCAAAATGGCAGCGGCAAATCGGCTGACGCAACGGCCGACGTGTACCGCGTGGGCATCCGAGTACCAGCTTTCTGGCCCGAAAAACCGGCAATTTGGTTCGCGCAAATCGAAAGCCAATTCGCGATTTCGAATATCACGACAGACGCGACGAAATTTTACTACGTGGTGGCGCAACTCGACTCGCAGTACGCAGCCGAAGTGGAAGACGTCATCGTCTCACCACCAGCCACCGACAAATATCAGAAGCTAAAAAGCGAGTTAATCAAGCGGCTTTCGGCAACTCGGCAGCAAAGAGTGAAACAGCTCCTAGATAGAGAAGAATTAGGCGACCGAAAACCCTCGCAATTCCTGAGGCACCTACAACAGTTGGCAGGCCCAAACGTACCTGGAGAGTTCCTGCTGGATATATGGACCAACCGCCTACCAATCAGCATCCAGTCGATCCTCGCATCGCAAACAACACATTCTCTGGAGGTGTTGGCCGACTTGGCCGATCGCGTCTACGATGTCGTACCCAAACACCAGGTAGCATCCACATCTGCGGCTGACTCACCATTAAATGACCTCATTCGTCAGGTAAGCGAATTAACTAGGGAGATGAGGACGCTCAAAAGCCAGCTAAACAATAGGCAGTCACGATCGCAGACACGACCTGACAGTAAGTCACGCAATCGTTCCAACTCAAAGAGATCCGACTCCAACTATAAAAAATACCCAAGGTGTTGGTACCACACAAAATTTGGCGAGAGGGCAAACAAGTGCGTGAAACCCTGCGACTTTCAAGCGGGAAACGACAAGGGCAGCCGATAATGGCGACCGCCGACTGCCGCAGCACTGGTCGCATATTCGTCACCGACCGCATAACGAAGACGCAGTTTCTCGTGGATACCGGTAGCGATCTCTGCGTATTTCCAAGGTCGGCACTTACAAACCGACGACAGAAAACAAAGTACCACTTATGCGCTGCAAACGGCTCTACTATCTTTACTTACGGCTACTTACACCTAAAGCTTAACTTAGGCTTGCGGCGTGATTTCAATTGGCAATTTGTTGTCGCGGACGTGACAAAGGCGATAATCGGCGTAGACTTTCTGTCATACTACAACCTCATAGTTGACTGCAGAAACAAACAGCTTCTCGATAATACGACTAGCCTCGTTACGGCGGCGTTGCCAGCTCGTCCAACTGAAGACATTTCATCGGTGAAAATTGTATCCGGTAAGTCGGTGTATCACCGCATAGGTACTAGCAGAGTACCCCGACATCACGCGTCCCTCCGGAGTGCATCGAGCTCCCAAGCATAACATCCTTCACCACATTCGCACCACGTCAGGACCCCCCGCGTCTTGTTCACCTCGACGGTTGGCTCCGGACAAACTGAAGATAGCGAAGGACGAATTTGCTGCCATGTTACAGAACGGTACCGCGAGACCTTCAGATTCACCATGGTCTTCACCACTACACCTAGCACCAAAAAAAGATAACGGCTGGCGTCCTTGCGGCGATTACAGGATGCTAAATTCCAGAACGGTCCCGGATAAATATCCCATCAGACACATCCACGATTTCGCTCACAATATTTCTGGTTGTAAGGTATTCTCTACAATTGACTTGGAGAAGGCCTATAATCAGATCCCAGTCAACCCAGAAGATATTTCGAAGACCGCAATCACTACACCATTCGGAATGTACGAGTTTCCTTTCATGAATTATGGACTCCGCAACGCGGGACAAACCTTCCAGCGTTTCGTCGATGACATGATCAGGGGACTCGATTATTGCTTCGCGTATTTGGACGATTTTTTGGTCTACTCGAAAGACGAAGACTCACACAAGGAGCACCTGCGACAGATCTTCACCAGGCTAAACGACCACGGCATGGTGGTAAACACCTCTAAGTGTGTCTTCGGTGCCTCGGAGGTAACGTTTCTCGGATACAGCATATCAGAGGAAGGCACGAAGCCGCTCCCAGAAAAGGTTGACGCTATCAAAAACTTCCCAGCTCCCAAGAACGTGAAGGAGCTGCGCCGATTCCTGGGAATGATAAATTTCTATCGCAGATTTATCCCAGGCGCAGCACAATTCCAGGCTCCACTCAACACACTGTTGACCGGCTCAGTAAAAGGCTCACATCCGGTGAACTTCGGCGCCGAAGAATATGACGCTTTCGCGCGCTGCAAGGAGAGTTTATGCCAGGCTGCACTGCTAGCACATCCTAACAGTCAGGCCAAACTCGCCATAGTCACCGACGCTTCCGATACGGCCATGGGCGCAGCGTTGCAGCAACAGACAAATGGAGATTGGCAGCCGCTCGCCTTTTTCTCAAGGAAATTGACTCCCGCTCAGAGCAAGTACTCACCATACGATCGTGAGCTCCTAGCAATATATGAAGCCATCAAATATTTCCGGCACATGGTCGACGCACGAGTCTTTACAATATACACCGACCACAAGCCAATATGTTTCGCATTCCACTCACGTAAAGACAATTGCTCACCGAGACAATTCCGGCACCTCGATTACATCTCGCAGTTTACAACGGACATCAGGCACATTTCAGGGAAAGATAACGTGGTGGCGGACACCTTGTCCCGGATTGAACACATTACACAACCGGTGGACCTGAACAAGTTAGCGCTGTCTCAAACCGAGGACACAGAGTTAAAGCAGCTACTACTCAGCGACACCTCCTTATGCCTGAAGAAGATCAAGTTACCGGGAACACACTCCGAATTGTACGTCGACGAAAGCGGCAAGACGCCGCGACCGTACGTCTCAAAAGACTTGCGACGGCAGGTATTTGAAAGCCTCCACTCCCTTAGTCACCCAGGTGCGAACGCCTCTACCAAGCTGCTGACAGATCGCTACGTATGGCCAAGTATGAAAAAGGACTGCCGAGAGTGGGCGCGAGCGTGTTTGGCATGCCAGCGTACTAAAATTACACGCCACGTCTCATCACCACTGGGCACGTACAGACTTCCCAGAGCAAGGTTTATGAATATTCATATAGACCTCATAGGTCCTATGCCAGCGTCTCAAGGATACAAATATTGCCTCACAGTCGTCGACCGATATACACGATGGCCTGAGGTAGTCCCACTGCAAGAAATCACGGCAGAAGCCGTAGCAAAAGGGTTACTCCACGGGTGGATAGCTCGCTTTGGCTGCCCTAACGATATTGTCACCGACCGCGGCAGACAATTCGAGAGCACTATGTTTAGACACCTGTCAGAATTAGTTGGGTTCCAGCACCGTCGTACAACCGCCTATCACCCGGCGTGCAACGGTCTCGTAGAGCGATTCCACCGG
Source organism: Micropterix aruncella (assembly GCA_944548615.1). Classification (NCBI taxonomy): domain Eukaryota; kingdom Metazoa; phylum Arthropoda; class Insecta; order Lepidoptera; family Micropterigidae; genus Micropterix; species Micropterix aruncella. Next base: position 31,712,737 of record OX155958.1, read on the forward strand.
CAGTTAAAAGCAGCCATCACCTGCCACGCTAATAGCAGCTGGGTCGAATCCCTACCGTTGGTCCTGCTGGGGATACGCAGTGCCTACAAGGAAGATTTGAACGCTTCTACTGCCGAACTGGTATACGGGGAGCCGCTGAGACTGCCTGGAGAATTCATGGACGTTAAACCAGGAGCGGACGATACGGCGGACATGGCAGACTACATAACTCGACTCCGTAAGTTCGCACACAATTTGGCGCCAGTACCAGCCACTCGTCATACTAACAGGAGATCTGTCTTCGTATTCAAAGACCTCAGCACGACGAGTCACGTATTCCTGAGAGATGACACCTGCCATCCCCCACTACAACCAGCCTATACAGGTCCATACGAAGTAAGGCAAAGAGGAGATAAGGTTTTCAAACTCATAATAAACGGCAAAGACGTTACAGTATCTATCGACCGTGTAAAACCAGCCTACATACTGGACGACGCCGCAACCACTCCTGCTAATCACACCACGCCAAACGTAATCCCAATCCCGAAAACAGAGGACACTGCTAAAAGGACGCGCTCAGGACGTGAAGTTCGTATACCTAGCTATTATCGCCCTTGACGGTCTCAGGAGGGGAGTGATGTGGCATCAAACTCGACGCTTTATGTTTAAGTAATGTTTTAAAATCCATGTACATCATCATAATTAAAGTCCAAGTTGACAACACTGTTTGGATCGTCCGCTGCGCGAAGCGGCCGCCTGGCGGCGGCGCGCACCGGGCACCAGTGAGAAAGCGATCCTCCGGCGGAGCGCACGTTGCTTTGCTTCCCGCTCCGTATCTTACGTAACCGCGCCGGCTGTTCTGAAATAAATCTTACGTCGCATACAAGGTGCCGTTGTTTCATTGTCCGACGTGGCCCATCGACCTATACATACATATGCGATACCCCGCCCTTTGCCGTATCGGTAATCGTCGTGCGCATACGGACTTCGTTTCTATTATTGTAATATGCCCGGCATAATGAAAGTAGGCAAATAATTTCGTATCCAAACCGAAGTCTTCACCGATTGACGATTTTCAGAGGTCCATAACTGGCGATATTATATCGAATATACAATTATACATAAGGATAAATCTTTTCCGATAAAAGTAGTAATCTAAATTCTAACAAACCTAAAAATAATGTAAACAAATTTTTTCGTAATGGCAGTCGTAGAGATTAAATTATATTTCAAGATATTAAATTAAGTTTATATTACTATATAGTCCAAGTACTATATTAATATTAAAAACATTATATTCGGATTGGCTGAAATCACTGCAATGAATGAAAGATGACAACATGTGAAAGAACTAATTATTTTATCCGATTTTCAACAAAAAATATAACTTCGAATGAAATTATGTCAAGATACAGGATGTTCGGGAGCTAATATTATTGTTTCAATGATGATTCTATGCATTCTTATTTCGCATGATCCGGGAAGCCATTGAAATAAGAAGAACCACGATCTTCAATAGAGACGACGGTTACAAACTCTCTTCTACGTGGAACCCTCTTCTTAAAATGTTCCCGCCGCCGAATGTCGAACGCAAGGACGTAAGACAGGATACAGTGAATGTTGTATGCAAGACGGATTTTCGAAATTCGAGCGCTTTGAGCCCGGCTTCCCACCACCGTTATAACCTACGCAGTGGCGGTAGCGGTATGCGGCTTACACGTAAAACAACGGATTCACAGCTCTTTCAGTCTACCCTGGACAACGGCGGCTGTAACGTCACCGAAACGTCGGGTGCTACAAATTTCACGCGGTAAATTCGTTTATATCCTATTTATAATACACTAGACTTTCTATGCCGATATAGATGGCGTGCATCTAACTAGAAACGGTGTCAAAAGAAATAATAAATAGGATGCTCTCTCGTTTTTCCGATAAGCCAGTCTCGCAAAATGGTGGACCATTATCTTTCCTGCTAATTCACGATGCCAGTTCTTTCATAAACGCCAGCTCGACTTCTTTGAATATACCCTTATTTATGGTAGTTTGAGAATACTTAATCCGTGCGTCGCGCCTCAGCTTCAAACTTCATACGCGCCAAACGCAAAGGATCAAAGCTAAATTTTAGAGTGACGTGACGAGAATTCGCGAGCTTGTTATGGACCGCCGTTCTAAGTTTTCAAGTGTATCGGCTTTGTTGCTAGATTGAGTGTAAGTTATTTATGTTGTGGATTCTGGGGCCGCCAGACCGCCATAAAAACTTTATTCTCTCTAAAACCTACCGCCCGCCTGCGTCACATAGATTTACGTACGTATATGGGGGTTACAATGAAATAAAATCAGTTATAGTGTTTTGGGGATTTTACGTCTAAAACGTGGCGGTGATTTGTAACATTATTAACATCAAAGGGTCCGATTGCGTTTCTTTGTGAGTATGGAAATAAATAAATATATTAGGTAAAATGAATAAAAACCACTACTCTTGTTACACATAGGGGATACAGATACAGATACGTGACTACTGTAGTTATAATTTTTTGTTATTGCGGTTTATTATGAAATATTTGTGGTTTAAATATTAATCCATATAGATACATACATATTTTTGGAATGTCCTCAATCAGACCTTTCATTTGACACTAAATAAATAAAATACAAACGGAGCTGCCATGGAATTCACCGACCGAAGTCGGGTCCATCATATAGTGTTATTACACTTCTGGGGGGTGAGCAGTGGATTCCGGACTAACGACCGGCTGTGGTAGGTTTAGGACAGCTGTCTTGCCACATGTGAGCGTTCATCTTACCACCCATTCACTCCCTTTTCGAAGCCATAGAATTTGAGACGCGAAATCGCGGTTTTAGATATTTTTTCTAAGAAGGAGTTGATTATTTTCCTGGAGAGACCAAGATCTTTAAAAAGGTGAAACAGAGATTTAGCTGGCAGGCCACGAGCGCCGACTTCCACCGCGTGAAGGTGAACAGTGAAGCCGTTTCGGGTGACGGCATTTGCGAGATCATGGTATTTATTTAATTTGTACTCGTGGTCTTTTGGGATATTTGATTCCCATGGGACAGTTAATTCTACGATAAGGGCCATCTTCCGAGATAGAGTAAAGAGTTATATCTGGACGTAGGGCTGTGCACCCGAGATTTTCAGGGAATTTATACTGCTTAGAGACCGAATCGACCTCCAGAATCCAATCTGAAGCTTTCTCGATTATTGAGAAAGGTTTTGTAGTGATATTAATGTTAATATACTGTCATTTAAACAAGTATTTTTTGACATTTTGGCAGTTTAGGTTTGCAGTTGACATTTGGCAGTTGACATTTGGCAGTTTAACAACCGGGATGACAGAGATTCGAACAATATCACACACTTCTAAAGCCGCAATTATATTAGGGCCACGCCGCGTGTTGCGACGCTGTTCCACGCAACAGGCAGGTGATTATACTACAGTGTTGTGTCGCCGCGCGTGCTGTCGAATTGTCGTGTTAGTTCAGTGGTGGCCGTCATCGTTCACACTGGTCTACAATATTTTCTTCCGACTCAGATACGGATACTATAGAAAATATTTCCTATTTACTTATGTTAAGCCTACTTAAGAAGAAAAGAAAGAAGATGAAATATTGGGTACATCCAATAAAACAGTAAGAGAAACTCGAAGTGAATAGCATTTATTGGTCAATGAACTAGAAAGCGACGAACCTAGATTTCACCAATATTTCAGATTGACAAAAACACGATTCGACTACATACATCCTTTTATTGAAAATAATATTTTTTTTTAAAACGTAGGTATGCGCACTGAAATACGTATTACGTATGTATACGTCTGCTCACTTGATCGGTCACGCGCGCAAATGAGAGTGCCCGCGGCTGATTATACTATATAAAAAAAATATATAGCGAGAAGCGAGCCAACGCGTGGCTCGCTTCTCCCCCACTACTGATCCCAAGCCGATCGAAATCAAGTGATCTGCGTAGCGTCAGCTCACGCGGCGACACACGGGCCATGTCCAATATAATCATTTTCATACTAAATATATGAAACCGAATTCAATCCCACGCGTTGCAACACGCGGCGTGGCCCTAATATAATTGCGACTTAAATCGGTTCAAGCGTTTAGAAGTTATGGTGAAATATAAACCAGGGTTTCATCATTAATATATGCCGGATAATTTCCGATTACAATTGAGTAGTTTATAATTTTCCAAAATGTTGAATTTTAATAAATTCGTAAGAACCAAAAACGGTTATTTAAAAATCGGTAATATTTTGTCAAGTATAATAATTAAACACTTTGTATAATTTACTTTGCTGGAGTAATATTAAAAAATATTTTTCTTCGTTAGGCCTACCGGATCTATTCCTAACGGCCGCGAAGAGGAAGAAAGAAAAAAACTAAACTGGCAAATGATGACTGTCAACATGCTTTGCGTAACATGGCTATTTATACTGAAGGCGCTGCTTTCTCCTTGTATGAGTGCAAGGGGTCGCGGCACGTATTCTATAACACTCTGAATAACATTCTAACAATTCTAACAATACCACGTACTTCTAAATCGGTTCATGCGTTTAGAAGGTATGATAACATAAAGAAACAGAAAACACACATAGATGAACCCTGAATACATTTCAATACTTTTTTGCTGGGCAGTCATGTAAAAATGCATGGAGAAACCAATTTAAAGCAGTCATCGATAACTCCAATTAAAATGAAAAAACTGTAAAGTATGAGGGTCAAAATTTCTGGTTTTATATTTTTTACTGTCCGTCAACTTCGGCGCTTTTACGTAACGGCAACCTTTATAGAACGGCAACCTAGTTTTTAAGTTTTCGTGTTTAGTTTAATGCACAGAATCCCCCCTTGAAACGATAATGTTAGCTCCCGAACATCCTGTATATGAAATCTTGGCATAATTTCATTCGAAGTTATTTTTTTTTGTGAAAATCGGGTAAAATAATCAGTATTTTCACATGTTGTAATCTTTCATTCGTTGCAGTGATTTCAGCCAATCCGAATATAATGTTTTTAAAATTAATATACCTAGTACTTGAACTTCTCACTATTGACTGCAAGAGAGATGCCACGTGTCGTTGTCAGCCAATCGGACCAGTCGGAGCGATAAAATATCTCGGAATTATAGAATATATAACCTATGGTGGGAATTACATACCGACTGTCTAGTGAAAAGACTAAGAAAATTGATATATATATATATATATATATATATATATATATATATATATATATATATATATATATATATATATATATATATATATATATATATATATATATATATATATATATATATATATATATATATATATATATATATATATATATATATATATATATATATATATATATATATATATATATATATATATATATATATATATATATATATATATATTCTATTGCGAGATATTCTGGGCCTGCCCTTTTTAAAATCTATTACGCTATATGCCAATCAATAATGACATACGGTATACTTGGATGGGGAGCTTGCGGAACAACCCTCCTCCAGAAAGTGAACGTTGTCCAAAAGGCAATAATTAGAATCATGTTAAGAAAGCCTAGGCGTTACCCTTCTGACTACCTGTTTATTGAGTTACAATTGCTTGATTTGAGTCAGTTGTATTGCCTCAAAGCAATACTTCGTCTCAGAAACAACAATGAAGACGAATATTGTGTTTCCCCGGAAAATAGTGAGAGATCAGGTCGTTATAAGAGAAATTTTGAAGTGCCGAAACGTCTAACGTCTTTTGAACAACGTCACTACAGCTTTCTTGCTCCAAAAATGGTTAATATTATGAGTAAATAGGACATAAAAAGGAATTAGCAGCAAACAACAAAAATATCACTTTACATTACGATTAATAAACCTTAGTAGGAGAGAGACAAAGAAAACATTTATCACAATTTTTAAATAAATCAATATATTTAAATTTTTTTTTCTTTCTTTTTGATACACACATATTTATATTTACCTTATTTATGTACTTAATATACACGTATTTTTACTAATTATAATATATTATTAGTTAATATTATAAATGATTATTTATTAGTACTATTATATATTTCTATACAGAGCGTGTCATAGATATAATACAGACTTTTTAAGTGTGGATAATAATATATTACACTCAACAAAAACCTCTTATAAGAATTCAATAGAAAAAAATCTAGATTCTAGCTAGATTATCACAAAACATTTATACATATTATGTTTGATTTAAGTTGTTAGCTTAGTAAATTAGTTAGCTCAACAAATAAAAATATATCATACGAAAAATTAAATATAAATATATTTATACATACATAATATTTTTTATCTATTTTGTTTCTTCCTTTAACATCACTTCCCATCCTGATTCCCCTTTCTCAAGCGGAAACAATATAAAATTATATTGCGTTCATTTTGTATACATTATATATTTGGAATCATATTAATGGTTTTTGTCACTTTTAAATACGTTTTTTTGCATTGTATGTAGTTCTGTTGGGTTCCAGAATAAAATAGAATAAAATAAAATATTATTATTTATTATTATAAATCACTATTTAGTATTACTTGTTTATAGTTGTAATATTATTTTGGTGTAGAGAGAATTTCATTTTAATTTAATTTGATTCAGATTTTTTAGTTTTATTTTGGAAGTTATAAAGTATATAATCATTTATATTGGTGTTCTCCGTAGAACAGGCTCTGCCTAGTTAGGAGCTACACAATCTATGTTAAGTGCTAACGGTATAATTTTTTTGTGGACTAATAATAAGCATGATTAATAGCTTGATTCATTTTACATAATAAAGGCTTTATTAGTATTTTTATATTAGCCTAAAAGCCATTAGAATGTATGTATTTTATGTATAGTATAAGCGTAAGTCAACTTAGGGAGAAAATTAATTATCGCCCCTTGTAAGCGAAGTGCCTAGTTAAACGCCAACCACACGGACCGCTAACATTAAAGTGTCAACTATAGATTATTGAAATAATAATATGCTGAACCGTGTGAATGGATTTTAATACACCTGAACGGGCGCAATCAGAATATTAATAAAAGTGGGTGTGTGGTTGTAAATAAAAATATGAAACCTGTGCCACGGCGAGGAAGAACTAACAACACCGTAAACTACCCTAAATATGACCTCCTCTCCAAACAATGCACCCCTCCTGTTTTTTTTAATAAAATAGGTCACCAGTGGAAAGGAAGACAGTTTGTAAGATTATATTATTTTTTTCATGAACATGACTAGATGCTGAACGAATCGCTCTGTGTTTCATCATATACATATATTAAAATACCGCACGTATTTTGAAATCTATATAGAATACTAGTCTTAAAATTTTTAGGAATTTACATTTTAATGGTTTAATAAATGAGAAATGATAATTTGAATTATACGAATTAAGGAACCATGAGTTTGTCATCGAACTTCCCTTCTCTCAAAATAAAATGTTTCTTTAACACTAACTTCACAAAGAGTTCTTTTAAAATATAAGTGTTAATATTATTAATTTAAATAGTTGACATTAACGTTGAACATTTTCCGTTGGATTATTTTTCAATTATCCTTTATGGCTAAAATAGCTCAGGTGTCAAAGTGATCCCACTATCTATAATATTCCCGCATCCATAACTCGCAGCTGATGTGTTTGCACACTTAGCGAACGGGGTTGAGCGCGCGTGTCGGTATCCGATAACGGGCGGGGAGTTATATAAAAATACCTTAGATTGGCTCTTTACTTCGATTTTCTACTTTACCGAGGTCATTTAATTGAAATATTTCGATAAGTCATTACAACGACAAAAGGATATTACAACGACAAAAGGATTTTAACGAAAAAGAAAAGGAAAATTAAATGTAGATTTAATTGATTACTGTATAAAATGTTCTTTATATCATTGATTATATATACGGTATTAGACTGATCAATGTCATACTACGTTTTGGCAGCTATGATTTTACTACGAAACGCAACGTGTAGATGGCACTCACAGTGCCAAATACAGTATAGAGGCGCGCTGTAAAAGAGCACTCGAAACACGCCTATACGGTATCCCATCTTAAAATAAAATAATAAATATTATAATAATAAAATTACAAACGCATTTTTAAATCATAGCTCTTATATAAGATGTCAAGGTTTGATACAAGTTTCAATACTTAATAATTTCACATTTTAAATGTCAGATAGTATAGATCTATTAGTATAGATGGCATTTTATATCTCCGTAATATTTCTATGATGTAATCAGCCTATAAAAAATGCGATATAAGGCACTAATACTTGAATGTTATTATTGTTATCATTAGTTAAATATTTGGGTTTTTATAATAAATTACTTCATTATAAAAAAAACCATTCATTATCAATGTTATTATAGATTGCTGTTAGTTTCGCCGTCAGTTCTATTAGCGCCACAGCATGTCGCAGGCACAGAATGGTTGCGAAAATGTACTACGGAGTTGAACAATCTAATACGAATATAATTTAGAGTCAATGCTATTAATTTAAATAGTTAAGTTTTGCATTGAATATTTGTCACCTGGATTTTTACCAATTGCCATTTTGGCAAAAAAGATGCCGGTCGGTGAATTGTACTCGTACAAAAATAGCGAGAATTGGCTCTTTACTCTGGTTTTCTTTAATACCGAGGTCATTTGATCGAAATCTTACCTTAAGGCTAACCAACTTTACAAAGACAAAAAGATTTTAAGGAAAACGAAGAGAACCATTAAATGTATATTTAACTGATTACTGTATACGTGATTGTTGATTCTGAATGTTGATTATGTCAAACATACGCCTATATCTTCATCATAATCATCATCATCAGCCGGTAGACGTCCACTATCGGTCATAGATCTCCCCTATATAACGCCATGACAAACGGTTTTGAGCTGCCTCCTCCCACCTACTTCCTACGACCGTGGCAACGTCATCAGTCCATCTTATGGGGAGGGGGGGCATCGATATATTTTATATCGATGGGGGGGGGGGGGGGGGGGTTATACAGCGTCGGCCGGTTCGTGGTTGCCATTCGAGAAACTTTTTTCTACAACGATTGTCAGTTCTGCGAGCCATAAGGCCTGCCCATTGCCATCTCAAGTTGCTAATTTTCAGAGCTATTTCAGTGACCTTTATATAGACCCGTATTATATGTATATGTAGTAAAAATAATAAATTATTATAGCTTTAAGTTATATTATACGGATTTTGCGTAGCACTGGAACTGAAGATTTTCCGAATAGCTCATCGAGCCAAAAAAATGCATTTTCGACGTCGCTAGCTTACTTGAACCATGCGACTAACTTTATTTTTCTTTAGCAATGACAGCGGGTAATTTTATTGCGATTTCGATAAAATATACATAAATCATCGTGACGGGGACAGCATGGTACGAATACACACACACATTTATATATATATATATATATATATAT